>CM076688.1:114473836-114493836 GCA_038501925.1 Xenopus petersii | reverse complement strand
CGTATCCACCGCTGTGTATACGTTGACCTTGTAGGCATTATTTGCACAGTGTTTTCTTCAAACCGCCATCTAGCTGTGTGAGCTTGTTCACATTTTGTCTAAATATTGATAATATTATCGTCTCTAGAAAAACCACTTGAGTTACTTTTTTTCAAGCAGCATTCATATATTTTACGTAATCCGTATCCACCGCTGTAGTAGTGTATACGTTGATCTTGTAGGCATTATTTGCACACTGTTTTCTTCAAACTGCCATCTAGCTGTGTGTATTATCGTTTCCAGAAAAACCAACTGAGTTTTTGTTGTTGTTGTTTTTTTAAAAATAATGCCAGGCAAAGGCAGGCCGCCACGCAGAGGCCGTGCTAGGGGCCGTGCTGCTATGCAATCCTGTGGCCCTAGCAAATTGCCCAGTTTTAAAAAGCCAATGACCCTGAACTCCCAAAATGCTGAAGAGGTAGTTGACTGGCTTACACAGCACACCCCATCCTCTACCGTTTCTAACTTTACCACAACATCCTCCTCATCCTCCACTGCTATGGCCACCCCACGTAACACTTCCTCCACCACCGGTGCCCCATCTTCACTGGAGTCAGAGGAGTTATTTTCCCATGAGTTTCTTGAACTGAGTAATGCGCAACCATTATTGGCAGAAGAAGATGAAGGAGATGAGGACGTTACACCAGATTTAATTCTGGCAGAGAACACGACAGAGATGGACATAATGATGAGTGATGAGGAGGAGGAGGAGGTCCCCGCTGCTGCTTCCTTCTGTGATGTGTCAGAAGAAATTGATGCATCTGAGGAGAATGATGATGAGGAGATTGATGTTTTGTGGGTGCCTAGTAGAAGAGAGCAAGAGGAGGGTAGTTCAGATGGAGAGACGGAGAGTCAGAGAGGCAGTAGGAGAATAAGACTTAGAAGAAGCAGGGAGGCCAGCCCGCAGGGATCAGTAGGGCAACAACATGTATCGGCACCTGTGTTCAGCCGGCCAACGCACCCGCCATTGCCGCCAATGCCGCCAACTTCTACTGTTACCGCCAGATCGCAGACTTCCAAAAAGTCAGCAGTGTGGCATTTTTTTAATGTGTGTGCCTCTGACAAAAGCATTGTAATTTGCAATGAGTGCAGTCAGAAACTGAGCCTTGGTAAGCCCAACAGCCACATAGGTACAACTTCTATGCGAAGGCACATGAGCGGCAAGCACAAAGCACTTTGGGAGCAACACCTCAAAGGCAACAGGCAAACTAAAAGTCACACTCCTTCTGGTCCAGCATCTTACTGCTCTACCTCTGCTCTCCTTGACCCATCTGAACCACCCTCCACTCCGCCTTCCACCTTGACCACCTGTTCCCATTCCCAGTCATCTGCCACCAGCCAAGTTTCTGTGAAGGCCATGTTTGAGCGTAAGAAGCCAATGTCTGACTGTCACCCCCTTGCCCGGCGTCTGACAGCTGGCTTGTCTGCACTCTTAGCCCGCCAGCTTTTACCATACCAGCTGGTGGACTCTGAGGCCTTCCGCAAATTTGTAGCAATTGGGACACCGCAGTGGAAGGTACCCAGCCGCAATTTTTTTTCTAAAAAGGGAATACCACACCTGTACCAACATGTGCAGAGCCAAGTTACCGCATCTCTGTCACTTAGTGTTGGGCCAAAGGTCCATATGACTACTGACGCATGGTCCTCCAAGCATGGTCAGGGCAGGTATGTCACCTACACTGCCCACTGGGTGAACTTGGTAATGGCTGGGAATGGGAAGCAGGGAATGGGTAGCTCAACAACAACAACAACAGTGGAGTTGGTGTCACCGCCACGGATTGCACGCGGTTCTGCCACCACCTCTACTCCTCCATCGCTCTCTACCTCGTCTTCTTCCTCTTCTTCTTCTTACTCTGCTGCTGGGTCCTCCTTCTCCTCCTCCACACCTGTGCACCCCCAGCTCCCCCTAGGCTATTCGACGTGCCAGGTACGCCGTTGTCACGCTGTCTTGGGGATGACGTGCCTGGAAAGCAAAAACCATACCGGATCTGTACTCCTGTCATCTCTGCAGTCACAGGCCGATCGGTGGCTGACCCCACACCAACTGCAGATCGGAAAAGTGGTGTGTGACAATGGAAGCAATCTGTTGGCAGCGTTGAGACTGGGAAATTTAACACATGTGCCCTGCATGGCACATGTGTTAAATTTAATAGTCCAACGTTTTGTCTCCAAGTACCCAGGATTCCAGGACGTTCTCACCCAGTCCAGAAAGGTGTCGGCCCATTTCAGACGTTCCTACACAGCCATGGCACGCCTTGCTGACATTCAGCAGCGCTACAACATGCCAGTCAGGCGTTTGATTTCTGACAGCCAGACTCGCTGGAATTCAACGCTCCTTATGTTGGAACGTCTGCTGCAACAACAAAGGGCCGTCAACGAGTACCTTTTTGAACTGGGTGGTAGGACTGGATCTGCAGAGCTGGGGATTTTTTTCCCCCGTTACTGGGTGCTTATGCGCGATGCCTGCAGGCTCATGCGACCTTTTGAAGAGGTGACAAATATGGTCAGTCGCACCGAAGGCACCATCAGCGACCTAATACCCTTCGCTTTCTTCCTGGAGCGTGCCGTGCGACGAGTGACAGATGAGGCTGTAGACCAGCGTGACGAGGAGCTGGAAGCGCACGATTTATGGTCGCAATCACCAGAACGAACCCAGGCACCTGCTGCAACGCAGGGAGAGGTGCCAGAAGTGGAGTCAGAGGAGGAAGGTGGCTTTGTGGAGGAGGAGGAGGAGGACCAACAGGAGCAGGCTTCCCAGGGGGCTAGTGGTGACCTTTTGGGGACCCCTGGTCTTGTACGTGGCTGGGGGGAGGAGACCGTGGATGATGCAGTCCTTGATAATGAGGAAGCGGAGATGGATAGCTCTGCATCCAACCTTGTGAGAATGGGGTCTTTCATGCTGGCATGCCTGTTGAAGGACCCCCGTATCAAGAGGCTTAAGGAGAAGGACCTGTACTGGGTCGCAACGCTACTAGACCCTCGGTACAAGCATAAAGTGTCAGAAATGTTACCAACATACCACAAGTCCGAAAAGATGCGGCATTTACAAACCAGCCTGCAAAACATGTTGTACAATGCTTTTAAGGGTGATGTCACTTCAGGAACTCATCAACATTCCAGGGGCAGAGGTGCCAGTAATCCTGCCACGAGCACACCTGCAAGGACAAAGCCCTTTGGCCGGTCTGTAACGTCAGACATGCAAATGTTTTTCTGTCCAAGGCAGCGCCACAACCCTTCGGGATCCACCCTCAAAGAACGCCTCGACCGGCAGGTAGCGGACTACCTGGCATTAACTGCAGATATCGACACTCTGAGGAGCGATGAACCCCTGGACTACTGGGTGCGCAGGCTTGATCTGTGGCCAGAGCTGTCACAATTTGCCATGAACCTCTTGTCTTGCCCAGCCTCAAGTGTGCTCTCAGAAAGGACCTTCAGTGCAGCAGGAGGGATTGTAACTGAGAAGAGAACTCGCCTAGGTCACAAAAGTGTCGATTACCTGACCTTTATTAAAATGAATGAGGGGTGGATCTCGGAGGGTTACTGCACGCCGGAAGACTTGTTCTGACTTCTATGCAGCTGTCCTTCTCTTCAAGCCTCATGACTCCACACACAGCTGTCCTTTAGCGTCCTCCTCCCTCCGCCACCGTTACAAACTAGGGTGCAAACCCTACTGGTTGAATTTTTTCTGGCCTCTGTGCTTCAGTGGCTGCAACCAAAAAAACTGGGCAAACAATGTCTACAAGGTCAACGTATGGCGAAAAATGACTATTTTCAGCATGTATATGGCATATTTTTTCTGGCAACTGTGCTTCAGTGGCTGCGTCCAAAAAAATGCATATTTTCTGCATTTATATGGCATAATTTTTCTGGCCTCTGTGCTTCAGTGGCTGCAACCAAAAAAATGCATATTTTCTGCATTTATATGGCATAATTTTTCTGGCCTCTGTGCTTCAGTGGCTGCAACCAAAAAAATGCATATTTTCTGCATTTATATGGCATAATTTTTCTGGCCTCTGTGCTTCAGTGGCTGCAACCAAAAAAATTTATATTTTCAGCATTTATATGGCATAATTTTTCTGGCAACTGTGCTTCAGTGGCTGCGACCAAAAAAATGACTATTTTCAGCATTTCTATGGCATATTTTTTCTGGCCTCTGTGCTTGAGTGGCTGCGGCCAAAAAAACTGGGCAAACAATGCCTACAAGGTCAACGTCGTTGACCTTGTAGGCATTGTTTGCCCAGTTTTTTTGGCCGCAGCCACTCAAGCACAGAGGCCAGAAAAAATATGCCATAGAAATGCTGAAAATAGTCATTTTTTGCCATACCTTGACTCAACGTATATGGCAAAAAATTTATATTTTCAGCATTTATATGGCATATTTTTTCTGGCAACTGTGCTTCAGTGGCTGCGACCAAGAAAACTGGGCAAACAATGCCTACAAGGTCAACGTATGGCAAAAAATGACTATTTTCAGCATTTATATGGCATATTTTTTCTGGCCTCTGTGCTTCAGTGGCTGCAACCAAAAAAATTTATATTTTCAGCATTTATATGGCATAATTTTTCTGGCCTCTGTGCTTCAGTGGCTGCAACCAAAAAAATTTATATTTTCAGCATTTATATGGCATATTTTTTCTGGCAACTGTGCTTCAGTGGCTGCGTCCAAAAAAACTGGGCAAACAATGTCTACAAGGTCAACGTATGGCGAAAAATGACTATTTTCAGCATTTATATGGCATATTTTTTCTGGCAACTGTGCTTCAGTGGCTGCGTCCAAAAAAACTGGGCAAACAATGCCTACAAGGTCAACGTATGGCAGTTGTTTAAAGAGAACAGTAGATTACTAGCCAGCAAAGCTACCTAAGCTAAAATGTCCCTCAAATCCCTGCAGACTTCTGTCCCTCCAATACAGAGCAGTATCACGCAGATTACTAGCCAGCAAACTTACTATCATCTGTCCCTGAAATCACTAACAGCTCTCGCCCTACACTATCTCTTCCAAGCACACACAGGCAGATTTTTCAGATACATTTTTGCCCTTGATCCCCCTCTGGCATGCCACTGTCCAGGTCGTTGCACCCTTTAAACAACTTTAAAATCATTTTTCTGGCCAGAAATGTCTTTTGTAGATGTTAAAGTTCGCCTTCCCATTGAAGTCTATGGGGTTCGCGAACCGTTCGCGAACCGCTCGCAATTTTGCGCAAGTTCGCGAATATGTTCGCGAACTTTTTTTCCGACGTTCGCTACATCCCTATTCCTAAGACAGACCTTTGATCTTTACTCAATTGTTGGTATTTGTAACATAAGTAACAATTTGTGCTGTGTATTACAGAGAGTTACAATGAAAGACTAACAAGTGTTACAAAATACATGATTTTAATTTTAACCTTGTGCTTCGCCTAACAGGGGGTTTTAACATAAATGTGTGTTATGTTATTTAACTATTTGACGCATAGTGATGATGATGATGATGACGTTAGCTAATTAAGTTCTTTCTCCCTCCATCATAGGTATATAATGCATTTTTTGATAGCCTATTGTCACTTTGAGAAAGGCCTCGGAGAGGCCGAAACGTTAGTCGTTTAGTCAATAAAAATTTTGATTTCAATTTAAGTCCTGAGAGTGCAGACCTTCTTTGTGGGATGAATACTTCAATAATTTTGGACACTGCACCCAGGCAACGTTGAACGGTTTGACGAGAGTGCCGTCTCTCTCTCTCTCAACCCATTATCAATATATTTAAGACAGAGACATTTTGTGCATACTGCTACTGAAAAATGCCTTACCCTTTAAACAAAATAGGGATTGTTTGTCCGTATATTGGAATATATTTAAGCTGGCCAACTACGTCAAAGTCATCCCATATCTGGCCAGTCCTACACTCAATTTTCATCTGATTCATTAAGAATTCTATTGCTTAATTATACATTTTACAAAGGAACGACTATGTTTTACCTGCAACTTACTAGCTGCTTTCAAAGTAAAACTCCCAAACTTGGCTGCCCTTTTATTAGAAACCAGTGGGATCACCTGACTATAGTTGGAGAGGGTGGGAGCTACAACATGGAGCTGGTCACTGCTCCTGTATAACTAATAAACAAGGGAAAGTTGTGCTCACCACTAGTTTTTAAAACCATAGACAATTACAAGAGTCCTCAGCACTCAACCCATTATCAATATATTTAAGACACAGACAATTGTGTGTGTATATGTCCCCAACAGGGACCGAAACGTCGGTGATACATATGTCTTAAATACAACTTTTTTTCCATATTCAAAGACCCTTGGTGCTGTTTTTTCTTGATTGGATTATACACTAATTACATCCGTGCACAGGGGCAGCCACAGCATGGCTTATCTGATATGAGGTGCTGTCTGTTACGAAAATCTGTATATGGCAAAGACTTTGCTTCAAATGATGTGCACCCACTCAGTTCAGATTGCAAATATTCGTGACTGTTTGTTCAATACACTTTACTTCAAAGATGGAGTCTGAGACAACTATCACAGATGGATACAGACCGTATACCTCAGAGGAGGTGAATCTTATCCTGTTCCCTGAAACCTTTCAAGAGACTTTTGGTAACCTTGGCCCTTGTGAAAATTTCACGAATTATTACGGATGAAAAGGAGAGAGGTGGATTTGCACCTACACTGGGTTTCGCTGTCGGAATACTATCGAGAGAGACAAATCCCTAGGGGGTTCCGCATTAATAATACCCCCACTATTGGCCACACGAATGTGGACTTTTGCAACAAGTGGTGTGCAGCACTGGATCGCTGCTCACTTGAATTAATGCTATTGGTGATAGAGGAAACAGGACGTGAGTTGAGGAGCACGAGAGGTGAAATACACAGATTTGAAGCGACTATAGCCAGCGATAAAGAGACAGATTGGCTCAAACGTTTACATGATCAGGTTTGCCAATACAAAAGTGACATACGTTTAAACGATCTAAGCGGCTGCGGGTCCAACAGGACTATAAGGAAAACGGCGTCTATCGTTGGAGATACGGGGGAATCCAGGGCGCACAAAGGCGCAGACCGGCGTTCCGGAAACCACGCAAGCCTGCAGGCTATCAATCAAGCAACGGAAATTCAGAGGAAGACGCAGAGGGAGCTCAAGCGCAAATGCGGCAGACCAGCGTTTTTTTAGAACAAGGGAACGCCGAGGCAGTAGAACCCGGAGGGCACTGCACCGACGTGGCGGCAGAAAGCATAAAAACAGGAGAATCAGCAAGCAAGCCACCCCGTCGGGGGGGACGGGTGACCAGGATCAAGTAGTCATTAACATATCGGAACATGAATTAACAGCAAGGGAGGTAAGACTTTTATCTAAAGGGCTTACATTTGTCGCCCTGCAAAGAGTCGGACATTTGACATGATAGTGGACAATTATAAATTTACACGGAGACTACGGCTAAAAGAATATTTTTCCACTACTGATGAACAAGCACAGGAGGATTTAGGCTCAGAGGGCAGTAAATTTAAATTGAAAGTACATTTGACCCTGCCACAAACAATGCTTCACTCAAAACCTTTACTAGGATTATTAATGAACAAACACAACAAACAACGAACTCTGTTAAATACAGGGATAATTTGACTTGGGATGATAGGAAAGTGCTTAAGGATCTGATTGATAATCGTGACATTATAATCAAGCCGGCTGACAAGGGAGGAGCGGTGGTTGTGCTAGATTATAAATATTACCGCCAGGAAATTTTACAACAGCTATCGGATGCATCTTGTTACCAATTATTAATGTTTGATCCGACTTCTAAATTCCAGCTACAGTTGAAGAAAATGTTGGACCAGGCGGTTTTACATCACTGGATTACGGAACAAGAAAGGAATTACCTATACGTGGAACAACCGGTAAGGCCAGTGTTTTATACTTTACCTAAGGTTCATAAAAAACTCACACACCCACCAGGAAGACCTATCATAGCTGCGAGAGGGTCATTGAGAGAATGCATAGCTATGTATGTAAACGTATGGCTTCAACCCATGGTTCAGGGATTAAGTACATACCTGAGGGACACAAATAACTTTCTAAAGTTGGTGGATAGTATATCATGTGGGCAAATGGACTTTTTTATGGATGTAAAAAGTCTGTATACTTGCATTCCTCATATACAAGGTCTGGAGGCAGTAAGGGAACTTTTAAGCAATTATGCTCAATATGATGGCCCACCGATTGAATTCCTAATCTCCCTGCTTGAATTTATCCTATACAAGAACTATTTTACGTTTTAGGATAAGTTCTATATCCAATTAACAGTTACATGTACAAATATTATCACATTTTAAGTCATCCCATGTTTCGTCGATTTGGTGCATACTACAGGCGCTACATCGACGACCTGTTCTTTGTATGGTATGGATCCTCAGAGGAATTGATTGAATTCACTAATGATATGAATTCGTTGCCCACTCCGGTCAAATTAACTGTACACTTTGACAAGGAAATGATTGATTACTTGGATGTCGTGGTTTATCAAGATAAAAGTGTATTTCGGGGGAGGGCGCATGCGCGAGGCTGAGCAGGAGGGATGAGCCTGTGAGAGCTCCGCTTGCTTATCACCTAATGAAGCTATAATAAGCGGAGAACCCTTTCCTGCGGGGTAAGAAACGTGCTGACCTGCCTGTGGAAACCAGAGGGTAGATGACTATGGCTCCGCCGACGTCAAAGAAAAAACAGCAACCGCAAACACCACCAATGTTTCAGCGCCGCACGACGGACGGCTTGCGGCTGCCATCTTTGAGCCCATGCGGTGAGCGAGCGGGAGATTCGGAGCCCGGAGCAGCTTCAGCCGAGCTACAAGTGGCACTCTGTGAGGTACAAAATTTATTTAAAACAGAGTTAACGGCAGCAGTAGCGGAGTTTATGAGGCATATTAAAGAGCTGGGAGAGAGGGTTGACCATTTGGAACGGCGTTCCGACATACATACTACCGCGCTACAAGAAGACCAGAAGCAGTTAACCCTCTGCCAACAACAATTGGGGCAGCTGGAAGTAAAAATAGAAGATCTAGAGAACAGATCTCGAAGGGGAAATTTGAGAGTAAGGGGGGTGCCCGAGACGGTGATAGACTTGCATCAGTTTATGAGGGGTGTGCTATGGCAATTATTGCCGGATAGCTCTGATGAACATCTATGTATTGAGAGAGCACACCGATCTTTAGGCCGTCCTCGGGACCCCAACTCTCCCAGAGACATTATATTAAAATTCCACCATGTGGAAACCAGAGATCTAGCTCTACAAGCAGCCCGCACTACTGCTAAAGATAAACTCCCCCACCAAATACAATTGTATGCGGATCTAGCACCAGCCACCCTTCAATAACGGAGGATGATGAAACCCATTACAACGCAGCTAGTGATCCAGGGGGTGAAATATAAATGGGGATACCATTTTCTCTGCAGTTTACGTGGAAGGGGACGCACCAGGCAATAACTACCCCAGAGGCAGGCCTTGCATTACTGGGCAAAGCTGGAGTTACTTCAGTCAGCGAGGGGAACCCCAAGATATCGCTACGACCAGATCCAGTCTGGACACAAGCGAAACCTATAAAGTAGGAAAAGTGGACTAGCTTCTAGACCTCGGAACAGGCGTGATATTTACCTCTTTCTATGCTTAAATGCAATACGACTTTTTTTTTTCTAAGTTTTCTATTTAGCTTTTTGTCCTTCATTTTTTTTTTTTTTCCCTTTGTTTGCCTCTGTTTTTATATATCCTCCTTCTATAGAGGGCAGTTATATTGCATTCTGCATATCATCTGGACAAAACTTGATTGCTTTTTTTCTTCTTTTTTTTTTTTTTTTTTTTTTTTTTCCCACATTAGGGCCTTTATCAAGGATAAGTGTGAGTGGTCATGTGGGTGTTTAAATACAAAAAAAAGTGGGCGTCAGAATGACTTCATTACCAATCAATTAATGCAAATGAGCATCACAGTGCATACATGTGAATTTTGTTTCAATTCCTGATTTGACCTCTAGGTGTCAGCATTGTACCAATTACACCATTTTACTTTTTGTGATAATCTTTGTGGTTACCATTTTGTGAAAAATTTTGGTATACTACTGTGTATTTAAATATGTGTGTACAATGTGTATCAAGGGAATTATTAAAAACAATAAAAGAATGTGTTGTAAAGAAAGTTCTTTTGGTCGCTTATTGGACTGCTTACTTTGTCTCAGCACAGTAGGGCTACACACACCATCTAAAAGAAAAAAATGTATAACAATGTTACAAATAATGTTGCTATTCATGTTTCATTTTGCATCTTATTATATTGTTTCCTTATTATGTTTCGCACCTCTACTTATCATTGCTATTTGAGACTGGGGAAAAAGGTTTTTTAAGTTAGGAAACAGTTAAGATTTAACTGCCCATTTAGACCCTTTGGTGCCACGCAGTCCAGCTCGTGTATCCAGAAAGCCTCTTTCCTTAGAAGCATTTCATCATAGTTGCCCCCTCTTACTTTTTTGGGAATCTGATCAATTGGCATGCATCTGAATGCCGAGGGGCTGTGCCTTGCTTCCGCCCAATGTTTGGCTACGGGTTGTTGTGAAATGTCCTGTTTTTTACTCTTAATTTTTTGTGATCTATCTGGATCCAGAGCTGCTCTTATACTTGACCTGTGCATTGCTATGCGTTCTTTCAAACGCCTAGTGGTTTTCCCGCAGTACACTAGCCCACACGGGCATTTTATTATGTAGACCACCACCGCTGAGTCACATGTTAATCTTTGTCTAATTTTGTTTTTTTTGCCTGTTTGCGGATGGAAAAAGTGTGTCCCTTGTATTAGTGTCCCGCACATCACACAGCCTGTGCATTTGTACACCCCTGGTCGTTCAGATAAAAAATGTTGTGCCCTATTTTTTAGGTATTTATCCACAGGGTCAGAGGGGCTCAAGGTTTCTTTTAGATTCCTACCTCTTCTGAAACTAAATTTCGGTTTCCGAGGTAGATATTTAGAGATGTTCTCATCTGTAGCTATTATGGGCCAATGTTCTACCACACTTTTTTTGGTAGACATGCTATGTATATCATACTGACTAACATAGTAGAGGTTTTCTCTTCTGTTAGTTTCATTACATCTTTTTGACCTTCCCTGTTCGCCCATAACTTCAGCGCGATCCAGGGAAAGTGCCCAATTTTTAGTATCAGATAGTAATTGTGCTGGATACCCTCTCTTTAGAAATTTGTCCTGCATGACTGATAAATCTTTCTCTCTCTTAGTACGATCACTATCTATCCTCACTACCCTCAGCATTTGTGACTTGAGGAAACGAGACAAAAGTTGAAAGCATGCCAAATCGAAAAGGCGGAAAAAGCAATACGAAGAACCAAGTTTAAATTCTATAAATATGCTAATAAACCAGATAAAATGTTGGCAAATATGTTAAAAGCGGGACAGGGCAAAAAATTAATCTATAAAATTCGACAAACAGATGTTTCATCTAACCCCGATAAAATTGCCAAAATGTTTGCGGAGTATTATCAATTTCTTTATTCTATAAAAGGTGAAAGGAAACGAAATATGATTGATAAATATTTAAAGGAATATGCCCCACCTCCAATGACTTCGGAGATGAGGCACATTCTGAATGTAGAGATTACAGAATTAGAAATAAAAAATACCATTAAAAAGTTGAAAATAGGGAAATCACCTGGTCCTGACGGCTTCTCCTCGCTATATTTTAGTAAATTTCAAGAGCAAATCACCCCACACTTATGTAAATTGTACCAACATATAACTGAGGGGAATGATATCCCGCCAGAAATGAATGAGGCCAGAATATCGGTTATACCGAAACCTAATAAAGATCCACTATCTGTAAAAAACTTTCGACTGATTTCACTACTCAATGTAGATATTAAAATTTTAGCATCAATTTTGGCAGCCCGTTTAAATAAAATTTTAACCACAATAATCCACAAAGACCAGATAGGATTTATGCCCACGCGACAAGCGCCTGATAACATTCGAAAAGTATTGAACCTGGTAGCGAGGGCAGACGGGCTGAAAGAACCTGTATGCCTTCTAACACTAGATATCGAGAAAGCTTTTGATACACTTGATTGGCAATACCTGTTCGGGCTCCTGGAAAAGTTGGAATGTGGACCTAAAATTATAAATACATTAAGAGCATATTATAATGCGCCGACAGCTAGGTTGAATTTACCCTCTACGACTAGTCTAGACCCCATTGTTATCCAGCGAGGGACTAGGCAGGGCTGTCCACTTTCACCGGCCTTGTTTGCCCTCGCTATGGAGTCATTGGCGAGAGCCATCAGAAGTAATGTAGACATCAAAGGCATTATGATAAAAGGGAATGAGTATAAACTGTCTTTGTTTGCAGACGACCTGTTAGTGCATTTAACAAATCCCTTAACATCATTGCCCAATTTATTAAATATGACTACAAGATTTGAAAAGGTATCAGGGTTAAAGATAAATCAGGATAAATCTGAAATGCTTCCATAGGGAATTTAGTCCAGGACTTTCAAAGCAACAGTTCAGGTGGTGGATCAATAAGGGAATTACTACGCTAGATTCTCTAATTAAAAGGGGAAAATGTCTCTCTATAGCACAGCTCATAGATATATATCAACTTCCTCCGCAAGAAGTATTTAGAGCTTCACAGGTATTGCATTATGTAAAAAAACAGATTGCGATAACTGAAAGGGGGACACTTACTCTGTCTAGTTTTGAAGCAGTGTGTAAACAAACGCCATTGGCTTCTGGGATACTTAGCCTTGTATATAAAAAACTAAATCGATTGGTCCCGAGCAATAAGAAGCTTCCCTATATGCTTGAGTGGGAAAAAGATTTCTGTGATCAACTGTCAATTCAACAGTGGTCAAATTGTAATTTGATGGCGAATAAGGGAAATAATTGTACAACTGTTATGGAGACATCAGTAAAATTACTACATAGAGCGTATTTGGTTCCAGCTAGATTGCATAGAATTTATCCCTCATGTGATCCGAGATGTTTTCGGGGGTGTACTGAAAGGGGAACCATGGCCCACATGTGGTGGGAATGTAAGGTTGTATCTAAATATTGGGACAAGGTAGTCTACCTGTTATCAAAAGTGATAGGTTCTAGATTTATTAAGGATCCTTATGTGATGCTATTGGGAATGAGACCAAAAAAGATGCCTAAAATAACATATAGATTATGTCAACATATCCTTATGGCAGCCAGGATAAATGTATCCAGTAACTGGAAAAAAGCAGATATACCTATGACATCTCTTAAAATGAGAATAATTCAGATAGCAGCCAATGAGAAACTAGGGCATATATTATTAAATGATATGGAAACATATGAAAAAATTTGGCTACCATGGTTAAAATATGAAAAAGATACAACGCTTAACCTAGCATTGAGCATTTAGAGAAGTACACTGTAACTATGAGAACTGATTTATTTTTGATCACGGCTGAAAAGACAGAGGTTATAAGCCAAAGTATAAAAACCCTGGTTGCCAAGGGGAAATTATTTCTTTTTATTTTTTTTTATTTTTTTTTTGTTTTGTTTGGGGTAATTATTTATAGGAAATATTGTGAATGTCACTTCTTTTTCCTGTAACGTATTTTTCTTTTTTCTGTTTGAAAAAATGTAACAATAAAATATTTTAAAGGATAAAGATAAAAGTGTAAATAAGTTGCAAACTAAAATTTATCAGAAGTTGACTGATAGGAACATGTTGCTCCAGTACAATAGCAGTCATCCCAGGCACTTAATTCACTCATTACCGAGATCACAAATGCTTCGGGTTGTAAGGATAATGAGTAAGATGGAGGAACGGAGAAATGAGCTTGAGGCGATTTTTGGAACGAGGTTACCCGGAACAGATCATATTTCAGACTAAAGAATGGGCCCTTTCTTTGGATAGGGCTACCTTACTCCAGAAAGACATTGAAACTGGAGATAAGGCTAAAATGATTTGTTCTATATATGTACATATGGGCCCTGTACCTCATCAGTTAAAAAATCCCTTACACAGTTTTGGCCTTTGATTAGCACAGATCCAGATATGTCCAAACTAGTGAGTAAAAAGCTACGATTTGGGCACAAACGGAACAGAAATTTGAAAGAAATATTGTCACCAGCAGATCCAGCAAGCAAATATACACAGTCAACAGGAGGCAGTTTGCTTAAACCGGGGGTGTACAAATGTAACAACTGTGTGATGTGCAATACACTTATATTAGGTGATAAATTTTACCATCCACACAATGGAAAATCCTACAATATTTGGCAGACATTACCGTGTCAATCCCAAAATGTTGTGTACATTATTAAATGTCCTTGTGGGATGCTGTACTGTGGAAAAACCACAATGCAATTGAAGGATAGAATCAGCATGCACCGTTCTACTATACGGGCAGCATTAGACCCGAATTATGCTAACAAAATGGTGAAGCAGGAAGGACATTTCCAAGCAACCGTTAGCACAACACTGGTTAAATGCACAGCATCCAATTACCTCATTCAAATGCATGCCTATAGACTTTGTGAAAATACCTCGTAGGGGGGGGGGCGATGTTGATCAGTTACTGCTACAAAGGGAGGCTTTCTGGACTTTTGAATTGGGATGTTTCCCCTAAAGGACTAAACTCTACGCTACAGTTAAATGGCTTTTTGAACAAAAGATAATGTCTCTCACTGAAGGGTTTATGAAACAGTGTTACAACCTTTATCTGAAAAATCTAATCTAAGTTACTCATGTTGAATAGATTGTATCTAAAGTTAATGTCATTGTTACCACATAGTTATACAACAGATTAGAGACAATATTGGTCTAAATCAGACTGTCCAACTGGTGGCCCACGGGCCGGACCCCCCCTCATGTGGCCCTCCACATTAAATTCTTTCTGCTGTGTTTGTTTACCACATGTAAACTTTAAAAGGTATCACTACAGAGATTAACCCTTTAAGTGCCACAGAACGTAGAATCTACGTTCTGTGGAAAAGTAACTTGAAATGCCACAGAACGTAGATTCTACGTTCTGCAGCACTTCCGGGTTCTGGAGCGGAGGAGCGGCTGTGGCACACACTTATTACAGTAATACACACTTAGATTCACACTTACACACACTTACACATACATTTTTGGGGATTGGGGGGTCACTTACACTCACTGCACTTACACACACGTGCACACGCACACACGCGCACATAACATGTAATTTACCATTTGTACACACGCACATACATGGCATTGTAGCTTTTTTTTTTTCTTATCGCATCGTCTCTTTTTTTGGCTGAAAAAAATGTTTTATTGCCATTACGAATAGCGTATTCGCTAACCGTACTGTGCAATACCTTTTGTATGTTATTTCGGTGATTATATTGCAATTTTGGGTATTTTGGTGCATTTTTAGCCATTTTATTGATTTTTTAGCCATTTTATTGCATTTTCAGCTCTGCATATGTTGTGTTCACTTGTTTCTAGCCGTATAACCTGTTTGGCCCAGCTAAAATATTCAAACTGTGATTCTGATGGCCGATAACACTAGTCTGGAAAAAAACATTGATTTTTGTGGTTTTATTGGATTTTTTTGCATTTGACTCTTTACTGCCTTATTTTGTTTTGCCTAGTAAATTTTATCTACTATATATCCATTTGGGGGTCTCTGTGCGCCACATAGTTTGGTATATCTATGCATATTGGGCATCAAAGTGTTCAGTAGACCCCTGGCGTTCATATTTAGGATGTTTTATGCTAAGTTACGAAATGTGGGGCATATAATGGGGTAAAATTCAAGCTTTGTGACGATTTTCAGAAATTTGATAAAAACCGTTACGTTCAGCATTGATTTGCAGTTTGGCAGTTTGCAGTAGAAACACTTATTTACCCATATTGGATTCGTCAGAATGTGTACTTTCTGAAAATATATGGTTTTCTGGGGTCTATGTACTGTTAGGGGGGTCTAATGTCGCATAATACACACACCTGGTGCTCATATTGCAGCAGCCAGCGTGTCAGCCGTGAAAATGTATATACACTTTTGTCATTTGGGGATCTCTGTGCACCACATAGTTTGGTATATCTATGCATATTGGGCATCAAAGTGTTCAGTAGACCCCTGGCGTTCATATTTAGGATGTTTTATGCTGATACGTTATGAAATGTGTGGCATATAATGGGGTAAAATTCAAGCTTTGTGACGATTTTCAGAAATTTGATAAAAACCGTTATGTTCAGCATTGCTTTGCAGTTTGGCAGTTTGCAGTAGGAACACATATTTACCCATATTGGATTCGTCAGAATGTGTACTTTCTGAAAATATATGGTTTTCTGGGGTCTCTGTACTGTTAGGGGGGTCTAATGTCGCATATTACACACACCAGGTGCTTATATTGCAGCAGCCAGCGTGTCAGCCGTGAAAATGTATATACACTATTGTCATTTGGGGGTCTCTGTGCGCCACATAGTTTGGTATGTCTATGCATATTGGGCATCAAAGTGTTTAGTAGACCCCTGGCGTTCATATTTAGGATGTTTTATGCTGATAAGTTACGAAATGTGGGGTATATAATGGGGTAAAATTCAAGCTTTGTGACAATTTTCAGAAATTTGATAAAAACCGTTATGTTCAGCATTGCTTTGCAGTTTGCAGTTTGCAGTAGAAACACTTATTTACCCATATTGGATTCGTCAGAATGTGTACTTTCTGAAAATATATGGTTTTCTGGGGTCTCTGTACTGTTAGGTGGTCTAATGTCGCATAATACACACACCGGGTGGTTATATTGCAGCAGCCAGCGCGTCAGCCGTGAAAATGTCTATACATATTGTCATTTGGGGGTCTCTGTGCGCCACATAGTTTGGTATATCTATGCACATTGGGCATCAAACTGTTTAGTAGACCCCTATGTTTATATTTAGGATGCTTTATGCTGGTAATGATACATGGACAATACGATGCTGGAAAGTTGAAGCTTTGAGGCAATTTCCAGATATTTCACCAAAACCGCCAAATTTGGCAAAGCCTTGCGACTCAGTAGTTTGGAGCAGAAAGGCATGGGTACCCATTTTAGATTCTGTAGAATGTGTACTTTCCAAAAATATATGGGGTTGGGGGGTAAACATATATTTCTGTGTTTTTACCCCATAAAAAATGCAGTCAATGTGTTGATTTTTCATTAGCTGGTTACCCACGGGACTGTTTGTATGCGCTAACTTCATTTTGGGGCCACGGGACTGTTTGTATGCGCTAACTTCATTTTGGGGCCTCTAAATGCCAGATACTTTGGTAAACTTGTGAACAATGGCCACCAAAATGTTCAGAGGAACCCTGGCAATCATATTTAGGGTGCTTTTTCTTAGTACGTAATGACACATGGGTGATATGGTGCTGGGAAGTTGAAGCTTTGAGGCAATTTTCAGATATTTCACCAAAACCGACAACTTTGGGAAAGCCTTGCGACTCAGTAGTTTGGAGCAGAAAGGCATGGGTACCCATTTTAGATTCAGTAGAATGTGTACTTTCCAAAAATATATGGGTTTGGGGTGTAAACATATATTTCTGTGTTTTTACCCCACAAAAATGCAGTCAATGTGTTGATTTTTCATTAGATGAAGTTACCCACAGGACTAATTGTATGCGCTAACTTCATTTTGAGGCCTCTAAATGCCAGATACTTTGGTAAACCTATGAACAATGACCACCAAAATGTTCAGAGGAACCCTGGCAATCATATTTAGGGTGCTTTTTCTTAGTACGTAATGATACATGGGCGATACGGTGCTGGGAAGTTGAAGGTTTGAGGCAATTTTCAGATATTTCACCAAAACCGACAATTTTGGGAAAGCCTTGCGACTCAGTAGTTTGGAGCAGAAAGGCAGGGGTACCCATTTTAGATTCAGTAGAATGTGTACTTTCCAAAAATATATGGGTTTGGGGGGTAAACATATATTTCTGTGTTTTTACCCCACAAAAAATGCAGTCAATGTGTTGATTTCTCAGTAGCTGAAGTAAAGTCCTGAACAATTTGGATGTGCTAACTTCATAATGGTGTCTCTAAATGCCAGATACTTTGGTAAACCTATGCATAATGGGTATCAAACTGTTCAGTGGACCCCTGGCAATCATATTTCAGGTGCTTTTTCTTGGTACCTAATATAGTTTGGGATATGTGGAGCAGCAAAATAAAACCTTTGAAATGATTTTTCAGAATTTTTTTTTGAAAAACCGATATGTTCAGACAAGCTTTTATGTTTGGTAGTTGGGAGTAGAGAGACATAGTTACCCATTTTGTAATCGGCAGAATGTGTACTTTTCAAAAATGTATGGTTTTCTGGGGTAAACCTACGGTTTCAGGATTTTTTGCCTTGGAATCTAAAGCATGCCGTTTTCTGCCTTAGTGCTTTCAAAATTCGGTAATATACTGCCGGGAGTTTTTGCTGTACAGAAATCCTAAATCTCCCTAAAACTATACATATCTGGTATTGGCACGTTCGAGAGACATAAGGTTTTCCAAATCAGTTGGATTTTCATCCGTAAAATGAATTATTTTTCTGGTATAAATTGATATACGATGAAAATGGTAATTTTTCATTTTTTTTGGTATTTAGCACTATACATTTTTTTGCACAGGTGGAAATACATGAAAACTCAGGCAGATTTAGAAAGCTCAGTTTCTACCAAAAAAACCAATGTATAGTTTTCCTAGGTAAACTATAGGTTTCCCCTCAGAAAATGCCCCTAAAGTGAGAGAGCACAAAATGTTTCAAAAACGGCTGGCATTTCGCGTAACCAAAATGTGAAATGCTGCTGGCACTTAAAGGGTTAACTGGCCCCTGCATTGTCTAAACATCAAATTCAGACTAATTCCCTGCATTGTTCACACCTGTGATCCCCCTGCATTGTTGACACTTGTGGCACCTCTATTGTTCACTCCCCTAAATCCCTGTACTGTTCACACCTGAGACCCAGACTAAAACTGCCCACATTGTTCTCCAGTTCACACTTTATACAAAATGCTACTGGGGCACCAGCACTGTGTCACTGTATGTAGTACATATTAGACTGGTCCTGATTCCTGTCTCCTGCTCTGTTCTGCCTTCCCTATGCTCCTGTGTGTGTCATACTTTGGTATTTGTTCTGGGGGTTTGTTAGCATTTGCAAATTATTGTTAGTGGCCCCTAAGGTGTTTAATCAGATGCTGGGGTACTGTATTATACACAGGGGAGTCGGAGGCATATGGATTTATGGGTATGCCTTATATGATTTAGCTTTTTTCACATATGAGTGACATCCTTGCCAGGGCAGGCACAAGGTAGTTTGGCACCCTAGGCAAGAGCTTCACTCAGTGCCCCCTGTACTGCATTACCATTTCCCTCCTTACCATGATGGTTTTTAAATAAAGAGAGCAAGAAAATCTACAACACTTTTTCATTTATATTACTGCCCCCTGTACCTGTGCAAGCAAGCTCAGCAGCCATTCATCATACAGCCCTCCTGCAGCCATCATATTGCCCCCAATCTTTACCTGTGTCAGCAGCAGCCAAAAATAAATCTGATCACATCATATTGCCCCCCCAAGTATTTATGTACCCGTGCCAGCCAGGCCTGGATTTGTGGAAAGGCCACCTAGGCCCGGGCCTAGGGCGGCAGGATTTTAGGGGGGCAGCATGCTGCCCAACCACACCCACATTGGTTCAAAAACACTGGGGATGCGCTGGAGATACAATCATTTTTTTAATTTCCCATGTGCCAATCCCCATTGGTCCAGTCCCCCTGGAGGGGAAGGGGTGATGAACGGTAGTGGGCCTAGGGGCGCCCACTATGTAAATCCGGCCCTGGTGCCAGCGCCCTGCCCAGCAGCAACAGCAAACATATGGGCCAGCAGGAAGCTTCGAACTTTCACATTAATAGAAGAAAGTCTTCAGTTCAGTGCAACTGTGCAAGACTGAGAGCAGCGAGAGTGAGCCAC
>CM076688.1:114043836-114463836 GCA_038501925.1 Xenopus petersii | reverse complement strand
GACCCGACGGGATTTTTAGTCCCATCCAATCGAGATCTGGCCGACTTTCATCCGGGGCCCCCATACACGGGCCAATCAGCTGCCGACTCGGTCAGTCGGCAGCTTCTATCGGCCCGTGTATGGCCACCTTAAGTCTGAATCTACTGCCCTTATGGAATTGACCAATATGTCCAATATCACAATCAAACCCTCTGACAAGGGGGGTGCGATTGTGATTATGGACACTGATAAATATATTGGTGAAATTGTACAACAGCTTTCGAATAAAAATGTATATACTTGCTTATCGAGTGACCCCACTTTGATTTTCAAGGGGGATTTAGATGGGCTGTTGAAACAGGCCTTTGAGGAGGGTATTATCACTGAAACTACATTTAGATACATGAAGACAGATTTTCCCGTGATCCCTCTCATTTATGTCCTACCGAAGATACATAAAGATACGGTTAATCCTCCGGGTCGGCCAATAGTAGCTGGCATTGGCTCATTAACCAATTATTCAGCTGTAGTGTCTGATAGGGTACTTAGTCCCCTGATACAAAAAACAAGGTCATATCTGTGTGATACCTCAGGTTTCCTGGATAACTTGGAGCATTTGGGAGTATGGAGGGAATGATATGGCTCGCGACAATAGATGTCGCTAGCCTATATACCTCTATACCACACCTACAAGGGTTACAGGCTACAGAACTTCTGTTACAAAGGAGCGAGCTATATAGTACAGAGGAGATATTTTTCTTTATGGAGATACTCAGGTTCATAGTGCATAGGAACTATTTTAGATTTCAAGAGAAATTCTACTTGCAGCTACGGGGAACGGCCATGGGATCCAGTGTCGCCCCGTCGTATGCCAACTCTTTTATGAGTTGGTTTGAAGAGGGACATGTTTATACGGATATGCTGTTTGCCAGACATTGTCTGGCCTGGTGGCGGTATATCGATGTGTTCCTCATATGGTGGGGTGACCTGGATTCCCTGTTCGCCTTCCGTGATACGATTAACAGTGCACACACTGATATAAAATTCACCATTTCCAATCTGTAATTTTTCTGGATGTACAAATAACGCGAGTCCATGAAAGGTTTATGACCTGGATGTTCTCCAAACCGACTGATAGGAATCAATTACTAATATTTGACAGCTTTCATCCTCCGGCAGTCAAAAAATCGATTCCTATTAGTCAGTTCACTAGTGTATGTCGAATTACTAATGACCCCACCTTGGATCATGATCTTACAAAAATGAGAAACAAAATTGGTACATAGGGGCTATCCACCATAAACTCTTAACACTCAAGTACTGAAGCCAAATTGAATGCTGGGAAAACCAGACAGCGGATGGATAATAGAGATAAACGTTTAACCTTTGTGGGGCAATATCACTCACGGAGTGAATATTTTTGACAGATTCTATGTAAACATTGGCACTAGGGATGGGTGAATTTGACTCGTTTTGTTTCGCCAAAAATTCCCCACCGGCGAAATGTCCGACTTAAACAATCACCCATGATGTCCTTCAAAAAAGGTTCCACCATAGGTAGGAGGTTGGTACGCGCTGATATGCGGCCACCACCAAGACAATATACATTCCTGGGTCCTCCCAGGGATGGTATGTTCCACTCTAAAGGTTGTGCACAATGTCGCTTTGTACTTACAGGCGAAGCATTCTGCAGTCAAGTAACCAACAGGAGTTACAATATTAGGGGACCCTACTCTTGTGACGCGAGTTATGTTGTATACATGTTGGTATGTCCGTGCAATCTAATCCATATAGGTGAAACCATTCAGAAGATCAGGCACAGATTCTCCCAACATAGATCTACAGTTAATACAGGGAATTCAGTATTACCCAGCGCCGTTTCTGTATCCATTGCCGCCTGAGGCGGCTCCAGTAATGCCGCCCCCCCAGCCCGATTCGATTTCCGGGGGGGGAGGCAGCAACGCTAGTGCGGAGAGCGCAATTGTGCTCTCTCGCCCTAGTAAAGCCGAATTTCCGGTTCAAAAACCGGAAATTCGGCTCTTAAAGGCACCAGGAGCGGCTTTTTGCCGCCCCTGGAAACCTAGCTGGCATTGCCGCCTGAGGCGAGCGCCTCAGCTCGCCTCATTGGCGGATCGCCCCTGGTATTACCAGTCTCAAAACATTGTTTGGAAAAGGGCCATAGCGCAGAAGATCTTAGATTTAGGGTGATACAACATGTCCCACAACCAAGGAGAGGGGGGGACAGAATTTTGATGTTAAAAAGAATGGAGGTACAATGGATACACCGATTGAAGTCATTGAGTCCTTATGGGTTAAATAAGGATTTTGATTTACATCTGTTCATTTGAGATAGATACCGGCTTTGTGAACTCAGTAATAACTAGTATGTGAAATTTAATAGATCCGTGTGAAGCTGGGACACGCTTGAGAAAGGGGGCAGTGGACTCCCGAAACGTTGCGCTATGTCTCCGTGCAGATGAGTATACATGCTCTTGTCACTATATGCAAACATATAACAAACAAGGAAAAGTTGTGCTCACCGCTAATTTTTAAAACCATTAGGCGGGGGTGCAATGAGGCTGTGACCACAAAATACATATATTGCAATATATTTAAGATGACCAACTACGTCAGCGTCATCCCATACACCACAACGTGGAGCTGGTCAGATGAAAATTGAGCATAGGACTGGCCAGATATGGGATGACTTTGATGTAGTTGGCCAGCTTAAATATATTGCAGTATATGGACAAACAATCCCTGTTTTGTTTAAAGGGTAAGGTATTTTTAGTAGCAGTATGCACAAAATGTCTCTGTCCTAAATATATTGATAATGGGTTGAGTGCACAGGACCTCTTGTATACCATTTATTTATTTATATATATATATATATATATATATATATATATATATATATATATATATATATATATATCTATCTATCTATCTATCTATCTATCGTGAACAAAGTACCCCCTCTTGTAAAATATAAGGACATTATAAGTTACCGAGGAGTTTCATGACCATATAAAAACACGAGGCCGAAGGCAGAGTGTTTTTATACAGGTCATGGAAATCCGAGGTAACATCTAATATCATACAGACATTGGTTCTATATTGGTCTCCCATCGGTCCCTAACCTTCAGTGGAGTCTTTTTTTATAATAGATGTTTGCAGGGGTTAATAGAACAAGGATATTTTGTGGCCGGGTTGATGACTCTCACTATTATTTTTAGGAGGATGGTACTGCATCAGCCATGAGAACTGTGATCTACGCTATGACACAATGAGGAGGCTTATGAGCTCCAAGGCATGGCCTCCTGCTAAAACTGGTGAGTGACTTTAGCCTTTCACTGGATTCAGTTGACACCATATTTATTAACATTGTGACAAACATCACCGGTGATTTTTCCCATAGCAGCCAATTAGGAACTTTTTCTTAAAGGACCAGTAAATAATTAAGTACATTTTTTAAAAACAATTCTTAAGTATACATTGAAAAAAAAAAACACCAAAACAAATTAAACTTTAAAATTGCTAAGTCTTTATTAAAAAATAACTTACCGAAACTCCACTTGCGCTCCTCTTCAGAAAAGGCGATTGCGATCCAATCGTGTGGTGTTCGATTTCTCCTCCCTGCCTTCCTAATAGAAGATATCCAGGGAGGAGAAATCGAGTCCCCCCGATTGTCGCCCTGATGCCTTTTCAGAAGAGTTATTTCTTAATAAAGGCTTTTTAAAAAATTTTAAAAGTTTAATTTGTCTTGGTGTTTTTTTTTCCAATGTATACTAACATTTTTACATTTTTTATGTTACTGGTCCTTTAGGTAGGTGTTCAAATGTAATTTGATTGGTTACTATGGGCATCACTGGTGCTTTCTCTAAAATGTTAATAAATATGCCCCTTTGTGTGTAATGGGGATTCTGCCTTTAACACATTACAGTTAATTAATGACGGCAGCGATTGCAAAAAATCCAAATATTTGTTGCTCCTATTATGTGATTGCCATTGATGAATGCGTGCAAGTGTGCTTATGGGCATCTACTGTATTTGTAGGGTAGCTACTGTCATCTTAAAGGTGGCAGGAATTCCAGAGATCCCTCTGCAGGATGCATCAATAATCGCACCACATTCTAAAGAATAACTTGCAATTGTGAATTTGACACCAAGTGCCAGAGATTATTATGAAACTATGCTTGTGCAAGAAACAATAAATATCATATTTATTGCTGTCAGGATTGATCAATGCAATGTCCCTTTTTTCCTTTCTACCATGGTGTTAACCAGTAATCTCCAACCAGTGGCTTGTGAGCAACATGTTGCTCAGCAACCCCTTAGATTTTGCTCCCAGTGGCTTCAAAGCTGGTGATTATTTTTGAATTACTGGCTCGGATGCGACGGTTTGGGTGTATAAAAACCAGGTGTACTGCCAAACAGAGCCTCCTGTGGGCTGACCTTCCCTTAGGGGCTACCAAATGGACAATCACAGCACTTATTTTGCACCACCCAGATACATTTTTCATGCTTGCCTTGCTCCCCAGCTTTTTACATCTGAATGCTGCTCACTGGTTATAAAGGATGGGGACCTCTGGTGTTGGTTGCAAATAAATATATATATATATATATATATATATATATATATATATATATATATATATATATATATATGTATATATATATGTGTATATATATATATATATATATATATATATATATATATATATATATATATATACGTATTCATATTATATATATTGTAATTTTTTTTTTAAGTAAACACATATTTACTTTTAAAAGTAAACACATATTTACTTTTAAAAGAAAACACATATTAAAAGAGTCCAAATGTAAATAACATTAAAAGTAATAAAATTACTATACATTACTGGTAAGAAAGTACCTTTGTGTTTCCTGAGTCAAGATAAAAACAAGGCATACTCTTTTTGCCATCAAGATCATTCAAAGCTAATTTCTATCATATTATGCCATGTGGCCACTTGGTGGACCAAAACATTTTTCACATTCTTCACTTCCGGCCATCCAAATTTACTTAACAATAAAAAAAATCACCATACATGTGTATTGGTACAAATAATATTCCTCCCCCCCCCCCCAGATTTTTAGGTCTCTGTAAAACCTTATTTTTTAATCTTTAATCCAGTCTGTGCCATGTTTTTTTTTCAGCTTCAGGCATTTTGTCAACTCAGCCAGAAGAGAATCCGCACTGGTGGAATGCTAATATGGTGTATGTTAACTTTTTTTTTTTTGTTTTTTGCTGTGTCATTAGTGGCCTCATTACCATATATGACCTGTGACCCCCTCCCCTTCTCCTGCAGGTTCATCCCATACTGTTCTAGTGATGTATGGAGCGGAGCATCACCTAAAACTGAGAAAAGTGAGTTCCGTTTCAACTTTTCTTTATAGGGTTGTATATTGGGCTGATTTTGAAATTATAGTGCTAGAGTAGACTTTCTACTAATAATAGGGCCAGGTCTAATGCTCCTCATTATAGAGTTTTATTTATGGAAAACAGACACACTCACTACAAGGTTGTATTTAGGGTCAGGACTGGCTCCTCTTCTGCAAACATGGAATCTGACTTAGATAAGATATTATTGGCCCAATTGAGTGATTGATTTACTGAATAAACAAAGAGCTCATAAAGCTGTAATCTTTGATCTCTTTTTAATGCTCAGAATAGTCTTTTATCTCTTCTAAGGGTAAGGACACACTGGACGATTTATCGCCAACGTTTTTGAAAAGCAAATCGCGGCGACATATCGCTCGTTTTGTCTCTGAACAAAACCAAATGAAAGACGCCAGCTCCTGTGCCCACCGCGCATTTGTGAATCGCCTGTAGCTCCAAAACGCACTGAGACCGTTTTCCGAGCGATTTATCAGAAATAGCATGTACTTAGAAAAGCACTGAAATCTCCTAGACACGCACACACATACAGATAAGTAGCAGCAATTGTATTCAAATTACAATGCGAACGCAATGACGCAAGAACGCAAAGCCGCCAGGTTACAGCGGGAAGCACAAACCGTTTCCGGTTTGGGTGGAGCACGTACCGCAAAGAGTAATGGGATACAAATCGCTCTGTGCCAATAGTCGCTGTGAATCGTCTGTTCAAAAAAAACGATCGTCTTGTTGCCGCGATTTACTTTTTTAAAACGTTGGCGACAAATCGTCCAGTGTGTCCTTACCCTAAGGGTGGTGGTGGCACACGGGGAGATTTAGTTGCCTGAAATAAATCTTTGTTACTGCTGGCAACTAATCTCCCTGAAATGCCTTCCCACAGGCAAGAATATGAATTGCCACAATGGCATAAGCGTTGCTTCTTTTTTCCGAAGTCAACCAAAGTTGCCTCACAAGGAAACTTTGGGCATCGTTGGGTAAACCGAAGCAATGCTTGAGCCATCCCGCTGGTGATTCACATTCTTGCCAGTAGGAAGGCATTTTGGGGGGATTAGTCGCCCACAGTATTGAAGCTTTATTGCAGGTCACTAAATCTCCCCATGTGCCACCACCCTAAACATTCTGCAAATGGTTTACTGTGCTGCTCAAAAGTACTTGGTTTTTAGGAATTTTTACAGATTCACATGGAAAGATAGCCATAAAACCCACACACTTAGGAAATGTTACACAATGCACCTTTGCTGCTGATAAATGGAGGCTGATCCAACAAAGAATTCATCATAAAATATTTTAAAAATGGACAGGTGATGAAAGAGTGCCACCTTAATGCTCTTTGTGGCAGCCAACAGCCTTTTCCTGAGAAACCATTGAACCATAGAAGACAATTCTAAAATACCTACCCATTTAAATACGTTGTAGGGTTTTTTTTAAAAATAAATGATGCTATGCAGAAGAAATTTTCTTGGCCTGTGTTTAAGGCTAATACTTACCACCCTTATTATTGTAGATGGATATGCATTTATGGGATCGCTCATTATACAGGAAGTGGTCAAGGAGCTTCTAGGGAAGGGACTGGACGCTGCCAAGGTTCTTCTGTTGGCTGGAAGCAGGTAATTGTTAGTGGGATGGAAAGTCTGTGAGAACCTTTATTAGTGATCGTTATGTTCTTCCTGAACTGCAGTTCTTGGCATCTTGCATTAACCAGCTGAGGTGCCACAGTTTAGCCATTACTTGTAAAATGTTGATCTCCATCCTTATGTCTTTGGCTCAGTCATGGAACTGGGGTGTCTGGAGCCCACTGGGGACCTTTTGACATTAAGGGTTCCCCATTATGTACACCCCCTACCCCCTTTATGTACACACCCCTCCCCTGCTGCTGCACCACATATGTTTTACCTCCTTAACTTGTGGCTGTGATGGGGTAAAAGGGGTGGGGGGAAGCATCTGCAGTGCCACAGGGAGTGGGCCTGGTTCAACAGGGTCCAATGTTTTCCCGGTATCCTAGACCCTATCAGACCCTGGGTTTCTTAAAAAAAATACTTTCTGTACTCCATGAATCTTCTATATGTCATGGCATAGAGTAAATGTCTAATTTAAATTTCCTTCCTCAGTGCTGGTGGAACTGGTGTCCTTCTAAATGTGGACCTGGTGGCAGATCTACTGGAGGAGTTGGGTTACCCTGGTATCCAAGTTCGAGGCCTCTCTGACTCTGGCTGGTTCCTGGATAACAAGCAGTACCGGAGAACAGACTGTACAGATATAATTACATGTGCTCCTACTGAGGCAATACAGAGAGGAATTAGGTATGGAGTAGATGGGAAGGAAGAAACCAGATATGGCAAGGCTGCAGTTGTTCCCATTGTCTTCAGCTGGACAATGGACCACAGGGATAGCAATTTAGTAAGAATAGGTTTATAGTGATTTTTATATATATATATATATATATATATATATATATATATATATATATATATATATATATATATATATATAGACATGATGATGCATGGCCCAAGATTGAAATTAAGCGTGTGCAAGAAGTAGTCTACAAGCAGCATGAGAAATGGTATAGGTATAATTTTGTAGGTTCAAACAATTGTGTTCTGTAGCTTATCAACAGTGGAATTGACTGCTTGAGGCAAGGGGAGCAGAGAGGAATCAATGCAGAAGCCTAACCAGTGGAGCAGGTACTGTGCTGCCTGACATGAACTTGTTTCTCTGGTGTAGGTACTGGAGCAGCATGGTTCCAGAACGTTGCAAGCAGCAGTTTAAAGAAGGGGAAGAATGGAACTGCTTCTTCGGCTACAAGATCTATCCGACTTTGAGAAGTGAGTAAACTATTTAGAAAGAATAGATTAAAACCCAACAAAATGTCTACCAGCAACTGGCCCTAAACCACCCGCTGCCAACCTTAACCTTACCAGACCTGCCAAGCTGTCACTATTTATATACCTGCCCACCTGTAATGTCAGTGAAGGGGGCGAGGTGATGGTGGCATGAGCATATAAATAGTGGCAGCTGGAGTCAGAAGTGGAGCATAATGTCATCTCGTGTGGGGTGGGCTGACAATGTTTGCCAAGCAGCTGCCTACAACCTGCCATGCCTTGTCTTATAAAAGCTTCATACTATAAATTTTATGTAGCATGTGCTAATTTTTCAAAGCTTGTCAGAAGCAGCTCTTATTCACATCTCACCAAAAACGTAATTTATATATATATATATATATATATATTTCCATGGGCTAGATTATAATATGTATCATAAATTTCAAGTAGTGTCAAAATATAAGTTGCAGATATCTATATACATTAGTGCTAAAAGTCATGATACATTAAACTTATCTTAAATGAAGACAAGTGCTGCTTATAACATCTTGTATACTGTATTTGCATCAGTAAAATGTTGTAGTTTTATTAATAAATAGTTGCTGCTGTTATAAGTTCTGTCATATAGAGAAATATTGCACCTTTAGGGGTTTAAGTTTTTTTCTCCTCAGGGTTCTGAAATTAAAGGGGACCAGTCACCCAAATTATTCCAAATCATATTTTATCATGTTAGTCAAGCGAAATTAACTTTAATTACACTGTATAAATTATTTGAATCTTGTTTCCATCTTGTTCCAGTCTGTGAACTCATAATTATAGCAAGCAGGCAGGAGCCATTTTGTGGACACTGTTATTAAGGCAAGCCATGCATCATCTCAGAATCTTGTTTGTGCACCAGAATGGGGGACCTGATGTCCATCCCCATGCACTGGCTACAGAATTAATTGGTTAAGAGAACTGGGGGAATTTGGGTAGAGCAGTGACATCTAGAAAGTGCTGAATGGAAAGTGAAAGTAATTGCTTTCCCCGCCTCTATGCCTAAGGCATAGAGGAGGGCAACCAATATTTGATTGACAGCTGCGATTTTCAAATGAACACTTTAATAAGAAAAAAGAATTTGGATTTCATGTTTAATTTGAAAAGGAGTTTTATTATACAGCTTTTTATGTCTGGGTGACAGGTCCACTTTAAATCATCTGTTGAACCCAAAAATTGATTTTTACAGACTCAAACTATTACGATTTCTATTGTAGAAAACAATTTGACATTCATGTTAAATGTAATAATGGAGACCCATCCTCCGCAATATGGAAATCCATTTTTGGGTTCTGGCCCATCGGTTAAGATTCCCTGGTGTAATGAATAAGCCTTTATATGTAAATATTGATAAAAATATTGTTCTGTGTGCCCAAAATGTGTACCATGAAAATCTCACCTTGTTCAAGCTAGGGCAGGCTACTACCTGTTAACAGGCACATCTGTAATGCTGTTCCATCCATTTCTGTAAGAAGTTCCAGTTCCATCCTTCAAAACATATTATATTATTTGGATTTTGATAAATCCATGTGTGTTTATCAATAGAAGCTATTATTGGACGTTACTTTTTAACCATTCACTTGGTACCTGATGCTTACGAAGATACAGTAAAGATCTTCATATTACGTTAGTATGCCTAGACACATATATACATATATATATTCAAAATAGGCCCTGGCATTTCAAGTACACAGGCCCAAATGGCTCCCCACCAGGCCACTAAATAGGGACTGTCTATGGTCAACAACAACTCCTCTAGTAGTATGCCAGAATCCACAGATTGCCGGGCCAGGCATGTTGAATGTTAGTGTTCTATAATTTAAAGGATAATAATTAACTTTTCTAGCTTTTCTAACTTTTCTTTTTAAAAAAAAGAGCAAAAGTCTGTTGTCTTCATGCATTTAGTAGAGAAGGAACAGTAGTAACTGTGGTTCTTTTTTTACACTTCCAACATCATTAGACTGGGGTGTTAGGGCCCATTAGCACTGTCATCCCAGGGGGTATCCAATACATACATATGCTTTAGCAATTATGTTACATATATTTAAATGTAACACTAAACATGTAAAGTTTCTAACAAACTAATTAATTAAATGCATGGTTCACAGGTGCTGAAAGATTCAGAGTAAAGAAAGCAAAGTGCATTAGATGCATAGGTCTGTCAGTCCATGTGAATGCTTGCATTTAAACCAGCATACCAGATAGCAAACATTACAAAGAGATTAAAGCATCACATTTCACATCTCTAAAGTTTGCATATACTCCACAGGATATAATTTAATTTGACACTTATACATGCTGTCCTAGATTATCATTAACTCCAGGTATAAGAGGACAGAATCTGAGTATTAGCTCTGTTTCATCTGAAGTGCCATTGTTTGTGACTATTGTACACTGTATTTTTGTGTCACTCAGGTCCTGTGTTTGTGGTGCAGTGGTTGTTTGATGAAGCCCAGCTGACAGTAGATAATGTTCATCTGAGTGGGCAGCCAGTACAAGAGAGTCAATGGCTTTATATCCAAAATCTGGGCCGGGAGCTGAGGAACACGCTAAAGGATGTTGGGTGTGTGTCTAGCAACCCATTGAACTATGCTATTATTTGAGTGTACATACTCTTAAATTGCTTCTTTTCATACAGGGCAAGTTTCGCTCCTGCATGTCTGGCACATGAGGTGATCACACGTAGGTGAGTCTCCATTATCTATTGGTCATATCTTTTATGTTTCTGTAAAACTTCATATTTTTCTACTGTATTCTATATTAATCTTTTTCTACCCTTTTCTTCTCACTTGTGCTTATTGCATACTGCATGTTCTATAGTCATTATATGGTGGTTTTCTTTTCATAACTAAATGACTTGGGTATTTAACAAAGTTATATACAGAAATGGATGCTATGTTTTTATCTCTGCCTTTCTCTTCTTGCATTACTTTTAGGACATGGATTTGTAGACGTATGAAATGTTTATTGTGCACACAAAATTATTTACATGTGGCAATCCCCATCCCACAATAAAAAGTAGTAACAAGCAGACACTGAGGCGCAGATACCATGAAAAAACAGCAGTACTGGTATAATAACATAAAGTTTATTGAACAGTAAGAAAGTCATGTAGACGCAAAATGGCTTCAAAGATATAGCAAAGTGTGAATTGACTGCTGCAGCACGCTATATGTAATAACAGGGAAGCAGAGGCACATACTTGTTACAGAGTAGTAACATGCAATTATTCATTAAACATGATGCAGTAAAGGAATGGCAAGTGGTTATGGGTTTTTGCCAGAGCAATATACAAATCATGAGCAAGCCCCATACTGCTGGTTCCTCTGCACCCATCTGCTATTCCTCTTTCCTATTAGAGTAGATATGAGTTTACTAGACTATTTAAAGGAAGTGTCTGGTTGCTAAAACCTACTGCATTTTTGCATTTGCTATATATGTGAACTGATGAATTATTGAGCCTAATGCCCTGGCTACAGAGATTTGGCTCAGTTTCTCTCCGATCTCTTGCACAGCTTCATGTAGCTGCACAGCCTGACTGCAGCTAGATGGTGCGGAGCAGAGTGTAGATCCATCAGAAAACCAGGAGGGCTAATGCCACACGGCTGATTCTTGGTCTGCTGCAGACCAAGAAACAGAACCTATGAAGGTGGCCATGCAGAGGGCTACCTTGATGCATACATTATGGCAATGCCCTAGACTAGGGCATTGCCATAATGTATGCATCAAGGTAGCCCTCTGGGTTTCACCTCTGAGGCATGCCGGAGACACATTGGGGTATATTCTGTATAATTTAGCTCTTGTGTACTATGCTCTGTGAACCATGTACAGTTGTAACAATCTGTCTTTGTAGCGGAGGGAAACAAATGTAGGCGCTTGCATGGTCTCTGTCCACTGATGGACAGAGACCTAGGGCATTGCCATAATGTATGCATCAAGGTAGCCCTCTGGGTTTCACCTCTGAGGCATGCCGGAGACACATTGGGGTATATTCTGTTTAATCTAGCTCTGGTGTACTATGCTCTGTGAAACATGTAAAAGTTGTAACAATCTGTCTTTGTAGCTGAGGGAAACAAATGTAGGCGCTTGCATGGTCTCTGTCCTCTGATTGTCAGTTACATATACCAGATCCTTTTCCCAGGCATCCCTGCTTTTGATAGGGTTGTTATTAACCAGGGATTTTAGTAGCTTTTTGTATATACCAGAGAGGGAACTCTCAACCTTTTAAAGGGATGGTTCACCTTTAAGTTAACTTTTAGTATGTTATATAATCGCTAATTCGAAACAATTTTTCAGTTAGCCTTCATTTTTTTTATATAGTTTTTAAGTTATTTGCCTCCTTCTGATTCTTTCCAGCTTCCAAATCTAAAAACAAATGCTTCATATTGCTACTTTTTATTAATCATCGTTCTATTCAGGCCTTCTCCTATTCATATTCCAGGCTTTTATTCAAATCAATGCATGGTTTCTGGTGTATTTTGGACCCTAGCAACCAGATTGTTGAAACATCAAACTGGAGAGCTGCTGAATAAAAAGCCAAATAACTCAAAAAACACAAATGAAAACCAATTACAATTTGTCTCAGAATATCACTCTCCACATCATACTAAAATTTAATTTAAAGATGAACAACCAATTTAATGGATTCTAGTACCTGAGAGGGAGCTAACCTGATGGGTTTGTTTTGTTTTGCTGTTTTAAGGTGCTGCTAACTTGCAGGTATACCAACCATTGTGAGTTTGACAAGTAATACTGAGATTTCAGTGTAGCAAAGATTTAGGGGAGTACTGTGCCCACACATCTGAGATGGTTTAATTCCTTTAGATAACCAGCACCTTGGAGGAGGAATATGGGCCAGGTGCCGGTACACTGCATTGTTCCACAGGGGTGTTTAAGGAGCTCTTTGAGTAAAGGCTACCAACTCATGCATCTTTGCAAGAGAAGAGGTAGTCCTGCATTTTTGGCCTCATGAGCACTTGCAGACTTGATCTGGAGTTCACACATATAAACTATCACAGTATGGTGTTGATGTTACCAAAGAATTTAGTGGGCACCCATATTGGATAGTGCCACAATGGATACAGTGTTTTGCATAGCAAACATTTTTATAAGCCCAGGGGGAAGTTGTTCCCAGAGTTTTATTTTTTCAGCCTGCCATCTCACCTGATATGTGAATTTATAAAACGTTTTGATCACATGTGGGGTTGACTGTTGGTCTGCCACAGGGGGTCCACCAAGAACTTGCTTGATCCCCCTTGCTATGGAAAACGAGGTGATCAATGTGGAGTTAACCCACAATGAGGCCTGGGGTGAATGATACAGAAGTTTTGTTCACCCCATTTTTTGGAAGACCATGCCAGTGCCAATGGTTTAAAAACAGGCGCCTGGTATTAAGTGCTACTGTTTTCACTGGAATACCAGTTTGGTCAGGGTTAATTAGCATAGTGACAACCTTACTGAGCTGCTTGGCCAGAATCTTCCGCAAAGAAAGAGATGGGCCTGTATGACGCGCACAGCATTTGTTCTTTGCCTGGCTTACCCAACAAAGCAATCACTGATTCATACATTGAACTCTGCAGCTTACCTTTTACAAGGACTGAATTTTTTTTTTTTTTACAAGGACTGTTTTAACAATGCATGCAGGTCTTTTATGGCCGAAATAGTTGGGGGTAGATTGTTGTTTTGCCTGGTGTTCTAACAACTTACCAGCTCTTTTCCCCTGTTCATAGACCTACACTTAAGTAAAGAGAAAACCCCTTTGGGCGACAAGTTTGTTATATTCATGTTGACATGAATATAACCAACTTGTCGCCCAAAGGGGTTTTCTTCAAGCTTAACTAAAGATCTAGGCTAGAAATGAGATCTATGCCTCCAAACATTGAGATTTGTACCTCCAAATATGCCCCAGTAGCTCCCCATCTTCTTTTTTGCTGATTTATTGCGCATGCTCTCTACTTCTGTCAGTTATTGAGCTTAGGGGACAACTCAAAAGATACAGTATACATTAAAAAAAAGGCACAATATAAGGCCACTACTACATGGCAGCACAGACACCAGTGCAATTCGCATCAGAATGTAATAACCACCCCTGTAGCATCAGCTTATATTACATGCCACAAATGATCTGCTTGATAATTTGTGACAATCCCTAAGCATAGTTTCTCAACAACTGCTCAGAGCCCACTGAGCATGTGAGTGTTTCAGACACTTTCCAAGATGGCAACCCCCCCTGTGACAGCTTTGAAATCCTGGATCATTGCTGCTATTGAGAAGCTGAAACTTTAGGCTAGTGCAATTAGGTCATTATATAAAATATGCCATATTCATTTAGTTTTAGTTCTCCTTTAAGTTTTGGAGCCAAGAGGTTTTCCTCTGTTGGGCAAAAGATCGGCTTGCTGCTCTGCAGTGGATAACTCACCTTCTAACCTGCTTTGTTGTGGGTAGCCCTATTTTTTTTAAATGCAGCAATCTCTGCTCCCAGCTGCCCTCTCAGGTACGCATTAAAAGCGTCCCATCATGTCAGTGCATCAGTGGAACTGTTTATACGAAAAAATTCTTGTATGGTGGTGTCAAGTGTGGACTTGTTGTCTAGTTTATTTAACCAAACAGGGTTTAGGGACCAACTGGGTGCTTGGGTTACGCAGTCAAGTTGGAGTAAGATCTCCAAAGGAGTGCGGTCCGATATCCCCCTGGATAGGTATTGAGACCCCTTTTATTAGGATTATGGTGGGGTTGCCTACCAAAGCATAGTCTATTTTGACAAGGAGCTATTAGATTGTGATAAACAGGAGTATTGTTTTGTTGTTGGATGTTAGTACCTCCAGACTTACTAGTCCCAGAGTTGACCGTACACGTTGCAAGTCACTTGACCTGTGTATTAACGTTTGCCTTGGCTTTACTATCTTGTTAAGTGTTGTTTAAGGAGCGTATTGAAATCTTGCATAGCAATTGTTTTGCCATGTGGGTGCTGGGACATAAATTGCACTAGCATGATTAGACAGTCCCCTTTTTATGAATGGCACACTGTCGCTGGACATCAGCCAAGTAGTCCGCATAAATGGAGATTGATGTCAACTGGAACTTAAGAGTGTTGTGGTTGCGTGCCAGTGAAAGGATGGTGTCTCTATTGTGGCATTGAGTAGTCTTACGATGAGTGGTCGTGGTGGGGCTCCTGGTGGTTCTGGTCTTGTTGGGATTTAATGCAACATGGGAGAGAGGTTTGCATGGTCATATACTTTGTCAGCCATGTTTCTATGAAGTGTTCGGGTTTGTTGCCCTCTGCCTTTTCGGGGAAGCCCACAAAGTGGAGGCTGTTGTGGTGGAGATGGTCTACTTTGGCAATGATGTTGGATACATGGTTGGTTCGTGGCTGTGGAATTTTTCATATCTGGTAGCAGTCAGTGAGGCCCTTTTTTGAACTTTGTTCTGCCCCAAAGGATTCTTTTCCATAAGGAGCCGTTTTTGCGGGTTTATGGTGGTCAAGATTCAGAATTATTGCGGCCCAGAGAGAGGAGTGCTGAAGTATGAGTGGGGTGTTTCAGGGCTTGCTGCCGCCTGAGGCAGCAGCCCCAATGCCACCTCCTTTCCCACTCCATGCTTTTAATATTGTAGCGGGTCCAGGGGGGGCCCCGTCGCTAGTGCAGTAAGCACACTTGCCCCACTAGCAGAGCTGAATTTCTGTTTTAAAAGACAGAAATTCGTCTCTTATAGTTTGCCTCATGGCAGGAGCAGCCTTGGTTTTACAGTAAACTCTTCCCAGCAAATATGCTGCTATTAATAAAGTAAAATTGTACAGTAGGTAAGGAAACCCCTCTGTTGGTGAACTTAAAGTAGGGCAGGTATGTCAAACAAGTCCTTAAAACTACTAGATCCAGGCTCATTAGACAGGGACAAGTCTGATAAAAATTAATGTGTACCTGTATACAGATGTTGTCATTCATAAATCATACAGTATAATAGCTTCGGATTACCAGAAGCTGTTTTGTTAGTAAAGTAATATACTTGGCTCCCCCCGAGAAGTATTTGTGCGAAGTTCAAGGAGAAGACTAGTTTGTTAGCTCTCATAATGTATAACTATAACATAACCTCCGATATCATCTTTATTTTTAAAGGTATGCTGTGTAGCGCAGAGCAGTGAGCGTGAGTTAGTGAGTCAGTACACCTAGGTATTGCAACTGTACCCTTTGGTACAAATAATTAGCTCACTGATAAAGAGAATAGTGAAGGGAATGTCTCACAGTCCTAAATCCCTACATTTGTTAGGTACATAGATACTTAGGGTGGTAAGGAAGGGGCCATGCACTAAATTTTATACCAAGGCTTATGGACATCTAGCTTCTTGCATCTAGTCAAGCATATTACTTGGAAAATACTAAGCCTGCCACGTGTGAATGTTTGCATATACTCAACAGGATACAAAGGAAGACTAGATCTAAGGTACAATTAAAATACACGATTCAATTTCAAAGCTATTATGGGGACTTTAGCAGCTTCTACTTATTATTAGCTAGGCATAGGATAACAGCATGCTTTGACTACTCACAATGTGAGTAGGGTGACTAGATCATATTAAAGTCATGATGTCATGCCTAGAAATCTATGGAGCCCTTGAGCAGGCTGGGGGCTATGAAATACTTTTGAACGACTACAGTTAAGTGAGAGGATCAATTCAATTTGTTTAAATGGTCTGGCACAAAAAATATCAGTTTGAGAAAACACAGCTGTGTACATATGTTGCTGGTTGTGTATATGTGTGTATATATATATATATATATATATATATATATATATATATATATGTGTGTATATATATATATATATGTATATATATATGTATATATATATGTAAATATATATTCAGCTGCGAATAATATAGCATTGACTCAAGCTCACTCTTGTGTTTCAGTCACTGGACAGAGATTCAGGTCCGAGGCACCTCTCTCCCCCGTGCTCTGCATTGCTGGGATCGGCGTCTGCAAGAGACAAACAAAAATAGCAAGGTCCCATTGAAGGGATGCCCCTTCCATTTGATGGACAGCTGCCCCTGGCCACAGTGTAACCCAACCTGCCCCTCCATCCGAGACCACTTTACAGGGCAAGAAATGAGTGTGGTGCAATTCCTTATGCATCTTGGCTTCGATGTGCAGAAGATGGCCAGCCAACAAGGCATGGAGCCAGGCAAACTTCTTGGGGTTTTAAGTAGTTAGGGGTTTGGACCTAAGCCGGGGGGGGGGGGGGCTATTATTAATGGATAGGGAAACTAAGGGCCCACTGTTGACAAATGGTTCTTCAAAGGGAAGGGCCTTATGTGAAAGCAGAAATTATAACAGTGAGGCAATAAATAGTAAGCGCAGTGATTTTGTAATTATTAGGGGCTTTGGTTAACAAAGAAACCTTTTGCTGAGTCAGATCTATAATGGAATATTGCAGCCGTCTAATCATGGATTGACCCGGTGTTATGTCTAGGAATAAAAAAAAAGGCCATTTTGCGATAGTCAAACAAGTTTTATATCCAAAGAAGCAAGAAGATGACCTAATTATAATAAGAAATACATAGTACATCTTTCATTCTGAATGTGCCATTCTTCTGGGTGGGGGCAACAGATTAGGTCCAAGCTACTGCTACTGAGATCGATAGTGGCACATGTGGTGAACTGCTGAGTATGCTGTTGTCCGTGTTAATAAGTGATCTGTTGGGCTCTGTTATATTTACCATATATCGAAATTTGGTCAAGGACATTAAACAACTTTTAAGCAGATGAAAAAAATATTTTCAATGCTCTTGGCCAACAATCTGTTCAACTTGAGTTTTGCAATAGTTACAACTTTTATAATGCTTTACTATCTTTTTTTGTGATATCCATAGGCCAGAATGATATCACTTTCCCATTTAGGATAAAACACAGTAGTTTAATAATATCCAGATAATATTTTGGGTTTATTACAACCTAGTACAGGAAATTAGATCATCTCTCTAACTTTATCTATAAGTGGACATAAATAGGTGGTACATTTACTCCTCTGTAAATCAAAAAAACATAATGCCCTAATACATTCTTTTAAAGGCAAAAGTAATTTGTAATACTTTTTTTAAATGCACAAACTTCCTTAAAATGCCTTGTATTTTGCAAAATAATGAGTATGGGTAAAGTGTCAAATACATGAATATTTCATTTATTTGTCTCGTGCTAAATGTAGGTTCTGGTTGAAACATGTAAAATATACAACAGCTTTAACTGATATACGTATTGATGGAAGCACTGAAGGCACTGAAATGAAAACAGTTTATGTGCATCTTATATGCGAGAATCTGTTGTATTTCAATGTATTCACATGTTTTCATTCCCTGGTGTTTGGGCGAAATATGAGGTGCAATATGTAAACTTAGATTATTGACATTTTTGGGTTCCTATTTTGTTTACTGTTACTCCATTTTTGTATTACTCTTCCTATTTTGCATTTACTCAGTTTACTACATTACTTGCATTGCTTTCAACTGATGAAACAGGAACATTCTCTGTAAAGCCACCTGTTTTGAACAATAGTATTGGGGTACTAGGAGATTCCCATTCTTAATAAGGAACTGGAAATTTTCTTTGTTTAGAAAATTGAAAATTATTTGATATACAATTTTCTTTAATGACTCTATTTACATGAAAATACAAACATACATTGCAATGTTCTTTCACACATGAGCATTTTGTATTTGGAATAATTTTCCTAGTCCTTCAAAGTGGGGGATTGAAACACAGAAGACAGGGTATATACTTAGCACTAGGTTGTACAACCTGTGTCTTTTTTTTAATATCTCACATGACACACAACATTTGTGGAACAACAGTTCCCAAGTAAAGGATGCTAGATGTATTTCCACAACAGCTTCATATCTATGAGTAAGCAATCATAGAGTTTGCACAAACTTCTCTTTACACTTCAATGGGAATGGCAAATAATTGTATGTTTTGTTACACTTTATGTGGGCCAACATAGGGCCCTAGGCTTCCTGAACTGCAAGGGCCCTACTCTTGCTGTGCATAATTGGATTTGGGTGCACTGAGAATATTTATGTATTCATCACTATTGACATTGCCTACAAATCATTTTTAAATATATAGTCAGTCTTTAAATTGAATCAAGATTGCACCCCATGATCCTTGATACAATGATTACATTTTTGATTTGATGCTGCTGGAATCTGATATATGCAAACAAGCTGAATGCAGGCCCCACATTGGGTACATTTATAAGTATGCTCTATGCAAACACTTAATACAAACCTTATACCTGCAATTTTCCGTTCTTCCCACTCCAAAACAACAGGTGCGGGAAGAGCAGAATGAAGACAAGGGTTATATATATATTGGATCTGGACCTGGACTAGCACCCTTCTTCACTGTACACAAAAAAACTACCTTTCATTGCAGGTCTTTTGCAGATAACTAACTTGGTGGAGGTTGTGTTCATAGCTCCGACCAGCTCACTGTTTTGGCTGATTAGCTTTGATAATTACCCCAAAGTTTCATTAGCCAAATCATGTTTTAGGGGACATGTGTACAAACAACATACAGTTAAAGGGGTTGTTCACCTTCCAACACTTTTTTAGTTCAGTTGGTTTTAGAAAAAATATTAATTGATATTAATAGTTCACCAGAAATAATGACTTTTTCCAATTACTTCCTATTTTTTATTTGTGATGGCTTTTCTAATATTGAAGTGTAAAGTGTAATTTTTCACCTTCTAAAGCAGCTCTGGGAGGGGGGGTCGCCAACCCTATAAACTGTTCTAAGTTGAGTTCTAAGTTAAGACATTTAGTTGATACATTTCTTATATTTGTCCCTGCTAAGCTGCATCCCTGAGTTTCATTAAAGGCAGCTGTTTTGTTTTCTTTGTTTTGAATTGATGCAATAGTTTCTAATACTCCAGAGATGCTGCTGAGAAATGTATCCATAAAATATTGCAAAATTGTAACAGTTCAGAGTCTGCACCTGAATTACTGAGCTGACAGACTGAAACACCAGAGACAGGACATTGAACTTTAAATTTAGATTTTGGAAAAATGGTAAATAAAAAATGGAAAGTAATTGGAAAAGGTAGTTATTTCTGGTAAACGATCAGAAAACAATTGAACTGAAAAAAGTGTTGGAAGTTGAACCACCCCTTTAATCCCTTTTGCCTAATATGAACACTAACTACAGTATCAACTTTATGTAAAGTCGAACTTGACCCCCCCCCCAAAAAGCTCTGATCTAGTAACTAGAACCTGCCTTTATCTGATTATTTTTAATATTTTGGCTAATGATAAAATAAATGAGATTTTGTAAGATATATTTTTTTTACCAGATGACAGATAAACAATCCTCATTTGTGGGGGTGCAGTGTTATTTATTGGACTCTGTAAATCCTATTTATAAATAGGGGCAGGAGAGCTGCCCTATGTACAGATGTAAATAGCTCCTGCATGTATTCTATCCAGAAAATTATTCTCAATAAAAATACCTTTCTGTTCAATGTGTCGGTCTTCAGTGTAATAAACAACAGGGTTGAGAGTATTTAGTAATGCTTGACTGAAATGCAGAAAATATTATAGTAATATAAAAGAAATACAAATGTGTGTATGTATATAAATGTGTGTGTATTTAGAGAGTGGGCTACTGTTTAAATGGAGACTGTTGTACACAGTAGTATAACAGTACAGTATACACAACAAGGCTTCACTATAACTATTAAAAAAAAAAGTGGACATACTGGTAGGATACTATTTCAACAGTCTGCACCACTCCATGATTTAAGAATCGTGGTTCTTGAAGGAAATTTTCAGAAAATGAAAAAAGTATGAGAATAAAATTTTTTGAAAATGTTTAACTCTGTACATGGGATGGAACCAGGCCTTGGCTTTATGAATAATTATGTAGATCAGTGTTGTTTAATGTCTGTGGTACACAGGACCGGACTGGCCTACATGGTTGGGGCCGATAAGGAAAGCCAGTATTAACCACTCCGCTTTTTAAACTACACCCATATTATCACAAAAAACGTTAAGATGATACATTAATGTTGGTAGCACACCAAAAAAAAAACAAACAAACAATTGGTTTGGTGCTCACCGCAGGGATATCACTCATGTTTGTCATTATAAGAAATGCCCTTAAATCCATAGTCCTCCTCCTCCCATGTGCATAGCATAGCAACCCTGTACACATGATTAAACACCTTGGGGACCCCCTAACAATTATTTCCAAATTCTCGCCTTCAACAAGCAGAGTGTCACACATGCATAGCAGGCAGACTAGGGCAGGTAGAGTATGGTGCACACAGGCAGCATAGGGCAGGCAGAATATGGCACACACAGGAGGTGACACAGGTAGGTAAACAATGTGGGCATTGACATGAGGAATGATCAATACAGGGTTTTACAGGTGTGAACAATAAATGGGATTACAAGTGAGAATGAAAAATGAAGGGCTTTTACAATTTGAATCTAAAGTGTGAACAGTGCAGGTGCTAGTTGATCTCAGTTTTAAAACATTGTTAATCTTAAAGGTAAGCAGTAACAGCAGCTAGTCTTTAATTGAGGGCAACACAAGGGGGGGGGTATGGGCCACCAGCTAGACCTAAATATAGATTAAGAACTGCCTGCACCAAGTCAGGAATACAAGCATGTGGAGACACAGGACTAATAGAACATATGAAATTCCTTTTATTTCACACTTAAAGGAACTGTAACATTAAAACATTTGTTGTAAAAAATCTATTCTACCCTGCACTAAGATAAGCTCTCTCCTGCACAAAATGTATTATTTGCAATGCTTTATTAAAAATTTCATATAACCGAGCTTCCGGTCTACTGAAATATGTGATGGGGCGACATTCACTTTGCAAGATCCAACATGTGGCACTCAACATCTCCTCCAAGCCTGGACTCTGCTCAAACCAGACATCAGTTGTTACAGCTGTACAGCGGATTTTTCAGCTGCCTTGATTCATGTGTCAAGTTGTCTCTGTAGCACCCAGGTCAGCACAGTCTTACAAAAATAAATTACAGAAGGAGAAACACTGCCCACATGCATTCTCTCTCAGTACCTAAATTAAATGAAGACAGATATATATTACAAGGCAGCTGAAAAATCCTCGGTACAGCAGTAACTATGAACTTCTGGTTTGGACAGAATAACGATATAATGGATGTTGTTAAACAGCAATACGGATGGAAAAGATAGAAAATGAAGAGCACATTGCGACAGAGGCTAAGACTAAACAAAAGTGTTTTAATTATATTAGTAGCATAAAGATTCAGCATGAGAGTGTTGCTCCTTTAAATAATGGTACCAGTATGGTTGTAACATACAGAAAAGGCAAAATTTCTGTTCTTCAGTGATATACAACAGAGGAGTCCAAGTTCCCATGTCTCTCCTAGGAGACCGCTCAGCCTCCCCTCCTATAGCAGCTTCTGCCCCTCTTCAGGGGTGCTCGGTCCGCAGCGTCCCCACCGCTTAACTCAAACTGTGCCAAAGGAATGGACGGCACTCCACTTGAAGAGGAAAAGATCTTTATTACAAGCTAAAAATAGGGATCAAAGGCCCTACGCGTTTCGGGATACAATCCCTTAATCATAGGCATACAACACGACCACCATAGACACGTTTTATACCTAAGGGCATGGTGACCCCTGCTGGTTACACATAATATTGCTGTTAAAATAATTTATTTTAAATTTTTAATTTTTAATGATAAAACCAACATTCAAAGGTAACAACCTTAATAGTATTCTTAAAAAATAATAACATACTGGTAGTTAAAATAGATCCCTGTACCCATATTGCACTATGTGTGAACTCATAATCCTGGTCATTTGTAAATTATGTAAATATGGATCTGTATCCAAATAGTAAGTGTCTATCTTAAAAAAATCTTTTTGTATATATATCTCTCTTTAATTGATTGTGGAAAATCTGCCATCAAAATTCTCAAGATCCACATAATCAGATAGATTGACACTAATTTAAATATATTCAAAGAGCCATGGGGTAAGTATTAAGCTATCAATATAAATAGGATATATCATGTCTCGTATTTAGACCCTTGGGCATTCTGGTCTCCAATTTTAGGATCCAGAATGCCTCTCTTAGATCCAGAGAACGTGTCAGGTCCCCACCCCTAAGGGGTGTCTTGACTTGTTCTATGATTTTAACCGACAGGTCACTCACACCTTTTTTGGAACAAAGGGCAAAATGTTTGCCAATTGGGGACATCTCATCATGTTTATCTATAGCTCGTATGTGTTCCCGTATCCTTTCTTTTAGAGTACGGGTAGTGCGGCCAACGTATTGTTTTTCACAACTTTGACATTCCAAAAGGTATACCACCCCTTTAGTGTTGCAATTACAATAGCCGAAATTGCGATATTCCTTTGCTGTCACATTGGATTTAAAGGTAGGACCCGTGGAGATGACCCTACATGTTTTACAAGTGGTTGCTCCACATCTGTAGCTGCCTTTTACGGTTAGCCAATTTTCACTATGTCTGTTTTGGGCCGAGGTTATTAGGCTCGGTGCCAACATTTTGCCCAACGTGGGTGCCCTTTTAGGGACACATTTCAAATCAGTGTTGGACAAAATTTCAAACAGTATCGTATCATTATGCAAAACTGGAAGGTGTTTCCTAATTATATTACAGATCCGCCCATATTCCTCACTAAACTCAGTAATGAAATAAATTTTTTCTCTTTCATTGATTCTGTCTGAGTCTTTGTTGTTGGTTAGGGTATTATGTGTATCAGACCTGTCCCCAGTGGAATACCTGCTAGCTTTCTCGCAGGATTGTTTTATCATATCTCTTGTATACCCTCGCCTGTGTAGTCTGTCGCCCAAGTGTCTGGCTTGTTCCTCAAAAGTATGGTCCTGACTGCAGTTCCTCCTATATCTAACAAACTGACTATATGGTATCCCCCGAACAATATGTCTGGGGTGACAGCTGTTAGCTCTTAAAATAGTGTTGCCCGACGTGGGCTTTCTATATACAGTGGATTCAATTCTACCACTACATGTGTCTCCCCTTAGTGTGAGATCTAAAAAGTTGATCTCTGATTTGTTAAATTCAAGTGTAAAATGTAAATTATATTGATTATCATCTAAATACGTGTGAAAATCCCTGATTAATTCCTCAGGGCCATCCCAAATAAATAAGAGGTCGTCTATATAGCGACCATACCATACAATGTGTTCACGAAAGGGGTTATCACATCCATAGACGCGGGACCGCTCCCACCAGGCCATGAAAAGATTGGCATAGGTGGGGGCAAAGGAAGCACCCATGGCGGTCCCACGTCTCTGGAGGTAGAACCCCCCGTCGAAATAGAAAAAATTGTGCGTAAGTAAAAACTCCAAAACCAAAAGTGTATAATGAATTAGATCATTAGTGTAAGTATGTGTATTGTTGAGAATATCTGCAATCGCTAAAAGGCCCAAATCATGTGAAATGATTGTATATAATGACTTAACGTCCATGGAAAGCCATGTATAGGTGTCACCCCATTTTAAAGTGGACAATCTCTCTAGAATCTCTAATATAGGAGTCCAATTGTGGGACCAAAGGTTTTAGACATGTGTCCACCCAGACTGACAATCCCTCATTGACCGACCCTATACTAGCCACTATTGGCCTTCCCTCTGGGGACGTAATCGATTTGTGTATCTTGGGGAGGTGGTGGAAAATCGGGACCACCGGATTAGTTCTGACTAAATAATCAGTGTCCCGAGAATCCACCACCCCTAACGAGACTCCATAGGAAACCAGACCTTTAACAAGCTTAGCATATTCTTTTTGTGGATTAAAGGGGAGGGATAGATAGGTGTCTGTATCACCCAGTTGTCTCCTAGCTTCCAACAAGTAGTCAGCTGTATTTAGTACCACCACACACCCTCCCTTATCCGCTTGCCTAATTGTAATATCAGTGTTGTCTCTTAATGATTGTATAACTTCTCCTCCTTGGTCACATTATCAGGACCCCCTCTAGATTTCAAGGAACTTAATCTATTCAGATCTTTCTCAACGAGGTCCTGAAAAATGTCCATTGGTGTGCATCTGGACTGTAAGGGGTAAAAATTTGAAGGCATCTTTTTATCCTTAGGCAAGGCCACTCTCTCCACTATAACATCTGTGTTTTGGGCATCTTCCATACTCTCATGTCTTAATGTATCTAAATCTACCAAACAACAATGTTCCCGGAACGTGGACAATAAGTTCTTGGGATCTGACCCACTAGCAAACCTTTGGGGCTCAACTACCTCAGCCGTGCCTGATCCACATGGACCAAAGTGTCTCCAAAGGGTTAATTTACGTACTAGCCGATTCACATCTAGTAGTGTATTGAACAAACTAAAATGATGTGTGGGTGCAAAGGATAAACCATGGCTCAAAACACTCAAGGTAACTGAACAAATATTCACCACATTTAGTAAGTCCTGTCCCTCCTCGCCGTGTTCGGCCTTAGCCCGTACCTCCTGTCTCCGTTTCCTCCTCCCCCCTCTTCTGGTCTTCTTTCCATTTGGTTGCTCCGTTTCGGCCAATCCTTCCCCGTTTTTTTGCGTTTCGGGAACAGGTCCTGACCTTGGTAGTTTTTTGCCTTCCTGTGGATGTCGCCTGTGCCCAAGTCTTCCAGGTCAGCTTCCGTCGGATTCTTCCTAGTAGTCCGCAAAGAGGTCGTTTCCAAATCATCAGCACAAAACGAAGTTTCATCACCTGAATCACTAGAGACACTTGAAAAGGACACAGATTTGTTAGAATTCTGACTCCTAGATTTGTTTTTATTTTTATGTTTAGGTTTCAGGATGGGTCTGGGTTTGTTTCACAGGTATACCATATTACTCTCATAGTCCCTCTTGTCCCTCCTAAGTTTTCGTTTTTTCCGGGCACTTACTGTGGATTCAAGTTTCTGTAAATAGGTCTTTAATTGGGTATCAAACCCCTCAAATTCCGGCACTCTGTCCATCATCTTTAACTGGTGTTGGGACCCCTTGATCTCCTCCCTGGTGTTAAGGAGATCCTGTTTTTTATAATCAATAATAAGTCCCATTAGTTCCATTGAACATTTTGATAACACACTATTCCATTTATTCGCAAAGTCCGTATCATCCTGATAATGTGACCAAGGAGGAGAAGTTAGCTATACAATCATTAAGAGACAACACTGATATTACAATTAGGCAAGCGGATAAGGGAGGGTGTGTGGTGGTACTAAATACAGCTGACTACTTGTTGGAAGCTAGGAGACAACTGGGTGATACAGACACCTATCTATCCCTCCCCTTTAATCCACAAAAAGAATATGCTAAGCTTGTTAAAGGTCTGGTTTCCTATGGAGTCTCGTTAGGGGTGGTGGATTCTCGGGACACTGATTATTTAGTCAGAACTAATCCGGTGGTCCCAATTTTCCACCACCTCCCCAAGATACACAAATCGATTACGTCCCCAGAGGGAAGGCCAATAGTGGCTAGTATAGGGTCGGTCAATGAGGGATTGTCAGTCTGGGTGGACACATGTCTAAAACCTTTGGTCCCACAATTGGACTCCTATATTAGAGATTCTGGACACTTACTAGAGAGATTGTCCACTTTAAAATGGGGTGACACCTATACATGGCTTTCCATGGACGTTAAGTCATTATATACAATCATTTCACATAATTTGGGCCTTTTAGCGATTGCAGATATTCTCAACAATACACATACTTACACTAATGATCTAATTCATTATACACTTTTGGTTTTGGAATTTTTACTTACGCACAATTTTTTCTATTTCGACGGGGGGTTCTACCTCCAGAGACGTGGGACCGCCATGGGTGCTTCCTTTGCCCCCACCTATGCCAATCTTTTCATGGCCTGGTGGGAGCGGTGCCGCGTCTATGGATGTGATAACCCCTTTCGTGAACACATTGTATGGTATGGTCGCTATATAGACGACCTCTTATTTATTTGGGATGGCCCTGAGGAATTAATCAGGGATTTTCACACGTATTTAGATGATAATCAATATAATTTACATTTTACACTTGAATTTAACAAATCAGAGGTCAACTTTTTAGATCTCACACTAAGGGGAGACACATGTAGTGGTAGAATTGAATCCACTGTATATAGAAAGCCCACGTCGGGCAACACTATTTTAAGAGCTAACAGCTGTCACCCCAGACATATTGTTCGGGGGGATACCATATAGTCAGTTTGTTAGATATAGGAGGAACTGCAGTCAGGACCATACTTTTGAGGAACAAGCCAGACACTTGGGAGACAGACTACACAGGCGAGGGTATACAAGAGATATGATAAAACAATCCTGCGAGAAAGCTAGCAGGTATTCCACTGGGGACAGGTCTGATACACATAATACCCTAACCAACAACAAAGACTCAGACAGAATCAATGAAAGAGAAAAAATTTATTTCATTACTGAGTTTAGTGAGGAATATGGGCAGATCTGTAATATAATTAGGAAACACCTTCCAGTTTTGCATAATGATACGATACTGTTTGAAATTTTGTCCAACACTGATTTGAAATGTGTCCCTAAAAGGGCACCCACATTGGGCAAAATGTTGGCACCGAGCCTAATAACCTCGGCCCAAAACAGACATAGTGAAAATTGGCTAACCGTAAAAGGCAGCTACAGATGTGGAGCAACCACTTGTAAAACATGTAGGGTCATCTCCACGGGACCTACCTTTAAATCCAATGTGACAGCAAAGGAATATCGCAATTTCGGCTATTGTAATTGCAACACTAAAGGGGTGGTATACCTTTTGGAATGTCAAAGTTGTGAAAAACAATACGTTGGCCGCACTACCCGTACTCTAAAAGAAAGGATACGGGAACACATACGAGCTATAGATAAACATGATGAGATGTCCCCAATTGGCAAACATTTTGCCCTTTGTTCCAAAAAAAGGTGTGAGTGACCTGTCGGTTAAAATCATAGAACAAGTCAAGACACCCCTTAGGGGTGGGGACCTGACACGTTCTCTGGATCTAAGAGAGGCATTCTGGATCCTAAAATTGGAGACCAGAATGCCCAAGGGTCTAAATACGAGACATGATATATCCTATTTATATTGATAGCTTAATACTTACCCCATGGCTCTTTGAATATATTTAAATTAGTGTCAATCTATCTGATTATGTGGATCTTGAGAATTTTGATGGCAGATTTTCCACAATCAATTAAAGAGAGATATATATACAAAAAGATTTTTTTAAGATAGACACTTACTATTTGGATACAGATCCATATTTACATAATTTACAAATGACCAGGATTATGAGTTCACACATAGTGCAATATGGGTACAGGGATCTATTTTAACTACCAGTATGTTATTATTTTTTAAGAATACTATTAAGGTTGTTACCTTTGAATGTTGGTTTTATCATTAAAAATTAAAAATTTAAAATAAATTATTTTAACAGCAATATTATGTGTAACCAGCAGGGGTCACCATGCCCTTAGGTATAAAACGTGTCTATGGTGGTTGTGTTGTATGCCTATGATTAAGGGATTGTATCCCGAAACGCGTAGGGCCTTTGATCCCTATTTTTAGCTTGTAATAAAGATCTTTTCCTCTTCAAGTGGAGTGCCGTCCATTCCTTTGGCACAGTCCAAGTTCCCAGGCTCACTTTGTAGCTGCACTGTTGGCTCAGCTCAATCTAGTCAGTGGCTGACTCAGCATATGGTTTATAAAGCTCTAATAAAAATTAATGTGAACAAGTCGTCAGGGCTAGATGGAATACAACCCTGGGTACTAAGAGATCTTAGTTCAGTTTTAGACCGGCCTCTATTTCTAATTTTCTCAGATTTAGGGATACACCGAATCCAGGATTCGGTTCAGGATTCTGCCTTTTTCAGCAGGTTTCGGATTTGGACGAACTGAGTCCTAATTTGCATATGCAAATTATGCGCAGGGAGGGAAATCGTGTGACTTTTTGTCAGAAAACAAGGAAGTAAAAAATGGTTTCCCCTTCCCACCCCTAATTTGCATATGCAAATCCATATTCGGTTCGGCATTCGGCCGAATCTTTAGCAAATGATTCGTGGGTTTGGCCGAATCCAAAATAGTGGATTTGGTGCATCCCTACTCAGATTAGCTTTCATATGGTATGGTACCTATTGATTGGAGGAAAGCTGATGTCATTCCAATATTTAAAAATTGATTACTTTTGGGCCAGTAAGTTTGACATCTCTAGAGGGCAAATTATTTGGAAGCTTGTTAAGGAATCGCATTAAAAAAATTTCTCATGAATGAATGGCATTATGAGCAGCAGTCAGCATTGTTTTGTGAAGGATAGGCCATGTCAGACAAATTTGATTTATTTTTATGCTGAGGTAAGTAAGATGCTGAAGAGTGGAGGAGCAGTAGATGTGATCTTGATAACACAAACAACTTTACAGTTTAAACAGAGTAGAAACTCCACTAGGGCTGGAAACAGACATACGGGGAAGGACAAATACTTGTCACTCACAGTTATGACCATTCCTGTGGGAGAATGAAAGGACATACCATTCCTTTGTTTCAACCTAGGCTCTGAGTTGAAAGGGTCTGTTATAATGACATTTTTCAGAGGTAAAATGTGATTTAAACCATGTTTTCCTTTGAAAAAATACATGTAAAGGAAGTATATCATACTAAGAGAACTGACTCAATATATCCAGGATACCAGGAAAAGTCCCGGTGGGCCCACGTGTCAGTGGGCTCTCATGCTGCTAGATATTTGGCCTATTTCATGGCCATTCCCTATTTCAATGAGAACTAAGTGGCTTAATAGATGGAATAATAGATTATAGTATGTAAAGAAAAGAGACTAGGAGAATAGAAGTTGAGTGAGGAGATGAAGAATAATAATAGTGAGATGGGCCCCTGGTCTAAGCTTACTTGGGGGGCCCCTGGTAAAAGGTTTTTGGGTGGGCCCCTGGTGTCCCAGTCTGACACCGCTTCCCTGTGCTCCTTGGGTGTGCCATACTCTGCCTGCCCTATGTTCGCTGGCTGTGCCATGCTGTGTCTGCTTATGCTGTGTGTGTCATACTTTGCCTGCTCTTTGCACCCTGTGTGTGCCATACTGTGCCCACCCTATGCTCCATGTGTGTACCCTAGTTTGCCTGCTGTGTTCTCCCTGTGTGTGCCATACTCTGCCTGCCCCATACTACATGTGTGTGCCATACTCTGCCTGCCCCATGCTCCCTGGTGTGCCATATTCTTTCTGCCCTATGCTCCTGATGTGTGCCAAACTCTGCCTGTGTATGCCCTGCTCTGCCTGTGGAACCTAAGCCTGGTATTTGTTCTGGGGGTTTGTTAGCATTTGAAATGAATTGTTAGTGTCCCCTACGGTGTTTAATTAAACACCGTAGGGGCCACTAACACAGTACCCCCTACACATAATTATGTGTAGGGGGGTACTGTGCTATCCACAGGGGAGGAGGCATATGAATTTAAGGGTATATCTTAATATGACTTCTTTTTTCACATATGAGTGACATCTCTGCAGTGAGCACCAACCATTTGGTATTTTGGTGTGCTATAAATGTGGACATGGTCTTGTGGTAATATAGGTGTGGTTTAAAGTGGGTGTGGTCTAAAAACAGGGAGTGGCTAACACTGGCTTCCATTATCAGCCCTCCACCATGTAGACCATAAAATTTCCCGCCCTCGGTGTAAATGGTGCTACTTTGAGACAGACCATGGTACCCATTCCACTAAAGGATTATACTCTTTGATATGTGCCTGCAGACCTTTATACATAGTAACATAGGTTGAAAAAAGACACACGTCCATCAAGTTCAACCTTTTAACTTTTTTTTTAACCTGCCAGTTGATCCAGAGGAGGGCAAAAAAACCCATCTGAAGCCTCTCCAATTTGCTTCAGAGGGGGAAAAAAATCCTTCCTGACTCCAAAATGGCAATCGGACTAGTCCCTGGATCAACTTGTACTATGAGCTATCCCTGTATTCCCTCACTTGCTAAAAAACTATCCAACCCTTTCTTAAAGCTATCTAATGCATCAGCCTGTACCACTGATTCAGGGAGAGAATTCCACACCCTCCACAGCTCTCACTGTAATAAACCCCTTTCGAATATTTAGGCTGAACCTCTTTTCTCAACTAAGATTGACCTTGTGATAACTAAGATTTCCTATACCTTTTACCAGCTATGTTACCCTTCTCTGTACCCTCTCTAATACAATAATGTCCTGTTTGAGTGATGGAGACCAAAACTGTACGGCATATTCTAGATGGGGCCTTACCAGTGCTACCAGTGGAAGAATAACTGCTTTCTGTCGTGAATCAATGCCCCTTTTAATACAGCTCAAGATCTTATTTGCTCTTGAAGCTGCTGATTGGCATTGCTTGCTACAGCCAAATTTATCATCTACAGGGACTCCTATGTAACTCCAGGATTTGCCTAGTGCAGTCCCATTAAGGGTATTAGTTGCTTGGATATTTTTACATCCCAGGTGCATGACTTTACATTTATCAACATTGAATCTCATTTGCCACTTAGCTGCCCAGATTGCCAGTTTGTCAAGATCCTGTTGCAAGGATGCTGCATCCTGGATGGAATTTATTGGGCTGGATAGTTTTGTGTCAAATGCAACAGTACCAGCTTACAGTACCATTAACAACCACCCTCTGTACCCGATCCTGTAGCCAGTTTCCTATCCACGTGCAAACGACTTCATTAAGCCCAACAGACCTTAGTTTAGAAAGCAACCATTCGTGGGGCACGGTATCAACACTTTGGCAAAATCTAAATAGATAACATCTACTGCCCCCCACTGTCCAGCATCTTACTTTCCTCATCATAAAAAGCAATCAGATTAGTCTGACATGACCTATACATATGATGCTATTCACTAGGACAAAATTTTGAATGTGATCCCTTAACAAGCCTTCAAATAATTTGCCCACCACAGATGTCAAACTTACTGGCCGATATTTGCCAGGCTGAGATTGTAATCCCTTTTTAAATATTGGAATGACATCATCTTTTCTACAATCCATAGGTACCATACCAGATGAAAGTAAATCTGAGAAAATCAGAAGTAGGGGCTGGTCTAAAACTGAACTAAGCTCTCTTAGAACCTGGGGTGTATGCCATCAGGCCCTTGAGCCTTGTTTACATTAATTTTTATTAAAGCTTTATGGATCATATCATGAGTCAGCCACTGACTAGATTGAGCTGAGCCATTATGAACTATGAAGTGAGCCTAGGAACTCAAACTCCTCTATTGTATATACTGAAGAAAAGAACTGATTTAGTACATTTGCCTTTTCTTTATCTATTACAACCATATTGCTACCATTATTTAATGGAGCAACACACTTTTTACTATTAATATATTTAAAAAAACATTTTGGGGTTAGTCTTAATCTCCTCCGCAATGCACTCTTCATTTTCTTTCTTTGCCTTCCAGATTGCTGATTTACAACATTTATTCATCAAATACAGCTTTTGTCCCCACAGGCTTGTTGTTTTTAAATGCCTTTCTCTTCTTTCCTATTAACTTCTTTACTTCTATATTAAGCCACATAGAGTCATTCTTAAAGCGTCATTAACTTCTTAAGGGAATAAATTAAGTACAGTAATGATTTAATATTATTTTAAATGACAACCATTTCTGTTCTGTGTTTTTAGCTGAAAACATAATGCCCCAATAAATTCTCTGAAGGGCAGCCCTCAAGCATTTCTGATATTCATGGTTTTTGTTGCCCCAGTGTATATTTGTTTTTTGCACCATACATTAAATCTTGCACATTTGCTATAAATTCTGGGTCATTTGAGATCACTAGATAATTCACCAGAATAACATTTTTTTCTGGTTGGCTCCTCAACAACTTGTGCCATAAAATTGTCATGCAACAAGTTTATAAACTTGTTCCTATTAACTGATCTGGCAGTACTGTTGCTCCAGTCAATATCTGGGTAATTAGAATCCCCCATTATTATTAACATGTATTTATATAGCGCCAACATATTGCGTAGCACTGTTATTACTTTACCCAACCTAGCAGCCTTTTCTATTTGCATCAGGAGCTCAGCCTCCTCCTCCTCCTCACTTAAATTAGGGGGTCTACTGTATATCATACTCCTACAATTAATTTGCTGCACTCTTTACAATTGGTGAAGAACTCTACCCATAAGACTTCTGCCCCCTCATTTTCTAACATAACCTCCTCCTTTATATAAGCTTTTCAATCCTGTCTAACAAAAAGACACACCCCTCCTCCTTTTCTATTACCTCTGTCCCTCCGAAACAAAGTATAGTCGCTGATATTAACTGCCCAGTCATGTGACTCGTTCAGCTATGTTTTGGCCACACCAATCACATCATATTTTCCCTCCGGCACCAGCACCTACAGCTCTCTCATTTTACCAGTCAGACTCCTTGCATTTGCAAACATACATTGAATACTGGTACCATACTGAACAAATGACATATGGTCTTCCCTATCCTTAATAGTACCCCCCCACCAAATCTCCTCGCCACTATCTAATCTAACCTGTCTTCCACTGAATCTTTTACTGAACCCTCCCCCCCAAACCTAGTTTAAAATCTCCTCCAACTATCTTGCCATCTTCTCCCCTAAAACAGCTGCACCATCATCATTGAGGTACAGCCCATCCCTGTAGCTGACTGAGAAATCAGCCCAGTTCTCCAAAAACCCAAACCACTCCTCCCTACACCAATCTCTCAGCCATGCATTAAGCTCCCGTTGTCTTCTTAGTGTTGCTCATGAAACAGGTATTATCTCTAAGAAAATTACCTGGGAAGTCCTCGCCCTCAACTTTACACCTAGTTTCTTAAAATTGTTCTTGAGGACTTCACCACCTCCTCTAACTTTGTCATTGGTACCTATGTGCTGAACTCTAGCACCAGGTAAGCAGCAGACTGTTCAGCATAAAAAGTCCTTACGGCAGATCAACCTATCCACCTTTATAATAATTGAATCCCCTATAACTAGAACCTGCCTTTCCTTCATTGCACTCCCCCCACTGCCAGCCACTGCCTCCCAGGGTGCTCTGAGAGTCAGCCTGCTCTATACACACCAGTTCAGAGCTTTCCTTCCCAGCAGCTTCAGTGGCGAATTGGTTGTTTTGGATAAGGTATAGACCAGCCCCCCTTCCCTTCTGTCCCCTCCTGACTATCACAAACCTTCCTCCCTCATTAGCCTCCACTGCCCCTTCGTCTCCCCCCACTCCACTAGCCCCTGACAGTGGTTGCTCTGCAAGCCTCCTTTCCTCCCCCACATTTGCCATGGCCCTCAGTGCTGCAAGTTCCCCCCTTAGAGTCTGCAGTTCCAACACCACATACATGTGACAAGACACACTGAGTAATACCAGCAAACCCACTTGCACTCATATTTACACTGGGTACTTACAGTCTCCCTAGTGCAATTCTTCACAAACGCCTTTTTGGTTTTAAGCACCTTAATGTTTTTAACACTGCTTAACACAATTCACATGCAACACTAAGATCACATGCACACTCACTTAGAAGCTTCCACACTCCAATTTTGGAGTCACAGAGTTAAATGTTTCAAAACCTTTATAAGCACCTGATATTGGCTGTGTTGTCATAACACTGCCCACGGAAATTTCTAATATCAATTCCCATGTCATCTAGCGTTGTAAGTACTGAATGAAAAGTGACTCTCCTATGTGACTGTGTGAATTGGAAGAAATTTATAAGCGTTCTTCAATGCGATCAACCGGTGATAGCTATCTTACTATAAATGTTAGCTGGTCTGTATGTGTCACATCAGGGGTTGAATCGACAATAATTGAAAAGTACTTTGCAACTTTGATTTGATTGATAATATCGTCAACTACTGCGTTCTCCCATCAGTTCAATAAATTGTAAACATGCGGTTGATGAAAGGTATGAGGGCTTTCCCTTGCCAGCATTCCCAAATTTTTCTATATGTTTCTTAAGGAAGGGGTCAAACTCACTGATTACATCAAGGACACCCATAAAGGTTCCGTTATCTGGATGCCCAAACATTTCACTGTGAACCCTAAAAGGTAGTCCTCGTTCTGCCAAAAATGTATCTTCAACCACCCTTTTTAAAACATTTGTCCAATATTCATATTCACTGTTAAACTGTTTTTTAAGTTCTAAATCTATTTGACTGCCCGTGCTACTCTTGGTAGACCGAGCAACATAGGAAAGTAATGACTTTCTTTGGTTCTCTGGACCTTCATGTTCAGCCAAGCGAATAGATACATTCTTTCAATCGCTAAAGCCTGTTGTCCAAGCAGATTGGCTCTCTCTATCACCAAACTATTTACAAGCAAAACACTAAATGTTACCTGTTGAAGTGGGATATAACAGCCATTCTCTAGAAATGCATTCCCCATTTGATAGTGTTTGTTTGAAAAGAAGTATCTCTTTTGATGTTTTTGAAATCTTTCTGATTCTACAAAATCATCCAAAATGAGGCAATGGTGTAGTAACGGTATCCAAGTAAGGTGCTGGTGTGAACCATTAGAACATATGCGGCTTTATTGAAAAATGCTTAAAAGTAGAGGACAGGGGAAACAGCTTAAAGGGGACCTGTCACACTAAGAAATAATTTCAAATTCTTTTCTATCATGTTAGTTGAGCAAAATAAACTTTACTTACACTGTATTTATTATTTAAATTTTGTTTCCTTCTGCCTTGGAATTATACAATCACAGCAAGCAGGCAGCTGCCATTTTGTGTACACGGTTATTAAGGGAAATTGTGTATCACCCAAAAATCTCGTGTATGCGCCAGAATGGGAGACCTAATGTCCATGTGCATTGCCCTACACAATTATAGAGCCTGAGGAGGGAAGGGGGGAATGTGAGGAGAGCAGTGACATGTAGGAAGTGCTGAATGGAAAGTGAAAGTAATTGACTGCCCCTCCTCTATGCCACGGGCATAGAGGTGGGGCAGGTAATATTTGATTGACAGTTTAGATATTTAAACACCTTTATAACAGGCATGGATGTTTTAATGAAAATACATTTTGGGGTTCCATATTTAATTTGCAAAGGACTATCATTATGCAGCTTTTTATGTATAGGTGACAGGTCCACTTTAACGCGTTTCGTGACGTAAGTGTCACTTCATCAGAAGCAAAATGCTGCAAAATCTACATCTATGTTTTGACATAACTTTGGGCCCATTTTAGTCCAGTTTGCCCTCAATTGTCCTTCGACTTTACCCTAGCATGCAGGATCTGAGCTGTAGGAATTTGATCCTGTTGATTTGCTTCGGCAGGCACCATAGTCACTGCCACATCTGGATCAGTGCATGTTGGGTTGTAGAAACAAAGGGTGTTTCAATTGTCAGTGATGCTGACAAAAGTTCATTTGTGGATACATCACCATCAGAGCAATCATTGTTGAATTGTTTTGTGATCTCTAATGTAACCACTCCTTTAGTGGTTAGCTCGAGGCCTGATTAAGAATGAGTGGATGGAGATCCAGCAGACTGAAAATACCCAGTCACGATATTCCTAAGCAGGTTCACCTGTTGCTGGTCTTTCAGCCTCTGAGCTTTTCACTTTTGTGCACAACTAAGGAATTTTTTTCAGACATTTCTGACTAGAACCGACTGTATATCAAACAGAAGCACCACAAGAATAAGTAACAATAACACAAGTCTCCATATTTGAATTATTATTTTTATTTTAAAATCTTTTAATTTTTATTTGTGCCTTTCTGCAGGCAGGATGCACCTGCAGCAGGGGAAAGTGACACAATAGACAAGGTGCTATCCTGGTCTAAAAGTTAAATATGTAGTGGACGGTGGACCTTTACAGCCTCTAAAGCCACTTTTTTAGTGCAGGCAGAGGCAGGTATGAAGGGTGGATTATGCACCATTGACTCACTTTCTTTTTATTTTAGTCAGGGTAACGGTACAGATGGAGGCAAATTATTTTTAATTATTAGTTGTGTAATGCTAACTTGGGCTATCCAGACCACAAGGAGTTTCGTGTCCAGCTAGTGATATGAGCATGGGTTACATTGCGACTCACACATCAGGATCAGGGCCTTTGCTAAGTGGCAGTTTCCCAAAAAAGTGTAGGTGAACTACAACACTCAGGTTACTGCAAATAAAAATAGGAATGATTGGACGCCGACCCGAGTATAAGCTGAGGTACCTAATTTTACCTAAGAAAACTGGGAAAACGTATTGACTATAGTATAAGCCTAGACACAACTACAGCCCTGTCTCCCAGCAGCGGACATTCCGCCAAAGTGACCTCCCCCAGCGATTAACCAGACTTCTTTGCAAAATTGATGGTGATTGAATTGCCAAACGGATTACTGTATGCATTGTCCCACTGTCCCACTGTCCCACTACCATGTGCAGAGGGTGCTGTGTGATATTGCCATCACTGTTAATCTTTCATATAACCAACAGAGGGCGCTGTGTGATATTGCCATCATTGTTAATCCTCCATATAACCAACAGAGGGCGCTGTGTGATATTGCAGTCACTGTTATTCTTTCATATAACCAAAAGAGGGCGCTGTGTCATATTGCAGTCACTGTTATTCTTTCATATAACCAACAGAGGGCGCTGTGTGATATTGCAGTCACTGTTATTCTTTCATATAACCAACAGAGGGTGCTGTGTGATATTGCAGTCACTGTTATTCTTTCATATACTGTAACCAACAGACGGTGCACTGTTATTCTTTCATATAACCAACAGAGGGCGCTGTGTGATATTGCAGTCTCTCCCCAAGCGAACTGTTGGTATAGGAATGATTAAAAGTGACTGCAATCTCAGCTACTGCCGCTGACCCGAGTATAAGCCGAGGTAGACTTTTTCAGCACATTTTAGATGCTGAAAAACTCGACTTATACTCGAGTATATACGGTATATGGAAGTGTGGCAGGAAGTGGTCATTAGTGGTCACCTCTTGGCCAATAACTGATAGGTGAATACTTAAACATGGGCTTTTGCCTAGCAACTAGGAGGAAGGGTAGGGATTTAAAGCTATAGAAGCAAAGCAGATCCTAAAGGTCCCTACAGTTGTCAATTCTTTGCTTTTATATTTTCTTCTATATTTTTTCTGTGCTGTGCTCTGGACCTGGTCAGGTGCAGTGCAAGCCTGCATGGTCAGTAGTACTAGTATTAACCCTTATTTTATTTTCCTTAAAATATATATATTTTACTGGTTGTAGAAATTATTTCACTGTCTGCAGGCTACAAAAATTATTTTACGATCTGCAGAAATTATTTCACTGTCTGCAACAGTGCCGGGCCAGGTCTGTCAGTTGCCCCAGGCAACCCAGTTGGCCATTGGCAACTTAGGTCCCCACCACAGCTGTGCACATAACTGCACGCAACCGAGAACGCACGTGAGTAACCGAGGACGCTTGTTCGTAACAGAGGATGCGCGTGCGTAATAGTACGTAACCCTGCGCAACCACGTGCGTGGTCATGCGCAAAGCACTTAGATTTCACAGAGCACACCCACTTTTCAATGTGGCAACACTTGCTGGACTAGGTCTCTTGTGCCTACCCCTAGTTCCGGCCCTGGTCTGCAAGCTACAAAATTATTTTACTGTCTGCAGGCTACAAAAATTATTTCACTCTCTGCAGAAATTATTTCACTGTCTGCAGGATACAAAAATTATTTTACTGTCTGCAGAAATGATCTCACTGTCTGCAGGCTACATAAAATATTTTACTGTCTGCAGGCTACAAAAATTGTAGGCAGAAATTATTTCACTGTCTGCACTCTGCAGAAATTATTTCACTGTCTGCAGAAATTATTTTACTGTCTGCAGGCTACAGAAAATATTTTACTGTCTGCAGAAATTATTTCACTGTCTGCAGGCTACAAAAATTATTTTACTGTCTGCAGAAATTATTTAACTGTCTGCAGGCTACAGAAAATATTTTACTGTCTGCAGAAATTATTTCACTGTCTGCAGGCTACAAAAATTATTTCATTGTCTGCAGAAATTATTTAACTGTCTGCAGGCTACAAAAATTATTTCACTGTAGGCAGAAATTATTTCACTGTCTGCAGAAATTATTTCACTGTCTGCAGGCTACAAAAATTATTTTACTGTCTGCAGGCTACAGAAAATATTTTACTGTCTGTAGAAATTATTTCACTGTCTGCAGGCTACAAAAATTATTTTACTGTCTGCAGAAATGATTTAACTGTCTGCAGGCTACAGAAAATATTTTACTGTCTGCAGAAATTATTTCACTGTCTGCAGGCTACAAAAATTATTTCATTGTCTGCAGAAATTATTTAACTGTCTGCAGGCTACAAATATTATTTCACTGTAGGCAGAAATTATTTCACTGTCTGCAGAAATTATTTCACTGTCTGCAGGCTACAAAAATTATTTTACTGTCTGCAGATATTATTTCACTGTCTGCAGGCTACAATTTTTTTTTTACTTTTACTGTCTGCAGAAATTGTTTCACTGTCTGCATGCTATAAAAAATATTTTGCTGTGTCTGCAGAAATGATTTTACTGTCTGCAGGCTGCAAATTTTCTCTGGCTGCAGTGTGCAGGTGGGTTGACAGCAAAAATTATTTCACAGACAGACTGTTTCAGGCGCAGGCTGGTTCTGCCTATACAGCTGTTGCTGGGCCTGACCAGGTGCCCCCTGCACCCTGCTGCTGGCTGACCCCTCTTACCTGAAGTTTTTAATGCAGTCGAACTAGTAGACACCTGGAGATGGAACCACTCAGGGCTGAGATAATACTCCTGTCACTCGGTGCCAATTGTTTTCAAGGATTGATCTAGCATTGGTATCCACTGATATTCTCCCGCATATAGACAAAGGGAAATTCCTACCACACTTTATCTCTGATCATTCCTCACTGTTACTCTCCCTGAGATGGTTGACTTCAACGACCCCAAGACTATGGAGGCGTAGTCCCCTTTGGTTAACAAATTAACTAGTACAGACCAAAGGATACTCAACTTATTGGGCCCTAAATGCAAACTCAGACTCCCAAGCGGTCCTCTGGGACACCTCTAAGGTGGTTATGAGAGGAACACTAATCGGAGCAATAGAACAAGCTTCACAAATCCGTGAAATCAATGAACAGGCAGAAGCTGAAGCTCACCAAGCTGAAAACACACACATATTGCTAACACTACACCAGACACATACTCCAACTTACTAGAGAAACAAAATACACTGGAAAGACATAATCCCTCCTTACCAAAAAAGTTCTTCTCCATCAATCACAGAGGTACTATATAAAATATTTTACTGTCTGCAAGCTACAAAAATTATTTCACTGTAGGCAGAAATTATTTCACTGTCTGCACTCTGCAGAAATTATTTCACTGTCTGCAGAAATTATTTTACTATCTGCAGGCTACAAAAATTATTTTACTGTCTGCAGAAATTATTTAACTGTCTGCAGGCTACAGAAAATATTTTACTGTCTGCAGAAATTATTTCACTGTCTGCAGGCTACAAAAAATATTCCACTGTCTGCAGGCTACAAAAATTGAGCTGGCAGATAAGAAGAGGCGACTACTAGCATACTTCGCAAAGACACAATGCCCTACCATGGCAGTACCAACCATAAAAACGACAGTGGGGGAAATGGTTACTGACCCAAAACTAAGAGAAAAACTAGAAGAATTTGCAAATTATTACCAAACATTGTATTAATCCACCCTATCCCACTCCAATAACACACACCTCCCCTTCCTTGACAATATATCTATCCTGACCCTGACAACATAGTAAGTAACATAGTAACATAGTAAGTAAGGTTGAAAAAAGACACACGTCCATCAAGTTCAAACTTTTTTTTTTTTTCTTTTCTCTATATCTGCCTAACTGCCAGTTGGTCCAGAGGAAGGCAAAAAACCCATCTGAAGCCTCACCAATTTGCCTCAGAGGGGGAAAAAATTCCTTCCTGACTCCAAAATGGCAATCGGACTAGTCCCTGGATCAACTTGTACCATGAGCTATCTCCCATAACCCTGTATTCCCTCACTTGCTAAAAAGCCATCCAACCCGTTCTTAAAGCTGTCTAATGTATCAGCCTGTACAACTGATTCAGGTAGAGAATTACACAACTTCACAGCTCTCACTGTAAAAAACCCCTTCTGAATATTTAGGCGGAACCTCTTTTCTTCTAATCAGAATGGGTGACCTTGTGTCAGCTGGAAAGACCTACTGGTAAATAAAGCATTAGAGAGAATATTATATGATCCCCTTATATATTTATACATAGTTATCACATCACCCCTTAAGCGCCTCTTCTCCAGCGTGAACATCCCCAATTTGGCCAGTCTTTCCTCAAAGTTAAGATTTTCCATACCTTTCACCAGCTTAGTTGCCCTTCTCTGTACCCTCTCTAATACAATAATGTCCTGTTTGAGTGATGGAGACCAAAACTGTACGGCATATTCTAGATGTGCTCTATACAGTGGAAGAATGACCCCCTCCTCCCGTGACTCTATGCCCCTTTTAATACAGCTCAAGACCTTATTTGCCATTGCTTGTTACAGCCAAGTTTATAATCTACAAGGACTCCAATGTCCTTTTCCATAATGGATTTGCCTAGTGCAGTACCATTAAGGGTATAAGTGGCTTGGATATTTTTACATCCCAGGTGCATGACTTTACATTTATCAACATTGAATCTCATTTGCCACTTAGCTGCCCAGATTGCCAGTTTGTCAAGATCGTGTTGACACTAAGAACCTTACTCCCAAGTAGAGAATGTACCATTAACAACCACCCTCTGTACCCGATCCTGTAGCCAGATTCCTATCCATGTGCAAACAATTTCATTAAGCCCAACAGACCTTAGTTTAGAAAGCTGTCATTTATGGGGCACAGTATCAAACGCTTTGGCAAAATCCAAATAGATCACATCTACTGCCCCCCCACTGTCCAGCATCTTACTTTCCTCATCATAAAAAGCAATCAAATTTGTCTGACATGACCATGAAGCCATGCTGATTGCTGCTCATAATGCCATTGACTAAGATAATTTTTTGAATGTGATCCCTTAACAAGCCTTCTAATAATTTGCCCACCACAGATGTCAAGCTTACTGGCCTATAATTGCCTGGCTGAGATCGTAATCCCTTTTTAAATCTTGGAATAACATCAGCTTTTCTCCAATCCATAGGCACCATACCAGATGAAAGTGAATCTGAGAAAATCAGAAATAGGGGCTGGTCTAAAACTGAACTAAGCTCTCTTAGAACCCGGAGGTGTATGCCATCAGGCCCTGGAGCCTTGTTTACATTAATTTTTATTAAAGCTTTATGAATCATATCCTAAGTCAGCCACTGTGCATTATAAAGTGAGCCTGGGAAGTCAGACTCCTCTGTTGTATACACTGAAGAAAAGAACTGATTTAACACATTTGCCTTTTCTGTATCTCTTACAACCATACTGGTACCATTATTTAATGGAGCAACACTCTCAACCTGCATCTTTTTACTATTAATATATTTAAAAAACTTTTTAGGGTTAGTTTTCACCTCCTTCGCAATTAACTCTTCATTTCCTTTCTTTGCCTTCCAGATTGCTGATTTACAACATTTATTACAGTGTTTATATTCATTAAATGCATTTCTGTCCCAACAGACTTGTAGTTTTTATATGCCTTTCTCTTCTTTCCTATTAACTTCTTTACTTCTGTATTAGGATGATTCTTAGAGCTTCTACATTTAATTCTTTAGGGAATAAATTGAGAACAGTAATGATTTTATATCATTTAAAATGACAACCATTTCTGTTCTGCGTTTTTAGCTGAAAACTTAATGCCCCAATCAATACTCTGTAGGGCAGCCCTCAAGGCACTAAAATTAGCTTTTCCAAAATTCATGGTTTTTGTTGCCCCAGTATTTATTTGTTTTTTGCACCAGACATTATGATTACTATTACCCAGGGGTTCAATGACTTGCACATTTGCTATAAGTTCTGGGTCATTTGTGATCACTAAATTGTACAGAACTATAGGTTCCATGCAGGATGCTGCCACTTTGCAAAGTGATCTGTCTAAACTGGAAAACTGGGCAGCAAACTGGAAAATGAGGTTCAACGTTGATAAATGCAAGGTTATGCACTTTGGCAAAAATAATATAAATGCAAGTTATACACTAAATGGCAGTGTGTTGGGAGTTTCCTTAAATGAAAAGGATCTAGGGGTCTTTGTAGATAACACGTTGTCTAATTCTGGGCAGTGTCATTCTGTGACTACTAAAGCAAATGAAGTTCTGTCTTGCATAAAAAGGGCATTAACTCAAGGGATGAAAACATAATTATGCCTCTTTATAGGTCCTTGGTGAGGCCTCATCTGGAGTATGCAGTTCAGTTTTGGACTCCAGTCCTTAAGAGGGATATAAATGAGCTGGAGAGAGTGCAGAGACGTGCAACTAAATTGGTTAGAGGGACGGAAGACTTAAATTATGAGGGTAGACTGTCAAGGTTGGGGTTGTTTTCTCTGGAAAAAAGGCGCTTGCGAGGGGACATGATTACACTTTACAAGTACATTAGAGGACATTATAGACAAATGGCAGGGGACCTTTTTACCCATAAAGTGGATCACCGTACCAGAGGCCACCCCTTTAGACTAGAAGAAAAGAACTTTCATTTGAAGCAACGTAGGGGGTTCTTCACAGTCAGGACAGTGAGGTTGTGGAATGCACTGCCGGGTGATGTTGTGATGGCTGATTCAGTTAATGCCTTTAAGAATGGCTTGGGTGATTTTTTGGACAGACATAATATCCAAGGCTATTGTGATACTAAACTCTATAGTTAGTATAGGTATGGGTATATAGAATTTTAATTAAAAGTAGGGAGGGGTGTGTGTATGGATGATGGGTTTTCATTTGGAGGGGTTGAACTTGATGGACTTTGTCTTTTTTCAACCCAATTTAACTATGTAACTATGTAACTAAATCCAGAATAGAATTTTTTTTGGTAGGCTCCTCAACAACCTGTGCCATAAAATTGTCATGCATCAAGCTTATAAATTTGTTCCCATTTACTGATCTGGCAGTACTGTTGCTCCAGTCAATATCTGGGTAATTAAAATCTCCCATTATCATTACTTTACCCAAACTAGCAGCCTTTTCTATTTGCATGAGGAGCTTCACCTCCTTCTCCTCACTTACATTAGGGGGTCTATAGCATATGCCTACAATTAATTTGCTGGACTCTTTACTATTGGTGAAGAACTCCACCCATAAGACTTCTGCCCCTTCATGTTCTAACATAACTTCCTCCTTTAGATAAGCTTTTAAATCCTGCCTAACAAACAGACATACCCCTTCTGCCTCTGTCCCTTCAAAACAAAGTATAGCCACTGATATTTACTGCCCAGTCATGCGACTCATTCAGACATGTTTCAGCCACACCAATCACATCATATTTTCCCTCCAGCACCAGCACCTCCAGCTCTCCCATTACCAGTCAGACTCCTTGCATTTGCAAACATACATTTAATACTGGTATCATATTGAACATATGACATGTGGTCCTCCCTATCCTTAACAGTATCCCCAGCCAAATCTCCTCCCCCATTTTCCCTTTCTTTGCCCACTATCTCATCTAACCTGTCTTCCACTGAATCCTTTACTGAACCCTCCCCCCCACACCTAGTTTAAAATCTTCTACAACCCTCTAGCCATCTTCTCTCCCAAAACAGCTGCACCATCATCATTGAGGTGCAAGGCCACCTTAATTAACCTATAACAATAGAAGTAAAAGAAGCCATTTCCTCACTCCCAGCTAATAAAACATCAGGCATGGATGGTCTCCCCTCTTTTGACTTTTGGCTCCCTACCTCCTTCATTTAGTGAAGCATTCAAAGAAGTAGTCCCAAAACCCGGTAAAGACCCTGACCAGTACAGTTCATACTGCCCAATCTCTCTAATAAACACAGATGCAAAAATTCTTGCAAAAATACTGGCCATGAGACTCAAACGCTACATAATAGACCTGATTCATCCAGACCAATCAGGATTTATGCCAGGCAGAGCTACTAATATTAACATTAGGAGAATCTACACTAACATAGAAACCCAGCATTGGGACCAAAACGGTGGCCTCCCTTGATTCAGCAAAGGCGTTTGACTCCATAGAATGGCCCTATCTCTGGGAGACCCTTTGTAGATTTGACCTGGGAAACAACTTCATCAAATGGATACAAATGTTATATCACTGTCCAACTGTATGGGTCAGAGTCAATGGCCTAATATCAGACCCTTTCCAAATGGGAAAAGGTACGAGACAGGGATGCCAGTTATCTCCATTCCTTTTTACCCAAGCCATCGAGGCCTTAGCCACTGCCATACGTAAATCAGAACAAATTGCGGGCATCACACTTGGCCCAATTGCTGAAAAACTTTCCTTATATGCAGACAATCTATTGATCTACTTGGCATACACCCATAATTCCCTGACTACTTTACTTGGGTGGTGGAGCAATTCAGAGAATTCTCTAGCCTGAAAGCAAATTGGGATAAATCCCTCCTTTTCCCTTAAGATCTCAGGGACCCCCCTGATGACCTCCCCCCTTAAGCGGGTTCTAGATGTTAAATATCTAGGACTCCACATACAAGTAAATGTATCACAATACGTACAAGACAACCTGGACCCTGTCATCTCAAACACAAATCTCCCACTATCATTATGAGGGAGAATAAACTTTATCAAGATGATTAACCTACCAAATCCGTTTTTTAAAAAAAAATCAACCATCTGATACTTCCCTTTATATGGAATAAAAAAGTACTGCAAATTGCTTGGGAAAAAATTGACAATGGAGAGGTAGGATGGTGGAATGGCTTTACCCAACTTCCAGTTGTACTACTTGGCAGCCCAAGTATATTATCTACATTGGTGGTTCCACCCCAACCCATACAACCCCAATATGGAGCTGTGAGCAAACATAAAAGGGTCACTGGAAGGACTAAAGAATCCTATTGCAAAATTTCAGATGAGGGCAATCTGCCATCTACCATCTCCACAGCACATAGGGCTTGGAATCAAGTGTTGAAACTATTTTAAAAAGTCCCTACCTGTCTCAACTACCACTATGGGGCAACTCCAACTTACCCACTTCCGAAACCTAGAGGACTTCTTTTATTGGCCAAGGCAGGGAATTAGATACTTAGATGACCTATTGCAAAACCATACGTTCCCTTTATGTCGAGCTGCAAGCCAAATGCGCCTCTCAGAACCTCCCACTATTTAGATATTTTCAAATTCGGCACACTTTTAAGGTCCAATTTGATACTCCAATCCTTGCCACAATAGAGGAGACACTTCTCCATGATCAACATGCAGGGTTTATAAAAACCTTCTAGCTAGCGTCCCATATCCAAATTGCAATACAAAGGTGCAATACAAAGTATACCACCAGCTATATATAACCCCACTAAAGCTTAAGGCGATGGGTAACAAGGATAATGACAACTGCCCTAGATGTGGTACCCCAGAAGCCAATTTCCTACACATGATCTGGGCATGTCCAGTTAGCAAACACCCTGGAATTCCCACAAATACTCTTCCCCACTGTATGTCTCCTGGGTGTAATGGAACACATCGTACCCACTACATATGCAAAATTGAGTTTTAGGGCACTGTTGTTTTATGCAAAAAAAGTGTGGTTATGCACTGGATGGGACCCACCCCTTCCACAAGGGACTCCTGGATAAAATTAGTAGACTCTACGATACCCATGATAAAGCTCACACATGAAGCAAGAGGAACATCAAATAAATTTGAGAAGGTATGGAATCCTTGGTGGGAAATGGGCACAGGCACGCAACTAAGTGATAACTATGTAATCCAATAAACTACCCCTTTTCTGTTTTCCGTACCTGAAAAACAGAACCAATTTGTACTCCAAATAAGAGTAAACATTTGAAAGGATTTCAGTAAATACCAGTGACACGTTTAAATATACACATTTTTATTGATGTATCAATGTTTTTTGTTGTAATGTTTATTAAAACAAATAAAACATAACCTTAAAAAAAGAAGACAATAAAGACTTTTATTTTAAAGGATACTACAATATGTAAAAAACAAGAATGTGCCAGTTCAATAAAATCCTTTAGCGATAGAAAGAATGCACTTAAAAAAGTTGTGTTTCTGGTTTCTGTATTTCTGCAAAAACCCTGACTCCTTTCTCAGGATGTGAAGCCAACGGCACTCAGAACACTGCACTATAGGATAGAAACTAATCAGCAGTTACGCTGAGCTGAGTGAAGCCTGTCTTTGCTTATATGACAGGGCTATGATTAGGGATGTAGCGAACTGTTCGCCGGCGATCTAGTTCGCGCGAACTTCGACTGTTCGCGTCCGCCGCAAGTTCGCGAACGTCGCGCGACGTTCGCCAATAGGCGTTCGCGTCAAAATCGTTCGACCATTCGACCATTCGATCGCTAAAATCGAACGATTTTCGTTCGAATCGAACGATCGAAGCCATTGGATTGAATGAAATCATTCGATCCAATGGCTTCGATCGTTCGATTCGAACGAAAATCGTTCGATCGAACGATTAAAATCCTTCGATCGTTCGAATCGAACGATTTTCGGATGTTCGAAGTTCGCGAACTGTTCGCATTTTTTGCCGGTGTTCGCGAACACATTGGCGGCGGTTCGCTACATCCCTAGCTATGATTGGTTTCCCCATACTACTGTGCTTCTGGCAGGGACCGTTAGGACACAGCCACTTCTCATTTGACCAGAGAACATCTATGGAGAGCTACAATAAAGGGGCTGATTCTGAAGACAATTAATTTACAGCCAAAAGTAAAACCAGCACCATATAGTACATCTTATTGCATACAAAATTAGGGTTATTTAAATATATCCTAAATGTCTCCTTTACATTTTTGGAGTATTTGCTGCTGTCCATATCTTGAGAAACATGTTGGAAGCCTTTGGGGATGGTGAAAAGTAAAAGAAAAGAGCCAACCACTGCCCTTTGACTATACTGAAGAACTATGTAGCAGGAAGTGGACATCGACCTCTGGGCCAGTGATTGAAAATTAAATCTGAAAAGGTGATCTGCTTTTTTGTTGCCAGGGTCATTGTTCTACAATTACCAGAGAGCATTATTAATGTCAAGGCTAGAAAAATGCAGAATAAGGAGGCCAGTAATTAAAAAATAATGATCAAATTAAAATATGCTTAAAATAAGGTTCTAGATCTTACAAAAAGTGATTTTAAAAGTAAACTTCCCCTTTAATCCACCCATATGCAGTGAATGGCCAAATAACACAGCAACTAACCATTTAGTTGGTAGTTGTTAAAGGGGAAAAATTAACTCATGGTGCTTCTCTTAGAAATTTTGAATTTTACAATTTTTTTTTTTTTTTATTGTATGGCCACCTTTAGCTTCTCCAAACATAAAAATCATGTAAAAATGTAGCTGGTGAAATAAAGCCAAATAAATAAAAAAACACAAAATATAAAAATGGAAACCAATTGCAAATTAGTCTATGTTATACTAAATGCTAATTTAAAGGTGAACAACAGAGTGGTGAACTACAAAGAGTGGTAAATGGAACATTTTCTAATTGGACCAGTGTTGTTAGTGGAGTACCACGGGGCTCTGTACTAGGTCCATTGCTTTTCAACTTGTTTATTAATGACCTGGAGGTGGGCATTGAAAGTATTGTTTCTATTTTTGCAGATTATACTAAATTGTGCAGAACTATAGGTTCCATGCAGGATGCTGCCACTTTGCAGACTGATTTGTCTAAGTTGGAAAACTGGGCAGCAAACTGGAAAATAAGGTTCAATGTTGATAAATGCAAGGTTATGCACTTTGGCAAAAATAATATAAATGCAAGTTATACACTAAATGGCAGTGTGTTGGGAGTTTCCTTAAATGAGAAGGATCTAAGGGTTTTTGTAGATAACACGTTGTCTAATTCTGGGCAGTGTCATTCTGTGGCTACTAAAGCAAATAAAGTTCTGTCTTGCATAAAAAAGGGCATTAACTCAAGGGATGAAAACATAATTATGCCTCTTTATAGGTCCCTGGTAAGGCCTCATCTGGAGTATGCAGTGCAGTTTTGGACTCCAGACCTTAAGAGGGATATAAATGAGCTGGAGAGAGGGCAGAGACGTGCAACTAAACTGGTTAGAGGTGTGGAAGACTTAAATTATGAGGGTAGACTTTCAAGGTTGGGGTTGTTTTCTCTGGAAAAAAGGCGCTTGCGAGGGGACATGATGACACTTTACAAGTACATTATAGACAAATAGCAGGGGACCTTTTTACCCATAAAGAGGATCACCGTACCAGAGGCCACCCCTTCAGACTAGAAGAAAAGAACTTTCATTGAAGCAATAGCAGGACAGTGAGGTTTAAGAATGCACTGCCAGGTGATGTTTTTATGGTTGATTCAGTTAATGCCTTTAAGAATGGCTTGGATGATTTTTTGGACAAAAATGGGAAGTCTTTAAAATGCTGCTTAATAAATATACTTGTCAGTATATTCCACTTGTAAGCAAGGAACATCGTTGCAAAGCAAAACCTTTTTGGTTCAACAGAAGCGTTGGTGTTGAGGTGGGTAAGAAAAGGAGAAGGAAAGGTTAAAACTAAGTAAGCCTTATCAGAAAGATCCATCTAAATATACCCATAAACCCCCAAAGTAATGTTGCTCTGAGTCCCCTGTCAAAAGAAATACTGCATTTCTTTCCTTCTATTATGTACTCATGGGCTTCTGTATCAGACTTCCTGCCTTCAGCTTAAACCTCATTGCCCTGGCCAAGAGCATGCTCAGTTTGCTCCTCTCCCCCCACCTCTCCCTTCTCTACTGTAATCTGAGCCCAGAGCAGGGAGAGACTCAGGCAGGAAGTGATGTCACACCACATTAATACTGCAGCTCCTATTCTAAACAAACAGAGAGTTTCTAGAGCTTTTTACTCAGGTATGGTAAAACATTCTACAGAATAAATATAGCATTCTAGCTTGCACTATTGCAGCTAATCTATTGGCAATAAAATGCCTCCATAGCTTTCCTTCTCCTTTAAGGCTTTCAAGTTAGCTGGTACAGCCGAAACATTTATAAGGTACAAGGAGGCCAATATTGTGATACTAAACTCTATAGTTAGTATAGGTATGGGTATATATAATTTGTGTGAAAGTAGGGAGGGGTGTGTTTGGATGCTGGGTTTTCATTTGATGGGGTTGGACTACCCACCTACAAAAGTAGCAAATGGGTTATTTTAACTTGTAGGGGGGACCCTGGCCACCAATGGGTTTTTTTAACTTGTGGGGGGCCATGACCAACAGTGGGTTTTACACATTGTTTTTACAGTTTTAGAACTCATGTCTGTGTGGCCTTTTTACTGTGGTGTGGGGGTAAGTGGGGCCTAGGGGGAAGGGTATGCAGGGCCCAGAAAATTTTGTTGTACAGGCCCTGTGGTTTCTGGTGGCGGCCTGTTTACAACTGAATATCCATGTTACAGTTATGTGCAATTGCAAGAAACATATAAACAGTTATATTATCATTGTGCTTATGCTGCGCAAAGGGGTATAGAGCATAGTAGACTCCTTCCCCTGAGGTGCAATGGGTCCTATTTATATTTCAGTTTTTAAACTTAACCTAGGCCTGTACAAAGAACACGACACATCTATTTAGACATATCAAAATGCAGTACATGTATCCAGCATTTATGTGTATCAGATGTACAGTAGATAGATGTAAAAAGCAGTCATTCGCAAACTATTTACCATTATTAGTATAGCCTTTACGTTTAGATTATTTCCAACAGGTATAGATTGAAGTACAGCACCACAAGTCTTTTCTATAAATAAAAATGCCTTTATTGGAACACTGGCAGGACCTGGATAAGCGACATTCCAGGCTACACAGAGCCTTTTTTCAAGCTTACCAGACACTTCAACAATACAGCTTTTTATAGAGAAACATATTGCACCATCTACTGGCTTCTTGTTACAATTTTTTTACAATTTCCTACAGGTTTGTTACAATGTCACAAGTAGATATCCCGTTAACTCTTTACAGCATTTCGATTCCTTCCACCCATTGCAGATCACAAAATCGTTACCAAAATCCCAATTCAGCAGAGTTAAACATATTGTGAGTGATGAAAAACTGCTGGGTGATAGACTGGACGAAATGCAGGAAAAGTTTAGGGAGAGGGGTTACCCCAGCAATTTTTACTAAAGCAACGGGAGGAGATAGAGTTTTCAGAGAGAAATAACACACTGATCGTATCCCCTTTGTCTCAAAATATAATGTATTAAGCCACCAGGTGGTCAATATTATAAGGAGACATTGGGGCGTTTTGAGGGATGGCATCCCTGGTGTAACTTGGTTTGAGTTACCACCAATGATGTCATATAAAAGGAATAGGACAATTGGATCTATGCTAACCAAGTCAGATTTGGAAGAAGAAAAGCCTAAACAGAGATTTTTGGGTCCAGTAAAATGTGGTACCTTCCCATGTTTGAGCTGTAATTGCTGTTTGAAAAGGTGATACATTCTACCATCCACGCATGGGCACCCCTATAATAATCCAGGGATATTACACTTGTGCAACTACATTTGCCATCTATAGAATAAAATGCCCATGCGGACTAATGTATGTGAGGCAGACAAGCCGCACAGTTAGGGAACGCATCAGGTAACATAAGTCAGCCATACGCACTAAGAAAGTGGAGCAGACAGTCACTTCACATTTTGTAGAGAAGGGCCACGGAGTGCAGCAGTTAAAATATCAGGTTATTGATTATGCACCTACAATGCGACGAGGAGGGGACCGGACCAAAGGGCTTCTTAAAGGAAAACTATACCCCCCAAACAATGTAGGTCTCTATTAAAAGATACTGAGTAAAACAGCTCATGTGTAAAACCCTGCTTCATGTAAATGAACCATTATCATAATAATATACTTTTCTAGTAGTATGTGCCATTGGGTAATCATTAATAGAAAATTGCCATTTTAAAAAATAAGGGCCGCCCCCTGAGATCGTAAGATTCACTGTGCACACATACAAACCACATGTAAGGTCACATGAGCCAATTAACAGACAGAGTTCTGCCTTTTGCTTCCTCACTTCTTCCTGTTACAGTTAGTGTTGTAGTATTTCTGGTCAGGTGATCTCTGAGGCAGCACAGATAGAGTCACGAAATGGTGGTTCAAGGCAAGAGATGTAAAAGGGCAATATTTATGTAAATATATATTCCAGTTTGGTAGGATTCTTTAATATGTCATTCAATTTGATATAAACTATCTGTTGCTTAAGTATTCATTTTGTGGGTATAGTTTTCCTTTAAGAAAGAAGCCATGTGGATTATAAGACTAGAAACCCTCACACCCCAGGGATTAAATAGGGAATACAACCTACAAGCTATTTTCCGGGTTTATTGTTTTTGATGTTTTTAAAATTTGTGTCTTACAGATGTTTAGAACTTGGGCAAACTTGTGATGGTTCAACCATTTAAGAGTTAATGGGATATCTACTTGTGACATTGTAGCAAACCTGTTGGAAATTGTAACAAATTTTAAACAAGAAGCCAGTAGATGGCGCAATATGTTTCTCTATAAAAAGCTGTATTGTTGAAGTGTCTGGTAAGCTCGAAAAAAGGCTCTGTGTAGCCTGAAACGTCGCTTATCCAGGTCCTGCCAGTGTTCCAATAAAGGCATTTTTACTTATAGAAAAGACTTGTGTGCTGTACTTCAATCTATACTTGTGAAAGGACTGGAAGGTGGCCAGTCAGGGTACGTGCACCAGGATCCACAAATTGAAAAAGTTTGGGAGCTGATTCTACCAAATAAGCAAGAATTTCCAACAGGTATCCAGAGCAAGATCAAATCATGGGATTTTAAAGGACAACTAAACACCCCATTGTGATAAGTCCCCACTGGCCCCCCTCCGCTGGCACCCCTCCCTGCCTCCCCCTGCACAGTCTTACCCCTGAATTCTGACCCCTCTAGAAATAACGACCGCACATGTAGAGTGAGTACAGCGGCGCTCACGGGCACCATCTTCTTCTACTAAAAGTTAATTTAAAGATGAACAACCTCTTTAATGTATGAGATTGGCTAGGTGGCATCAGGGGCGATCCTGTCCATTTTGCTGCCTGAGGGTGTCGTGGGCAGCAATTGCACTCTCTGCACTAGAAAAGCCAAATTTCCGTGTTGAAAAATGGAAATTCAGCTCTTAGTTACCAGGAGCTGCATTTTTACCAGGGACTTCATTGGTGCAGCACCCCTGGGTGGCCATTGAAACAGCATATAGATCATCCTGGAAAATACTTTTTTTGGAGGATGCTACCAATAGAAGAGTTACCATTGGAGAACTTATAATTATACAGTATTTGCATTTCTCTTTGTGGCGACTAGGACAAAAATATTCTCTAGCTTTGGTCCATTTCCCCTTTTACACATCCTTGATGCTATCTTGTGTAATTTTGCTGACAGGTTCAGGTTCTACTAATGGCTGTACAATTTGGGTGTGTGGGTCTGTACACACAGTTCAATATAAAATTTCTCAGCACACCACTTGATTTTCAAGGGTGCAAACACTTGCTGGCTGCTACAAAAACCAAATAGTATACAGTATTGTATGGAAGGCGCACACCTATGCCAAGGGATTGTGAGTTAGGGAAAGTATTTAAATAAATTCTTTTGTTTTCCTACAGATGGGAGAAATCAATCAAAAAAGTTGTTGCAAAAGGAAAAGAAAACCGGTTTAATAGCACCATTGAAATTGGGTACTTTTGGCTGTGGTGATTGCTCACATTGCAATGGCATAATTCGTGGGGATACTATAGCACACCCGGCCAAGGGCACTTGAATTAAAATCAATGAACATTATACATGTAATAGTTCAGTGGTTATTTACTTGATAAAATGCCCATGTGGATATGTGTATGTGGGACAGACATCTAGAGCAGTACGAGTACATCTAAGGGTGGAACTACACGAGCATTTTTCATCACATTTTGTGGGTCAGATTTTATCTGATTTTCCATGCAACACCACACATCAGCACAAGCTTTTGTAGGATGCTACAAAATCTGAAGCCCCTAGGCTAGAATGTAAAGTCGGATCAGATAAGTTGGATGGAGTCTTTAGTGCATGCGTTTACATCTGACAGTCAATATTTATCAATGAGGAAAAAAAGTCTTTCAGACACCATCCATTTTTATCTTGTCGGATGAAGAAGCAGCATGCAGCATTCACATGCGACAGTCGTGTCATGTCAGATGGAAAATTTTACATGTAGTTTACGCATCCGATTTTTGTATCAGTCCTATTGTATTTTATGGTAGAAATACACGAGCGTTAATATACAATAGGACTGATACAAAAATCGGATGTGTAAACTACATGTAAAATTTTCCATCCGACATGACACGACTGTCGCATGTGAATGCTGCATGCTGCTTCTTCATCCGACAAGATAAAAACGGATGGTGTCTGAAAGACTTTGTTTCCTTGCAACACCACGCAACAGCACAAGCTTTTGTAGGATGCTACAAAATCTGAAGCCCCTAGGCTAGAATGTAAAGTCGGATCAGATAAGTCAGATGGAGTCTTTAGTTCATCCGTCTACATCCGACAGTCAGTATAGACTGTCGGATGTAGACGGATGAACTAAAGACTCCATCTGACTTATCTGATCCGACTTTACATTCTAGCCTAGGGGCTTCAGATTTTGTAGCATCCTACAAAAGCTTGTGCTGTTGCGTGGTGTTGCATTGAGAATCAGATAAAATCTGACCCACAAAATCTGATGAAAAATGCTTGTATAGCTCTACCCTTAACCCACACTACAACATCAGATTTGTAGGATGCATTTTGTCGATCCCACGCCATCCTACAAAAGCCCTCGTGTAGTTCTACCCTAAATAATATATGCAGAAGTGAAAGAAAAATTTAAAAACCAGGAGAAAATTTTGAAACAGAATTTTCAGTTGCAAAACATTTTTATCACAATTAACATTCAGTGACTCAAGTCAGATGGATGGTATTAGAACAGGTGAATCTATCTAGAGGAGGTAATATCCAAAAATAACTTTTGAAGAGAGTATGGATGAAAAAATTGGAGTCTCTTTCTCCAATAAGAAAAAAAAAATGATTGTGCGATTTTTTTATGAAATTATGGGAATGGATTTCTTATGCAAAATTAAAAGCAGTGTTTTAGATAACTTATTATTATTGTATTTTTCTAGGTAATGGACTAAAATGTATAATCTACTGGATATACCATGATGGTTGGATATGGACTGAACAATGGACTATGAGTTAAATTCCAATGTGTTGTGTTATTTAACACATTAAGGGGTTAATGGATCACATGATAGTGTCACATGTTAAGGAATGTATTTAAGTATATGGTTTCATTGTGTGTGGATTGCACCTGAGGAAGGGGGTATCCCGCGAAAGCTTGTGCTGTTTTTATGCTGCAATAAATGGACTGAAAAGGCATTGGCCATAGGTGTGCTCCTTCCATACAAAGTTACTGGGTCTGTAAACAGCTTACCATCTGGTTGTACTTTTTTCAACCTGCTCATCTCTATTAGCAAGTTTTTTTCTCCAACCACACAGTTCGTTTCTGTTCATCCAATATGGCCTCCTTCACACTGCAGAGAAGAGACTCAGTGTCACTCCAGCTATCGGGATCTATTGTGCGGTATAGACAAGGCAAGGAATCGAGTTCAGCCTCTTCGCGTTGTGCGCACTCCAACAGTAGATCTTCACAATTCCGCCACCACTGGAGAGGCTTCCTATGATTTAAAAAAAATAAATAAAAAAAAATATATATACATGTATATATATATATATATATATATATATATATATATATATATATATACAGTATATATATTAGTTTTTCTAGACTAACTGTGTCTAGAAAAAGAAAAAATAGACACAGCACTCACTGTTGTTGATGCAATTTAAGTGTAGTGTATTAAAAGCAGGTCCTTGCTCCCAGCAGTACAATGTTTCAAAGTACACAGACTCCTTTTTCAAGCACATGGGTTCAAATAAGTACATCCCTTTTAAAGGTATCAAAAAGGAACGCACTAATGGGATATTAGCCCATTCAATTAACCCTTTAGTGGCTACATCTATGCTGCCCTTCTCCATAACATAGGAAATGATCCGAAAATAGAAAAACAGTTAAAAAACATTACCTATAAAAATACATACAATTCATAATCCTTATTTAACCCATTGGGGGCTAATGTGTTTAATTGATGGATCCACCATACCTCTCTCTTTCTCAATAACAGCTCGCGGCCCCAGTGGGCAGACCTCCTCCAATACCATAAATTTTAATTCTGAATCCGAATGTCCCTTTTCTACATAATGTTTGGAAACCGGTAATTTGGAATTAGACCTTCTAATGGTCAAACTATGTTGGGATATACGAGTCTTTATCTGCAATGTGGTCTCACCCACATAGATGAGATCATATGGGCAGACCAGAGCGTACACCACAAATTTTAATAAGAACGTAAAGTGCCCTTTCAATGAATAGTTACATCCCATTAATGGATGATGGAAAACCGCAGACTTGTTCACACAACTGCATTTGTTACATGATAAACAAGGGAACATACCCCATGACTGTCCTAGAATCAATATATGTTGGCACTGGTCCCTTATTTGTCCGAGTTTCCGAACATACCAACTGACTCTCCAAACTTCTACCTCTGCGATAAGAAATCAAAGAAGGTTGTCCAAACTCCCTAATATCTGGGTAGGCTGACTTCAAAATGCCCCAATGTTTCCGAAGTGTAGATGCCACAATATCACTGTTATCACTAAGCAGTGTAACAAAGGGGATTCGTGGACCATCACCCCCCCCAATTTTTCTCTCCTATGTTTAACCCTATGTTTTGCTTTATCTAGCACATACGGAGGATACCCTCTACCCAGAATTTCTTATACATTTCATCCAACTGTTGATTCCTCCTGTCAGGTTCACTCACCATCCTTTCAACCCGTGAAAACTGGCTAATAGGGATGGAATTTTTGATTTGCTTAGGAGGTAACTTTTATAGTGTAACAACTGATTCCTATCAATTGGTTTTGAGTATAACTCTGTGTTAAAACTGTTCGCACCTTTAGTTATCTTTACATTCAAAAATTGTATAGATTCAACATCCATGTGTAGTGTATAGGAAATATTTCAGTGCATTTCATTAAGGTCTTGTTGGAAACGCGATAAGGAATCAACGCCGCCCCTCCACATATATATAATGTTTGCATATGAAGAGATTTGTACTGCTTTGTGTTTGATCAACAGTTTAAGTGTCATTTTTGTCTAATGTCCCCCAAAATGGCATATATTAAATGTTTAACTATATAGACTACAGGATTATCTTGCAACCATTATCCAGAAAGCACTAAAATACAGTAATACATGGTTGGACCGACCTGCAAAATCTCAGGTGAGCCTGAGGATATGGCTGTGGATCCAATCTAAAGACAATTACCAGTAGCCCTTTTTTATTTCCCCCATAAGTCTATAAGAATCCTATGAGGTTGAACCCTGGAAGAGTGGCTTCTCAAAATCAGTTTATCTAGTGGACTTCTAGGAAGTTCAGTGCAACATACATTAATGCCATTTTTGATGGGCTGATATATAATTTTTGCAGATCGAATTTTGATGTTATTCATGCAAATTATGACAAAACTTGTTTTTTTGCCACAGTTTAAACAAATTGTTGCAAAATATGAATATTATTAATCATTCCCTTTCTTTTGTGAGAGCCCTCCTGAACAATCATGAATAAAATTAAAGCTGTAGAGAAAATACTTTCAAGTATATTAGCACTTACTTTAGTTTTTTAGTGCTCTTCTCAGTCAGAGGGATGTGCAAGATTATTGGGTAGATTCCCACACGAAGTAAAGCAGAGAGGCAAGACAGCCCAAGCTCTAGAATACAGTGAGCATTCTGCGAGAAATTAAAATTGTGAGATCAAGCAAGTTATAATTCATGGATTTACCCATAATTACATATACCACATCTTACCTGCTTAGCAACAGATTCCACATTCTGTCTTGTGAAACAGCATCGTATACCTTCCCTTTCTCTCTCCCCAATAATATCACCACGCTGATATCTTGCTGCATATTCTGCATCTGTCAGGCATTCTGTAAAAGTGGTCACAATATAACTTTTAACACATTCTTATCTTTTTCCAACTCTAGTGTATTCTCAGGATGAACAGATAAATCAATATGTTCTAAATTATGCTGCTACCATACATATTACATCCCACAAGACAGGCCCTTTAAACCCTACTTTTTACTTCCCTTATTAGTATTTTTAAACTAATATGTCTCAATATTTCATATATCCCTGTGTCCACTATGACAATATTCAGACAGTAAAGAATCCAATTTTTAGTAGGACAAAACTAAATGTATATAACCTTTTAAATATGACGATATGATGATAATGATACAATATACAGTACATTTAAAAAAAAATGTATTTCATGGTTCCATGGCTTTTGTGTTGCAATAGTGTGTAATAAAGTGTGTTAGTACCTGTGTCACATTTTATGAAGTCTTTACTGCTGCAGAGTTTTTCACTCAGGATTCTGCCAAGCAGGGAAGGAACAAGCAACACCGGTTGTGGAATTACAGTCTTGAGATGTGTCACCAAGGTATATGGCATCAGAGTAAAGCAGCTCCTTCCCAGCACAGATCCTGCCGGAGGGTCTGAAACAAAGAACAAGAGGTTTCTGGTGGATAGGTTACAGAAGCACCACAAGATGACCTCTGTTTCCTCATATCACCTTGTATAGCTCACAAATATCTCTTGATGCACACAGAGTTCAGTGGAGTCCATGGACTGCCAAATCCCCCACCTCCTTGAGTTCCTCTATGATGGCCTTTGATCACAGCCTAGGGGTCAGCTCCCTCAAAGTGCTAATTTCTGCTCCATCAGTTCTCTTTCAATGACAAATGGAAATCTGACATTAAGAACTTTCTGGAATGCTGCAGGCCATATTAGACCTCCATATTGTCACCAGCTGCCCCCATGGAACTTGAATAACATCTTATAAGACATCAAACTCCTTACTTCATTCCTCATGGCCAGCTCTTTGGCAAGGCATGTTTTCCTCACAAATCACCATTCTGCATATTCCACATGCAAAAGGTGTGTTCCCTCCAGACAGTACCATTGTTCCAACCTAAGGTATACTCTGATTTTCATCGTAACCAAGAGACTGTTCTCCCATGTATGTGCCCCAATCCAGCCAATAAGAAGGAGCAACTCCTCCACAACCTGGATATTGTGCAAGCTCAAACATTTTATATACATCATACAGCCAAAACCAGAGTCTGATGCACTCTTTATCCTCAAAGATCCCAGTAAAGGGCAATCAACCCTCAAAAGCCTCCATTGCCAGGTATATCAGAGACCTGATCATTTTTGTCTCTGCACACTCGACAAGTGCCTAATGGGCATTCTACAACCACACAGTGGCCGAAACAAATATGTAAAGTATCCATATGGCCTCATTACACACCTTTACACACCTTTACACACCAATGGTTTCTCCTTTGCTGGTACCGCAAGTCCGTAGTCAGTTATTTTGTAGTCGGGGTCAGGTTGCCAGGACCATATCTACTGTAAGGCACTTGAGGGCCTGCGTCTAGAGTGGCAGTGTCCAGGGGGTGGCACACAGCATTTTTTTTGAAAGAGTGTGGACTGCCCGTTTGCATGTATGTAAAAATTGTGTCAGACTGGGGGTGGGGGATGTGCAAGTGTGTGCATTAGGATTGGGATGCTTACTTTACGTGCCCATTTGTCCATTTAGCCAGCTAACTACTGGAATCTCTCCAAAGGGAATCAACTAATCTGGTTTGCTGGCTGTATAATTGACAGCCTGTAGTACCCTCTCAACAGCCAATCACAGTGCACACAACTCTCCCAACAACTAATCATATCGCAGACAAAAAGGAGCGATATGTGAATCTCTACACACCTCCTCCCATTTAAAGCTGTGCTGTTGCGTTAGCACATAGTAATACTGGCCTCTTATCCCATCTACCTGCTAGACCCTGTTGCTGTGTGTGTTTTAAATTGTCTTAATTTTTAAGCAATTTTTAAGCAATCTCTGTACCAGGAGCAGCAGATATTATAACTGAGGCAAAACAGAAGGGGTCCACAGTGCAGCTTGCACACTGTGCCAAGTGTGTTGTACAACTGCGACAGTCATCTCTGCACCATCTCTGCTTGGTAGCAGGCTGGCTAACAAGCCTGGTACATCTGAACTGTGTGATTGGCCATCCCCTCTCTCTGGGCAATTTGGGCGACATCGCCAAACGAGCAGATCTCTCCGTGTATGGCCACCTTTAGGCAGGTATTCCAGGCACAATTTGGTAGACTCGATATACAAACTTCCCAACCCCAATTTGAAACACTACTCTGGTCTGCAACACTAACTAAACCAACGTCAACATTGTATAAAACCCGAATACAAACAATCCCCTCACCTTTCAAAAAAGCATACTGTAAATGGCAAGCTTGCATTCCAAACATCACTGAGGAATGGGATGAGGCAATAGACCAAAGCTACTATTACTTATACTCTGTAAGAGACAGGTTAATTCAATTTAAATGGTTACAACAGATCTACCTCACACGACTCAGATCCATGGGGCGCAATCCAGAGGCAAAATGTCATAGGTGCGGGACAGAGGGTGCAGACTTTCTACATATGGCCTGGAGCTGTCCCCCTGTGGCCAAATTCTGGACTGAGGTTCTCAAACTCCTAGATGACAAACTCGATTTCCAAAGGATACTTACACCACAGGTGTGTATATTGGGAATTATAGATGACATCATAACTACCACTCATGACAGAACTAGATATAGAACCCTTTTATATTATGTCAGAAAAATAATTTCTATGACGTGGATGGGCCCTAAACCCCCTACAGTGCAAACCTGGATTACACTTATAAATCAAAATCTGCCGCTCATTAAGCTTACCTTGCTAGCTAGAGGCTCACAAAAGAAGTTTGATAAAATATAGAGTCTGTGGTGGGAGGCAGGGCTGGGAGGTTGTGGTTCTCTTACATAACTTATGATTTGTGGGAAATATAACATACATACTCAAGAGAACCAAAGTCTATAACAATTTAACCCTAATTATGAGTGTCTCAATGAGTAATTGCTTCTGATTTAGAGACATTAAAGTATTCAGCCAAAGTACTGAGATACAACATCAATACTATGTTAAATACTTAAATATCTGTCATGGAAATTATATCTAAAACCATAGCATTGATATGGCATGCTCTGTTAATGTTTGTTTTATGTTGTGAAAAACAATAAAGGTTTTATCTTTAAAAAAAAAATGTGTTTCTGGTTCCTTTATTGAAAATATCTGCAATACCCTACTAGCCCTGCCCATCTGTTCCACTTCCTCCTTTCCCAGGCTGTGCAGGGGAGCCAGCAGCACTCACCACACTGCACTGTAGGATAGGAACCAATTTGCAGCTAGGTTGACCTGATAGGGAACTGAAACCTGTATTTTCTTGTGTGACTGCAGGACGGTGATTTGCTATCCCCCTCCTAATGTGCTTCTGGCAGGGAATATTAGAACAAGTCCAACCCTCATTTGAAACACAGACCAGTGAAGAGCACAAATAAAGGGCTAATTGTGAAGACTTTTACAGTCAAAACTAAAACCAGCACCATATAGTATACATTATTGCCTACAAAATTAGGGGGGTTTCATTTATTCTATTTGTCTCCTTTGAAGTGTTTCTGCATCACAAACGTGTTGCTAACTTGATCAATTTATTTCGGCTACATTAGAAGTTGTTTTGTTTAAACTGTTTTATTAATTTTCCCAAATAAAGAAGCAGGAATTAGACAGTTGACAGGTTGTTCCTAAGTTAAACAATATCGCAGATGTCCTGGCAGCATCATGTAGTCTTAACAAGATTATTTAGAGCAGTATAAAGAACAACATGTCATAATGGTATAAAGCAAAAAAAAATGAATATGAAAAGAGTTTGAACAGAAAGAAGTAGTAGTAGTAGTAGTGAAGTAGTGTATTAGTGGTGTATCAGGAAATACTTGTTTGTGTCTTAGTATTTCTCCTGCTTGGGGTCAGAGGAGGATGCAAACCAGTCACTTTCACCCTTAATCAGTTAATTGTGTGGAGAGTTGTGTTTTTGGCCTTATAGTGTGTTCTGATATTTGTTCAAAATATCATAAAATAGAGATCCTTTGTATTCTTTGTCCTGTAATGCCAGTACCCACTGTATATATTGTGTATATCAACTTGCGTTCCCATAGTTGTTTTTAGGGTGGTTATGTGGTAGTCCAAAATTCCAGCATTGTTTTAATTGCTATGAGAATTTCTGATATTGTCTGATTGTCCTTAATTGTATTGTCTGTGGGTTTGGGATATAACCCTAATAGTATTTGTGTGTTTGTTGTCACAGAGATTTCACAAAGATTGATGATCTGTAGTAGAACTTTATCCCATAAGATGTTTAATTTGGTACATGTCCATAGGGCATGTTCCAGGGTGCCATCAGGGTGGTTACATTTTGCACAGTTAGGAGAGCATGTTATGCTGTTTTTGTGTGCTATCTTAGGTGATATGTAAGATCTGTGGAGGAGTCCGAGGGCCAAATCCTGCTAACAGGGCTTGTATGCGCTTAGCATAGGCTGTGGTGATTTGGGCTATTGTGATTGTCTTGTCCTTCATGTTACACTGGCTTTGCAGGAAACTCTGAAGCATGTGGGTGAGAAAGTGAACCAGAACACAGCAACTGGTCTTGTAAAGAAAAACATTTACAAAGGGTTAACACAGCAACCTATAACAGCACACTGCAAAATAGTGGCTTAGTCTTCTGCACACTCTTTTTACAGGAACAGGAAGAATAGAGCATGTGACACAGCACACTGCAAAATGGTGGCTTAGTCTTCCACACACTCTTTGCAGGACAGCTGCTGTCCTAAACTTAAGGTGACAGTGCAATATGTTACAGTGATATTTTGGATCACCGCTAACCATCTGGACATCCCTTGTTTGCGGAGATTGTGATCTATGATCAGTTTAATAATGGCATATTCTCCAGATGTTGTGAGAAACTGTCCCATGTTTGCCTTTATTATAGTGTGAAGTGGGTTTCTTGATAACTATGATTTTATGCCCCGAGTCACCAGTTCTACATAACTTTCGACTTGTAAGTATGCTTAAATATGGTTTATAGGGAGACCATACTTAGTGTATAATTTAGGAAACTTTTATATCTTATTTGTAGCTGGATTGAGGAGTGATCCAATCATTGTTATGCCTTTAGAGCACCAAAGGTTAAAATGGGAGTCTGTTTTGCCTTTTTGAAAGCAAATATTATGGAATAGTGGTAGGAAAAGTGACAATTTATATGTACCAAATAGTTTGGTTATTTTGTCTGCTTGGCTTTGATTGTTGTAGTATAAAAGAAAGGATTGGCTTGAAAGTGATGTGGGATCTCAGAAGGTAAAGCACGTAGTAAGAAGAATAAAGAGAGAGATGTGGGGTAAAGTTTTGATCTCTCTGAACATTAGTGTATTTGTTTACATTATTGACCCAATATATGGCTATGCATACAAGGCTCGCTAGATTATAGTAGTCAATGGTAAATGGAGTTGTCTTTAAGGGATACTGTCATGGGAAAAAATGTTTTTTCCAAAATGAATCAGTTAATAGTGCTGCTCCAGCAGAATTCTGCATGGAAATCCATTTCTCAAAAGAGCAAACAGATTTTTTTATATTCAATTTTGAAATCTGGCATGGGGCTAGACATTTTGTCAATTACCCAGCTGCCCCATGTCATGTGACTTGTGCCTGCACTTCAGGAGAGAAATGCTTTCTGGCAGGCTGCTGTTTTTCCTTCTCAATGTAACTGAATGTGTCTCAGTGGGACATGGGTTTTTACTATTGAGTGTTGTTCTTAGATCTACCAGGCAGCTGTTATCTTGTGTTAGGGAGCTGTTATCTGGTTACCTTCCCATTGTTCTTTTGTTTGGCTGCTGGGGGGGAAAAGGGAGGGGGTGATGTCCCTCCAACTTGCAGTACAGCAGTAAAGAGTGATTGAAGTTTATCAGAGCACAAGTCACATGAATTGGGGCAGCTGGGAAATTGACAAAATGTCTAGCCCCATGTCAGATTTCAAAATTGAATATAAAAAAATCTGTTTGCTCTTTTGAGAAATGGATTTCAGTGCAGAATTCTGCTGGAGCAGCACTATTAACTGATTCATTTTGAAAAAAAATTTTTTCCCATGACAGTATCCCTTTAGTATGTGCTAGTTTTAATAGTGGCATTTTTGATTTCTTTGTCCATATGAAGGATTATCTACATACAATGCAGTTCTAACATCTGTACCTTCACACATCCATTCATGCAACTCTCACAAGTAACAACTGTTTGGAGGAGTTGCATGACACATTGGATAATCCTATCACAGTAACTACACAGAATCAACACCTCTGTCAATTTTCAGATGTCACCTCTTTGAAGAGTTACAATGTGCCATTGTGATTGGATTAGTAGAAGAGTTTATATGCCGAGAACTTCCCTCAGTTGAACTGAAGACGCTGCTCGGATGAGTAGTGAAACGTCTTCAATGATTACTCAGCAAGTCCAGTTTTTTTTAGATTTACCTATACTAGATATACCATGACTTGGTATGAATGAAAATCTTCATAGTCATACTTTTATTAAATGTCACAATATCTCTTGTTGTTAATATGCAGTAAGACCTGTATTTTCTAATATATCTTAGGGAAAGTAATCATTTTTGAAAAGATTGAGTCTGCCAATTTAATGTCCCAATACAACTGCGGAATGGCTCAGGTTTGTCCATTGCCATCAGGTAAGCACCACATGTGGAGTGTAACACCAACAAAGGGGTGTCAAAAGGGTTACATACTGTAGCAGCAATTTTTTTTTGGTATCTGCATCTGGGGTGTCTCCAAGCCAAGGCAATTCCGATTTGTCCAAAATAAGCACAAAAGCCTGGAAAGGCTCCAAAATTTTGCAAAGTGTCTATTATGTCTGGAATAGCTGTGGCTAGGTTAGCAACAAATACAGTTATATCACTGGCATAAGCCAAAAGTTTCATTTCTGCAAAGCCATTTTTGGCAGTGATAGAACAATGGCAGCAGTCTATGGGGCATATTTATAAAAAAAAGTGAATCAGTGGGATCACCACAGCCCTCTAGAGTGAAATTCCACCACTCTCCATTCATTTCTATGGCATTCTGAAAGCTTATGGCTTTCTCCGAGTTATTTTGAATTTCTGTTCTGGATCCTGGAGTCAGGAGGCTTTGTCGAGCATTGGGTGGGACGGACTTTTATTCTGTTAAATAGCTTTGTAAACTCCACTTGCTGTTCACTTCATATTGTGCAAACACTGCTGCCCTCAATTGAGCAAATCCCCACATATTATACATGTTTGGATGTTGTCAAGATTCTTAAAGAGACAGTACTCTTAAAGGAAATTTTCTCAGCAACTATGGAGGAATTAGTAAGGCAGCTAGTACTGACAAATGCTAACCAGCAGCAGGCAAACCAGTTGGAGAGCAAGAGACCAAATGACTAAACGCTGAACAAAATCAGACATTTATCAGGCCTCTGTGAAAGAACAAAAGCTGGTGAACCAGCCATTGCAGCAGCAGATTCAAGTTCTGACCGAGAGACAAGTGGGGTCGCAGGGGTCGTTTTTCCAGATCTCGAAAGTTTGATCCAGTCCTCCATGCAAAAACTAACCCTAGAGGATGATGTTGAAGCTTACCTGACCATCTTCGAAAGGATTGCAGAGAGAGAATCTCCCTGAGGATCAGTGGGCTGAAGTACTGGCTCCTTTTCTAACTGGTGAACCTCAAAAGGCATATTAAGATCTCAGCTGGCAGGAAGACAAGGGGGGAAATCCTGGCCAGGATGGGCATTACCCTGGCTGTCCGAGCCCATGTCTGGCAATATAACCCTACCAAACTGGCAAGATCCCAAATGTTCTTTCTGTTCCATCTTACCAACAAGTGGTTACAGCAGGAGGCGCTTACTTACAGTCAGATAGTGGAGAGAGTTGTCTGTGACTGCCTTGTCACTAAAACGACAGGGTGCATTGGTCGGTCAGATCCCCAAGATGTGGATGAGCTTATTTCTGTTGTTGACTGCTATACCACTACAGAGGAGTATGTCCAGGAGCTGTATTCTCTAAGATTGGCAAGGCCACAGACTCCGGTAAGACTGGTTCTTTTGGACAAGGGGTGGCGTAGGTTCCTAAGGAAAGACTGTACAAGTTAGGCCCAAAAAGGGCACCTAGCCCTAAATGTAGTACTTTTCCCAGAGACAGGGGACAAACTGTGTGTTCGCAGTGCCAAGGACTAGGACATGTGGCTGCTGAGTGTCCTGTACTTCATGAGCCAATGGAGTGTGAACTAGGCAGACGCATGTCGATCTTTGCAAGCCCTGTGTGCACAGCTCACTTAGAATGTGAGATAGACAGACAATTGTGCTCTATCAAAATAGAAGAGCATCCACTGAGGGCTTGATTAGATTTGGGAAGTTTGGTCAGCCTGGTGCATGCCAGTCTGGTTGACACAGAAAAGCTTCAGCCAAGGCATCTACATATATGGCGACACTAAAGATTATCTTACAGCTATACTAACTTTTGAGACTCATTGTGGCACCGTAAAGCATGTAAAAACATCAGGCAAATACTTTTATGGCAAAATTGTAAATAGCATTCAAAGACAATGTTATGATAGATAATAAAAAAAGGTTAGTTTCTGATGTCAGAGGTCATGGCTAGGGACCCAGAGGAACCCTCTCCTGAAACAGATTGGCCTTGCCAGTCTCAAGGGACAACTTTGGAAGTGCCCAGATAAAGGACACCAATATAGTTAATGTCTGGAGAAGTAAATGGGGTGCCTCAGGAGCCAGAGGCCGACATGGTTTATCTTCACTTTATGGTGCAAAATAATTTACTGTACAGAGTAGATAAGGTACAGGAGCAGGTGCTAGAACAACTGATGGTACATCAGCCCTGTGTAAGAATGATGTTAGACCTGGTCAATTCACACATTTTGGGAGGCACCTAGGAGTAAGAAAAACTAAAGAGAGAATCATACAAAGATTCTTTTGGCCAGGGATATATAAAGCTGTTAAAGAGTTTTGTGAGTCTTGTCCCGAGTATCAAATGAATGTGCCCCAACCACATTTTCGGAGCCCACTAATGCCACTTCCTATTATTGAGGTTCCTTTTGAGCAGATTGCCATGGATCTGGTTGGCCCTCTACCCAAGTCTGCCCAGGGCCACCAACATATGTTGGTAATCCTAGACTATGCCACCCATTACTCAGAGGCAATCCCTCTCAGGAACACCTCATCAAAGCTCATTGCAAAGGAGCTATTGCAAATGTTTACCCATATGGGAATAACACATGAAAATCTTAACTGACCTTTCATGTCTAAAATAATGAAAGAGTTATGTCGGTTGTTATAAAACACAACATTATTTTGAGTTTTGGAGTAATATACACTGTAAGTGTCCCACAGTAAGTGGTCCAGCCCCATTGTCTTAATTCCCAAACCTGACAGCAGCTTAAGGTTCTGCAATGAGTTCAGAAAGTTAAATGAGATCTCCAAATTTGATGCCAAGGGTAGATGAACTAATTGAAAGTTTGGGCCAAGGTTGTTTTTAACATTTGTCTTTCAGATTTTTTCTGAAAGACAAGTGATTGGGCCTGTTTTCCATACAGAATTTAAAAAAGTTCCTACTATTACTGTGACATTGTATTCATTCAGTTACTAAGGATTTGTAACAATTTTATAAACGACATATATGGTCATGTTAGTTTGTAACCAGTAGGTGGCGAAATATTGTCTATAAAAGGGCCAGCTGGCCAGTGTTAAGTGAGCTTGATAAAAGGCCGCATATAGGCCTGAAACGTTGCTGAACGGGTCTGCCATGTGAATCTGAATAAAGGCATTTTTAACCTCAAGGTGCTGTACTGAAACATTTTTACTAATTGAAAGGTTGGGCCAAGCTAGATACATCTCTACTCATGACCTTACCAAATGCTATTGACAGGTATCCTTGACAGACAGGGCAAAGGAAAAGATGGCTTTTTCTAGGTCAGAAGGCCATTTTCAATACACTGTCCTGCCTTTTGGTTTACATGGGGCCCCAGACACTTTCCAAAGAATGATGGACCTTATACTCAAGCCTCATAGTAAGTATGACTCATATTTAGATGATGTAGTGATCTTTAGCAGGGACTGGATTTCCCATCATTCAAAAGAACAGGCTGTTCCATATGGAATATAGATTCCATATGGGAAGCAAATCCAAAAAAGTGCAAAATAGGCATGGAAGAAGCCCGGTATCTGGGGTATAATATAGAACAGGGAGTTATAAAACCCCAAATAGATAAGACTGTAGCAATTAAAACCTGGCCCCAGCCAATTTAAATAAAAAAAAAACAAGTTAGATCCTATCTGGGGATTGCAGATTATTACAGAAGATTTGTGCCCAACTTTGCTACTACAGCTGCCCCACTTTCAAACCTTACAAAAGGCAAAAAGTCTGCTATAGTCAAGTAGACAGAGGAAGCAGAAAAAGCCTTTCAAAGGTTAAAAGAAATATTATGCAAGAGGCCAGTATTAATTACACCAGACTTCAATAGAGAATCTCTGGTACAGGCAGATGCCTCTGATGTTGGTCTAGGAGCAGTCCTATCAGAGACAGTTAATTCAGAAGAGCACCCTGTAGTTTATCTCAGCAGGAAGTTAAGGGATAAGATCTCCCAGCATGGCAGGGATCTCCTCCTGGAGATTGAGGACCGTGTCAAGTAGGCCTCTTATACGGATATTGTTCCTGCGGGACCTGTTTTCGGCGTCCTCCATTCGGTCTTGTAGACCTTTAATCTGTTGCTGAAGGTCTGTCAGCAGATCCGCGTGGCCTGTAGTTTCAGCGACCAGCTTGTCTACCTAATCTTCTGTAGTGGCCGTTCGGGTGCCGAGTTCCTTAATCTCATGCGTGGTTATGGAGTCTGCGACCTCCTTAAGTTCAGCCTGGAGCATTTGTTTAAATCTGCTTATAAGGGAAGCATCTCTGGAGTATTGTGGTACTTCCGATGGCTCTTGATCTTCCTCAACCAAATCTAGGCTGTGCTCCGCACATGGAGAGCTGTGAGGAGAAGAGGAGATCTCTCCGGCGGCCATCTTGGGTAAGGCAGGTTGTTTAAGGAACTGTGGCGGAGTGAGAACCACACATTTAGGCGAGGCCTGTTTTTTTAGCTCTGCCGCTTTTAGGCATCTATTCTTGAAGACAAGGCACAAAGTAAAAACACCAGTGAAAGTCCAGATATAAGCCGATAAGTCCCCCCCTGGGAATGGAGCTAAGATGGAACACGTCTTATCCATACAGCATCCTTGGCCATGCCCCTTGAGGCTATAATTATAATGATGAATTTTATTTTTACATTTCTATACAGACCTTTTACTATTTATACTTCTGGCTCTCATTTAAAGGAGGACTAAACCTTAGTAGTAATAGGAGCATGCCAGCAAGAAGAGATTCAGATTACAAACATGTGCAGAGTCACAGAAACCAGTTTAATGCAACTCTTCAGTGTCCAAGGCAGTGGGTGGGAACAATAAGAGATTTTGACTACTTCATCCAACTCTGGGACTCGAAATGTGCAGGGAATGTGTTTATACCTGAATTAAACAAGGAACACAGGATTCACTCTGCACAGTAGGTGCTTTCATAGAGTGACTTTTTTTCAGCCAAACTGTTTATTAACCTTTCATTGCCCTTCAATGTGTCACTGCTTTTGACTGTATAATATATACTGTAAAAATCTCAATAAAAAGAATTTCAAAAGAAAAAAAAATAAATAAAAATAATATATACTGTATATATTTTTTATTTCTAGCTACTGACTGATGGTAGGAAAAGACAGAGTGGCACAGAATATTGCAAACAAGTCAAATAAAATTGACTAAAAGCTACCATAGAAACTGAAAATGCTATTAAAATGTACACCTTTTTTTCAAAACGGGACACTTCTGCCACAAATAGTAGGGAGCAGTCGTCACAGAAGAATATGACTTCTGTGTTATTGCAAGCACTATTCTATTCTGAACAAACAGAGACAGTGTCTAGAGCTGTTTACTCAGGTATGATAAAGCATTCTGCAGAATAAATATAGCATTCTTGCTTGCACTATTGTGGCTAATCTGTTGCCAATAAACTGTCTTGGAGCTTTCCTTCTCCTTTAAATAATGAAGCAACCAGAGACTATGCTGCCATTTATGGTTTTGTTCAAAATATTTATGCTGATTACTCCAAATCAAAAAGGCTATTTACAGCAATTCGGAAGGCAAAGATTGGAAATGAGGAGCTCATTGCGGCAGAGGCTAACACGAAACCCCAAAAAGCTTATTAATTACATAATAATAGTAAAAATATGTAGGTTCTTTTAAATAATGGTACCAGTATGTTTGTAACAGATAAAGAAAAGGGAAATGTGCTAAATCAGGTCTTTTTTTCAGTGTATACAATAGAGGAGTCAAGAGTTCCCAGACCCACCTCATAGCTGCACTGTTGGCTCACCTCAATCTAGTCAGTGGCATTTAGCACATTTCTCTTTTCATTATCTGTTACAAATATACTGCATTAGCAGGATATGTTTCATAAAGTTTTACTAAAAATTTATGTGAAAAGGTGCCAGGGCCAGATGGAGTACACCCTTGGGTTCTAAAAGAGCTTAGTTCCATTATAGACCGGCCTCTCTTTCTGATTTTCTCAGACTCACTTTCATCTAGTATGGTACCTATGGATTGGAGGAAAGCCGATGCAATTGCTATATTTAAAAAGGGATCTCAGCCTGGAAATTATAGGCCAGTAAGTTTGACATCTGTGGTGGGGAAATTATTTGAAGGCTTGTTAAGGGATCAAATTCTAAATTGTGCTCTAGTGAATGGCATTATGAGCAGCAATCAGTATGCATGGCTTTATTAAGAATAGATCATGTCAGACAAATTGCTTTTTATGATGAGGTAAGTAAAATGCTGGAGCAATAGATGAGATCTATTTGGATGAGGAGAAATGTTCTGAGACAAGTTGTATCTGTAGGAAGAGCACTTGGCAGTTGGCACACATGAGCTTGGCTAGGAAAATATGACCAGTTTGGATCACAGCACAGTGGAAATTGCTTGAAGGTATTGCAGAGTTTCTTGAAGATGTTGCAGAATTTGATCCCTTTGATCTTCCTTGCAGATCATATTTTATGATATGGGAATCAAGGTAAATGCAAGACTCAACTGAATTGATGTTTAATAAATATGGATTTAAAGCTTATAGTCTCTTATATTCTCATCAACAATCAGAGGGCAGCACAGCTCTGCAGGTTGCCATGTTAGGGCATTTGACCCTACTAACCAATTTTTGCTTTTACACTGTTCTTTGTATGTTTTCAGACTGATCTCCCTCCCCTTTAATAGCTCTGGGATTAACTCTTTTGTACCCTGTGCTGCCTAGGGATGTAGCGAGAAAAGGGGGATTTGTTATACTCATCAATAAATCCTTTTCTCACAGTCCATTCATGACAGCATAAGGATTTCCCACTCTATTTTTTTCTTCCTCTCCATTTACCTCCATCTACCTCTGCTGTGCTAGTGGGAACTGTCAGACACTCATTGGTTACTGGCTGGTAACAGGCTGTGTTCTGGTTATTACCGTATGCCATTCATTCACTGCATTTTAGATTTTGCACAGATTTTACCCAGTTTAATTTTTATAATGAACAGTTCCTTTAGAGAAGAAAGTCTTGGGATGCTACATTAGTGTGAATGATTTTCCTAACAGTTGCAAAATTGGACCCACAATACACAGGACAGAGCAAATAAACAATTATATTAGCATCTAGTTTTAGAATCAGTTCATATGTGGTCATAATGTCCCTTATGTACAAAGGGAAATACATTTACTCAGCAAGTTTAGTTTTAGAATTACTTATATCAGACATTTACATATAATTTATTTAGAAAGTATTTACCTTCACATTGGCAGATACCGCAATCTAAAGATGTCCACAGCAAGTGAGAGTTACACCGGTCTGTGCTTACTATACGGATTTGTTTCTGTGGCTGTAAGTGAAGAAAGATGATAAATAAATATGTGCCAATTAATGTTCCCTCTAAGCTGTGCACTCATGCAGTCGCACACAAATTGTGATGCCAGTGCACATGATAAATTTTGCGTGAGTACATATAGTTTTTGACCTGCGCACACTGTTTTTTAAAAGTGAGCACAGAGGTTTAGAAAGTGTGCACACAATTTTTTTTTTCACACACATCCAAGAACAAATTAGAGGGAACATTGGTGCCGACAGCATAGTTACATAGTTAAGTTGATTTGAAAAAACAACAGTCCATTAAGTTCAACCCCTCCAAATGAATCTCAGCGTACATACCTACATACACCTGAAACTAAATGTACCAATATCTATATTAATTGTAGGTTTTAGTATCACTATAGCCTTGGATATTATGATTGTCCAATAAATCATCCAGGCCCCTCTTAAAGGTGTTAACAGTATCAGCCCTCACAATATCATCCGGCAGGGCATTCCACAACCTCACTGTCCTTACTGTAAAGGACCACCTACGCTGCTTCAAATGAAAGTTATTTTCCTCTAGTCTAAAGTGACTTGTCGGATGATCCATTTTATTTATTTTTATGGAGCAACCCTTTTGAAATAAAAAATAACAAAAGTGGTATAAAGGTGATACATTTATTGGCTAACTAATTTAATCATAGCAAGCTTTCAGAACATTTTAGTTCCTTTTTCAAGCTGATAAGGAAGGAACTGAAAGCTTGCTATGATTATATTAGTTAGCCAATAAAGGTATCACCTTTATACAACTTTTGTTATTTTTTATTTCAAAAGGGTTGCCCTGTAACATTTTTACTGGCTAACACGGTACAGCAACTTTACCATTTTATGGAAAAATAGATCTCCTGCTAGTGGTCTATAATGCCCTCTAATGTACTTATAAAGAGAAATCATGTCCCCTCGCAAGTGTCTTTTCTCCAGAGAATACAACCCCAACCTTGACAATATACCCTCATAGTTTAAATCTTCCATACCCTTAACCAGTTTAGTTGCATGTCTCTGCATTTTCTCCAGCTCATATATATCGTTTTTAAGGACCAGAGCCCAAAACTACATTGCATATTCCAGGTCAGGCCTTACCAGGGACCTATAAAGAGGCAAAATTATGTTATCATTCCTTGAGTTAATGCCCTTTTTTAAGCAAGACAGCACTATTTGCTTTTGTAGCCACGGAATGACACTACCCAGAATCAGACAACTTGTTATCTACAAAAACTCCTAGACTCTTCTCAAGTAAGGAAACCTCCAATACACTGCCATTTAGTGTATTATTTGCATTTATATTATTTCTGCCAAAGTGCATAACCTTGAATTTCTCAACGATTAACTCATTTTCCATTTTGCTGCCCAGTTTTCCAATTTAGTCAAATCACTCTGCAGAGTGGCAGCATCCTTCATAGAACCCATAGTTCTGCACAATTTCATCAGCAAAAATAGAAACAGTACTTTCAATGCCCTCCTCCAGGTTATTAAAAAACAAGCAAAAAAGCAAAGGACAAAGTACAGAGCCCTGTGTTACTCCAATATCAACACTGGTCCAATTAGAAAATGTTCCATTTACCACCACTTTTTGTAATCTGTCCTCCAATTACAAATATTAAGTTCCAGTAACCATTAACCTTCTGTGTGGTACTGTATCAAATGCTTTAGCAAAAAGTAGATTACATCCACTACCATTGTGGAGTCGAGGTTCCTGCTCACCTACTTATAAAAGGCAATTCAATTTGTTTGGCAAGATTGGTTATAATAAAACCATGCTTGCACAAACTCATAGTATTATGATTTGCAATGAAGTCAACTATTGTATCCCTTAAAATAGTACAGTTATGTTATCTGAAATGTTCAGAATCTGGAGTCCTGTAAAAGGGATCATTCTGTAATTTGAATCAGCAAACCTTAAGTCTGCTAAAAATCATTTAAATGATAAATAAATCCATTAGGATTAATTTGCCACCAATATTGATTCATGTGGCTTCGTTACAAGATACTGTTTTATTATCAGATGTTCAATGCTCTCTGGGTAAAATATCTTTCTTCATCTTCCATCCCACTGTCCGCCCAGTTGGAGGAATGTGGCCCAGCAATGATTGCCTATTGTTTTAGTTAAAAATAATTCTTGCCATTCCTTGCACGTAAAATACTTAAATCAAAAGTCATATGCATACAAGCAAGGTAAAAACAAATCTAACTAACAAACTAAGACGCCCTCTGTATAATGAACTGCAGCAAGGGGAAGGGACTGGTTTATTTATATGGAGGGCTTCTTAGTGGATTGATGATTTATTTTGATTGTGCTTGTAGAGATGAGTTGAATGGCAGTGAGTATTCAAAATGAGGGCATGCGATTGAAAAGAAGTTTATGAATATTTTTGCACATAAAGTTCCCAGGTACTTTTGGAGACATTGTTATAATAATATCTCCTTAGATTTAATGCCATGATCAGTTTGTAGTGCAGTGTTGGGATGTAAGTACCATTTTTAGACTGACTACAGTAGATGGAATGATATGAAGGAGCAGGCCCGGATTTTTGGAGAGGCAACAAAGGCCTAGGGCAGCAAAATGTGAGCATTTGCAGCTCTCCAGTGCTACTGCACTTGCTTGTGTGCACTCGCAAAGAAGGGGGGCAGTGCGGGCACTAGGACTGTGCGGCCCAGGGGCTCTAGGACCGCGTGGAATAGGGGTGCAGCCTAGGGCGGCTGAAAAGGATATCCGGCCCTGAGAAGGAGTATATAAAACTGATGACAGGCCAAGCACTGCCTTAACCCACAGATGCAGGTTGTTTGCGGGACTCTACTGTACTTACCCTGCGTGACGTTCCATTCTGCCATGTCAAGTGCTGAATGGTTGTGATTAGCTGCTGCTGAGCCCTAAAATTGAAGAAAGTATGTTTAAAAATAAGATATGGGTAATGTACTATTGTAAGATAATGTACCTATTGCAACTATGACTAAAGCTCATTAAAAGGCATTCTCACCTGGGCCCCTGAAAAAGTAAAGAAAGATTGGTGTGTCTTAGAACAAAGCTTCTTTAAATATCCAATCATAAATAACATGTAGTTAGAAAGCGGAAATCTCTCTAAGGAGATAAGACAGCACCCATTGATTGGGGCAACTCTGAAAACATGGCATAAAAACAAAGAAATATATAAGTTAATAAGTCTTCCATTTGTACTCCAACCTTTGTTGTTTAATCCAAATTTTTCTCCTAGTTTGGAGAAGGGTGCTTTCACTAGGTGGGGGAAATTTGGAAGCAAAATGCTGTGGTCATCATCCAAGAGACATATGGGGTTACAATCAACTCCATTTTCACAAAATGTAAATTTTCCAGAAAATATAATGACTGGAACAGACCTGAGACCCTGTGGAAACTAGTATTATCCTCTTTTACAGTAACTGAGAAACTGCTTTATAAGGCCTATTTCAGGCTATTCCCCAAAATAATTTAACGTTCTGTATGGCTTAAAAGTGAACTGAAGATAACAGAGAGGATATGGGAAAAAATCTTTAAGATTTATCCACAAAACCTTTTAGCGCTTCCAAACTAGTGATTAAATCTACAAACTTACCACTAGGTGGCATTACACTCCCTTTAAAAATATATATATTCGGAAGGGGTTTTTTACAGTGAGAGCTGTGAAGATGTGGAATTCTCTCCCTGAATCAGTTGTACAGGCTGATACATTAGATAGCTTTAAGAAGGGGTTGGATGGCTTTTTAGCAAGTAAGGGAATACAGGGTTATGGGAAATAGCTCATAGTCCAAGTTGATCCAGGGACTAGTCCGATTGCCATTTTGGAGTCAGGAAGGAATTTTTCCCCCTCTAAGGCAAATTGGAGAGGCTTCAGATGGGTTTTTTGCCTTCCTCTGGATCAACTGGCAGATAGGTAGTTAATAAAAAAAAAAAAAAAAAAAAAAAGGTTGAACTCGATGGACATGTGTCTTTTTTCAACCTATGTTACTATGTTACCCTAATAGGTCAAATAAGTGTTGGATATGTAACTAGGGTAAAGGAAGCCATATCCACCATGGATAAATTGTATTAGAGGCTATAAATAAAGTTACACAATTTATCATAAAGATACAAGATCATCCTCTAATTATGCTAAATGTCTTGCCAGGTTCTAATGAAATGATCCTCTTACTTTACATCTCCTTCAAGCAGCAAAGGCACTAATTCCTAAGAAATGGAAAATGGTCACTCCACCTACATATGACGAATGGTTAAGCAACACTGAGGAAATAAGACAACTGAGAAATGTCATATTTGATAAACAACCAAAGTGCTAAATACTGGAAAATTTGGTCTCCCTGAATAAATTTCCATAGGAATAATCAGATAGAGTATATAACTTAACATTCATTGCAATGTGTGACCTAGAGGGGAAAGTTGCAACATAGATCTGTTAATGCAATCTCATGGTTTTATCTGTATAGAAGTATTTCATACTATAACTGAGCTATGATTTGATGTCAGACTTGCTTGCCTGAATATTATGATTCTGATATTGTTATTATATTATTATTATATTATATTCTGATATTGACATGTATACCTTATCCTTTCCCAAATCATAAATAAAGAATTATAAAAAAAGGGAACTATCAAAAAATGTAATATAAGCTTCATCATTCCGAAATAAGTATACAGTGTCGGACTGTCCCACCGAGATACCAGGAAAACTCGCGGTGGGCCCAGGTGTCAGTGGGCCCTTATGCTGCTAAACATTTGGCCTATTTAATGACCATTTCTGTATTTCTTTAAGGGGCTTAATAATGGAAGAATAGAGTATAGTATGTAGAGATAAAAGACTAGGAGAATAAAGAGGTTGAGTGAGGAGAGGAGGAAAAATAGTTTGTAAGGTGGGCCCTCAGTCTAAGGTTTTCTGGTGGGACCCTGGCATCACAGTCCAAAATTTTTGAGATAGTTCCCCCTTAACATTCTAGGTTATGGGCAAGTAAATATTTGCAATAACTGTGGCAGTTTGTTTCCATGTTACTGCATTAATCTAAAAGATGCCACTAAGGTCATGCACCTGGAATGTAAAAATATGCAAGCCAATTATACCCTTAAGGGGACTCCACTAGGCAAATCCACAATGTTGGAGTGCTTGCAGATAATAAACTTTGAGAGAGCAAGCAGGAACTGCAAGGGCAAACAATGCTTTGAGCTGTGTTAAATGGGGCATAGACTTGAGGGAGGAGGGGGTTATTCTTCCACTTTACAGAATGCTGGTAAGGTAATATGTCTTACAGTTTTGGTCTCCAATGCTCAAAAGGGAAATTATTGTAATGTAGAGGATCCAGAGTTGGACAACTAGCTGGTAAAAGGTATGGAAAGTTTCAGTTATGAATAAAGACTGGCCAAGTTGGGGTTGGCTACGCTGAAGAAGAAAACTTTACCCCCAACAACATTAAATTTAGTTTACATCACATTAAGTGGTATATTAAAGAATCTTACCAAATTGGAATATATATTTAAGTAAATATTGTCCTTTTGCATCTTTTCCTTTGAGCCCCCATTTTATAATATTCTCTGTGCTGATCAGAGATCACCTAACTGTACAGTGTAGTGCTAACTGTACCAGGAAGAAGTGTGGAAGCAAAAGACAAAACTTTGTCCGTTAATTGACTCATGTGACCTAAAATATATGGTTTGTTTGGTTTTGGTCACATACTACTAAAAAATATATTATTATGAAAATAGTTTATTTAAATGAAGCAGAGTTCTACATATGAGCTGTTTTATGCAGTATATTTTTATAAAGACCTACATTGTTCGGGTAAAGTCTTCCTTTAAGGGGTGATATGATAACAATGTATAAATATAGTATATATTGGATCATATAATGATCTCTCTAATGGTTTATTCACCAGTAGGTCCTTCCAGCTGACACAAGGGCGTCATTCTGATTTCAAGAAAGGAGGTTCCCTCTAAATGTTTGGAAAGGGGTTTTTACAGTGACAGCTGTGAAGTTGTGGAATTCTCTCCCTCAATCAGTCATACTTGCTGATATGTTAGAAAGCTTTTTGAGAAGGTGTTGAATGGCATTTTAGCAAATAATTGGCTTCAGAAGGGTTTTTTTTTGCCCTCCTCTGGATCTAAACAGGCAGGTTATATATAGATATAAAAGGTTGAATTTGATGGATGTGTGTCATTTTTTAACCAAACTTACTGTGTTACTAGTGTAATATTGTCCTAGCTGCCTTCTCATAAATGGATTGTTTTATCTTAACAGTCCAGGTGATATTATATACTTTGTATGGAACACACTACATAAAAATATAAAATAAGATTCAAATGACTATAAGTCCACATTAACCACAGAAGCAAATAGTATCCACTATTATCACCATTTCTCTTTGAAGTATATTTTAGCATATGATGCCATGTTTTAGCATTGCAGCTGCTGTTGTTAAATGCAAATTACATCTGTTGTGGGTTGTCTGTATATCTATTAACTTCAAGATATATCTGTGTGCTTTACAAATGCAAAAAAATCAATAGTTTTTGGATTCATCACACCCCCAAAGATTGGTAAAATACTGAATACAATCAAAACCCTTATTTGTATAATCAATTTTATACAAAATTTAAAGTTATGAAATTAAGGTTTTTGAATTTAGCTCAGTCAAGCATTAGGATACAGCTGAATCTGAAGTCTAACAGTAATGCTGGGATTTTGCCCAAATCCCAAACTAAATCCAAAATTCAGCACATCCCTACTGGGACTATTAAATAGTTTGAAGAAAAAATATTTTTATACATTTCTGTCTACAATATATGTAATTTTGCATATTCCTATTTATAACAATTGCCAGCTGGTCTCTATCATGCAAGTATATTCATTAATATAATAATTAAAATATGCAGAAAAAGAATCATCAGTTACTCACTGTGGGTAGTTGGGTATTATCCCAGACTCTCCATCCTTCATAGAGTAGGCATTAACTCTGTGAGCAAACCATTGGTAACGGCCCTTAAACATTGTATCTGTGATGTGAAGGATCTCCCCACATGTCACTTGCAGTCCTCCGCCAACACGACCAGCCATGGACTGGTTTACTTGAATATAAAATGAATCTCCTGAAGAAACAGAGCCACTTTCGATATCCTGCAAAAGCTTTCGATATTCTGAAGAAAAAAGTAAATTTCAGGATTCTTCCTGGGTGTTACATTATGATCCTAGCAATATATCAGCTTTCCTTGAGAAAGGGGCAATGAGAGATTTTAATTACAACCACCATGCCATGAACACTTCAGAATTACAGTATCAAGACAATTTAGGAAAACAAAACCGTAATTGTATACCAACATTTTTTCATGTACTAGGGTGTAGAGAAGCCAACTGTGCTTACCATCCATGTTGCATTTGACAGAGAGGCAACAGAAACCATTTACTCTGTTTAGGATACAGTGAGCATCTTCAGAAGTCATTCCTTCCAGTGCCACCTTATAGGAGGGATTCAAAACATCAAAATCTACCTGTGCAGACATAACAGAGGAGAAACAATTTAGATATATAGGAACACATATATGCAGAGGCAAAAGGACAGAGGGTACATGTATATTTCCATACTAATAATAGGTATGATAGAAAAGCAACCTATAGAACAGCCTTGATATGGTGTACATTAATACCCTTCATTGTTGGCATTGCTTATCCTGGTAAGCACTTTATTTAACAATAACGATGCAAATACTATATTTAAGGCTAGATAGCAAAAAAGGGGTATAAAAGTGGTTTAATGATAGTGTTATTAGCATGTTGGTTCAGTGAGAGATTCCCTCTGTAATATTAGGGATGACAGAAAATAAACCTAGGGAACAGCCATTATATGGTTACATAGTTATTTTACAAAAAACTTTAACAAAAAGTTGGTCTGTCAAAGACTAAAAGACTTCATTAGTTCAAAGATGAAAATATGCTTTAATTTCTCTCCAACTTATGTGCATTGATTTGTCTTAGAGAAAGAAAGTGAGCCAATATTTAAGAATATTGGCTCACTTTCTTTCTCTAAGACAAATCAATGCAATGCCAATGTTAAAATGTTAGCCAACTTAATCCTTCGTTTTGTTGCTGCTGCTACGAAAAAAAACTTTACTCATATTGGCTTTTAGAAGCTCCCCCCTCCATGAAAGTTATTTTATCACATATACTGTAAATCAATTGTGTTGGCAATAAGCAATATTGGCAAAAACAGCTGAACCACATTTAAAGCGCAAATTTATGGATGACTGGTCTCTTTTTTTCAAACTAATTGACCCTGGTCAAAAAACTAAAGTCTTAGAACTACTACAAATCTAAATATATTGAATTGTAAGGTGGCTTTATCAGTTCATGCATATTTTGGATACTTGATACTGCCATTTTTGTTGATAATTCTTTTTACATAAATTAGTAAATCCACTGAGTGAAGTTTGGTTTATTATTGTTTCTTTACTTCATTATTTTATTTACTATGTTAATTATTTTCCTTTGGAATGTGTGCTTTTGAGTATATATTTATAGATGTGTGTTTGTATCTTTGGCATGTTATACAGCATTGATTATTCTTTTCTTTTGTTATCTTGACATACTCAATCTGCGTAATATATTCTATTGTGTTTATGGAAAACTCAATAAAATGATTGAAAACAAAACAATGACTAATCAACAGCAGCAAATGGCTAGCACACTATGTCTTAAGCCATTAAAGGGGTTATGTAATAAAAGGCCCAGGTTTGCCCAGTAGCAGTAACCCATAGTGACCAATCAGCAGGTAGAATTTACTGGTCACCAGGTTACTGCTCCTGAGCAAACTTAGTGCATTTTATAACATATAGGGGTAGGATTAGTATGTGATGCTTCATCCTATGGAGTTGGAGCAGTTAGATCACACATACCCCCCACCTAATTGAGCATCCTATCAAGTTTGCTTCTAGATCCCTAACTCAAACAAAGTCCAACTATGTTCAAATAGTGTGGGATGCACTCAGTATAACCTTTGGAGTAAATACATTTCATAAATATTCTATGGTAGGACATTTTCATTGGTCACTGATCATAACCCACTTTTGTCTATTCTGGACCATTCATGGAAATGCAGATTCTTTATCACAGCTTCCATGTCCATATATAACAGACATGCATGGCGTAGGTGTTATTTTTCAAGTTTCTTATGTAGAGAAAGTGCCTACTTCTTGCAAAGATATTGCAAATGAGACTCGTCACGACCCTCTTCTGGCCAAATGTTGTCGAAGCGATAACTCTGACAAAAACCTTAAGTCATTTTTTGAAAAGAGAGATGATCTTTCCATACCAAGATTGCTTAAAATGAGGGATACAGGTTGTCACCCCCTCCCCCCAAAATACTAGCAGAAACTCTTGCATGAACTCCAGAAGGTCCATCCAGGTGTAAACAGTATAAAAGCACAAGTTGTGGTTATCTGTATCAGGACATCAAAATATTTGTACTTGTGCTTCTGTACAAAATCAGTCAACCACTGCACCCCTTCATCCATGCACATAAGAAAGAATCCATGTTGGCTAAGCATGAAACAAACCGGCAAACATTTCTAGTGGCTAAAGACAGCTATTGTTTGTAGGTGTTTCCCACTAAAGGGAAGAGGACAAGCTAGAAAACTATTGCTATGATACATATATTGTTTACATCCTATGGTCTACCAAAGGAGTTGGTTTCTGATAATGGATTTCACACGTCTCAGGAATTCCAGTACTTTTTGAAACAAAATGGTTTCAGGTACAAATTGACCCCACCTTACCATCCACTTTCAAATTATGCTGCTGACCAGAACAAATGCCAAGCACCCTGGTCACTGCTCGTGCTTTCATCTGTAGTGTGACCGCCTTTGGCCTCGGGAGGAGCCCTCAGCTACTTGGATGCCACCACAATTTAAACGAGCGGTGCAAGGCCAGATGTTCTGGATAGGCAGAGGGGCACGACAGTTAGCGACAGTCTTTGGGCAGAAGGTCGTAGTACAAGGCGTTAGGTAATAGAGTAGTCAGATCAGGCTGGGTCAGGGCAGGCAGAGAATAAACGTAGTCAGGCAGGCAAGGGTCAAACCAGGAAGTCAATCAGAAGGGTTAAGCAGAAGAGGTAGTCGGTATTCAGGCAAAGGTCAGGATCCAGAGGTCAGAATAGTCCAAAACCAGGCAGGGGTCACAACAGGAATCAAAACAGGTTCAAAACAGGATAGCAAACGCTCAGAAAGCACCAGGAATAAATTTCTATAACGGGCAGCGTGGAAATGAAAAATGTACCTTTAAGTACATTTAAATTTCGATCCATTGCGCGCTGGCGTCATCACGGACACAAAATACACTTTCTTTCACTGAAAGTGCCCAAGCAAAACTGTTTATAAAAAGGTACCTTTGCAGCAGATTGAATTTGCTTAAACCCGCCTATAGCTGATACAGTGGAGAAGTACCAGAGGCAACAAGTGAGGGGCATAATAATTCAAGCCAAAGAAAAAAAGGACTTTCCACCAGGTGATAATATCTTTGTTAGTGAATTTTGCAGTTTAGGGCACCTCTGGTCTCCAGGGACTGTTTTTCACAATTTATGATGTGCAAATTGTTATGCCACATACCACCTGTACATGTTCATGTGGATCATCTGGTTCAAGATAAAACCTTACCTCCTTATTATTGTACTATTGACATTCAAGTACAACCGCAAAGGCATTACCAGCTGTCAACACTTCATTCAATCCAAACAGTGTCAAAGCCCCTGAAAGTGAATGGAGGTATTGATACATGCATGCAAGCCTCCTGGGAGACTGGGATTCAGACATTTCGAGTCTTAAAATCTGTATTTATATAATTATCTTTATATCGCTTACATTTTCTTTTCCAAATATCATGAATCTCTGTTTCCAATTTATTGAGCTATGATTCCAAATTTTGGAACTCTTCCTTGTGTGAAAACAGCTCAATTTCCTTTTATAGATGGTCTTTTGAATTGTTTAACCTAAAGTCCATAACGACCCCATATAACCCCACAGATAGGCCATAATTTCTGGCATTAACTCACTAACTAGTAATATGACAACAATATGTAGTCACCTTACAATCATATATCAAATATTCCACCCAAATCCTAAACATTCTGAAGGCTTTTGAGTGTAAACTGGGTATGTTGATTGCAGCCCTCAGTGTCAACTCCCTGTATACATGCATTAAGCATGATTAGGGGACCAGGGCAGTAAAATATTTTCTGTCACAAGATCAGAATCTGGATGATCATATGAAGGTGTTTATTGTTGAAGGAATTGGGTTCATTCTAAATCATAATTTTTTATGGTAAAATGGTGAATATTTTCTACAAACCCATGGTACCTCCATGGGGACATGGATCGCACCAAGTTCATGGTATTCATGGCATACTGGGAAGAGAATATGCTGGAACCCATAAAACTTGACACATGCCTGTCTCTATGGCAAAGATATTTTGACAATATCGTACTTATTTGGAATAAAAGTGAGAGAGAATTATTAGATTTAATTAAAAAATGATCAACATTTGAAATTCACCTTCAATTTACAGATACAATAGACATCCTAGATATTCAAATCTATATTAGCAATAGTCAGATTAATTTGCAAACTTATTTTAACATGATAATGACACTAAAAATTTTCTTTTCAAAATATTAATCTACATTATTAGGTCATGTTGATCATGTTTTTCACTAATAGTTCAGCTTTTGTAAGTAATTGTCACTTGAAGTTCCTAAACCTGACTATTTTGCCAACCTGACTGTCCCTTCTTAACCTGTCAGTCAGAGTTGCTAATGCAGACTACAGCTTCACAAATATGTCTGCCCCCTCATAGAGGAACAGGGTAGTAAGAAAGTTAATGTAAAAGCATCAGGCAAATACTTTTATGGCAAAATAATAAATAGCATTCAAAGACAATGCTATGATAAATAATATCATTATCTCTTTAAAGGAGAAGGAAATTGCCAATCTCCCAGTCATCTTACAGAGAATGAGGAAGTTGGATGTGTGGAACTCCGCTGGAAGAATTTGCTACCTGGGGTGGGGGGTACTCTGTTTTTTGCAAAAGGGTTTCCTTTTCCTTTAAGCCAGTGGGTGTGAATAACTATGAGCAAGGGAATTATGTGGATTAAAAACATACCATAAAGCCAATTTAGAAGAATTAGAAAAAAAATAATAATCTGGAAGATTATGAGTTACAGTCATATAAAGGATATAAGAGAAATGAGGTAGATATAGCTAGTGAAATTGCTAGAAAAATGGATAGGGAACAGATAGGGCCAGTATATTATATACATGTTACAGTATAGAATTAAGGAAACAATAGATGAAAACGATATAACTTTGACATGTATATATATTCATTAGACAGATTATAGAAAAAGATCTAGAAAACTTTAGCTCCTTAAAGGGGTGGTTCATCTTCAAACAGCTGGTTAGATCACCAGAAACAACAACTTTTTCCAATGACCTTTTATTTTCTATGTGTCACAGTTTTTCCAATATTGAAGTGTAAAGTGTCATTTTTTACCTTCTGAAGCAGCCCTGGGGGGGGGGGGGGGCGCCGACCCTGTAAAATGTTCTAAATGGATACATTTAGTTGATACATTTCTTATCTTCTGCTGAGCAGAATCTCTTGGTTTCATTATAGGCAGCTGTTTTGATACAATATGTGGTGTTTATACAAATGGCCTGTAGTCACTGTGCTCAGACTTATAGTGTGCATACTTCCTGGTAGGTTAAAAGTGAAAGTTACTGCCTGCATGAGCCTGCTAATAAAACACTGTTATGCTCTACTCATCCTCGGCTACCCAAAACATAACACAATAGTTGCTAATAGGGATGCACTGAATCTAGGATTCCGTTCAGGATTCGGCCTTTTTCAGCAGGATTCGGATTCGGCCTAATCTTTCTGCCTGGCCGAACCGAATCCAAATCCTAGTTTGCATATGCAAATTAGGGACAGGGACGGAAAATTTTGTCAGAAAACAAGGAACTAAAAAATGTTTTCCCCCTCCCACCCCTAATTTGCATATGCAGATTAGGGGTCGGTTCGGTATTCGGACGAATCTTTCGAGAAGGATTCGGGGGTTCGGCCGCATCCAAAATAGTGGATTTGGTGCATCCCTAGTTGCTAATATTGCAGAAATGCTGCTGAGAAATGTATCAACAAAATGTTGCAACATCACAGACAGGAACATTCAACTTTAAACTTTTGGTTTTTGGGAAAACAATAAAAAATAAATAATGGAAAGTAATTTGAAAAAACGTCTTTATTGTTGGGGAACAACTGAACTGAAAAAAGTGTTTGGAACATTCAAAATGTTCTCATAGCAAATGGCATTATGAGCAGCAATGAATATGCATGGCTTTATTAAGGATAAGTCATGTCAGACAAGTTTGTCGTGCTGGCTGATACATTAGATAGCTGTAAGAAGGGGTCAGATGGCTTTTTAGCAAGGGAGGGAGGAAATACAGGGCTATGAAAGATAGATTGTAGTAAAAGTTGATCCAGGCACTAGTTAGGAAGGATTTTCCCCCCTCTGAGTCAATTTTGAGAGGCTTCAAATTGTGTTTTTGCCTTCCTCTGGTCTTTTTTCAACCTAACTTACTATGTTATTATCTAAAAAATTCTACACAGCAGCTTGTTTATATAAACTATAGAAGTCTTTCTGAAGCAAACACAGCTTTTACCAGTGCAGAGCAACAGTACATTATATTTTAATTATTTGATAAACTTTTAGTTGTTGGTGTAACTGTTCCTTTAAAGTGATACTGACACTAAAAAAATAATTTTTAAAGTATGATGGTATACTATATTTTATGCAAGACAATAATTTACTTGCATTAGTAGCCACAAAATGACACTGCATGTAATTAGACAACTTGTTATCTACAAAAATCCCCAGATCCATCTCAATAACACATTTAATTTATAACTTGCATTTGTATTATTTCTGCCTAACTGCATAACCTTGCATTTATCAACACTAAGGGGCAGATTTATCAAAGGTCGTAGTAAAAATTTCAACTTGAATTTTGAAATTTACATTTTTGAGTTTTTTGTGAAATTCGACTAGGGAATAGTTAAAATTCAATTTGAGTTTTTAAAAAAATTCTAATTCGATTTTCAAAAATGTATCATGTACTGGCACTTTAAGAATTTGACTAATCACCACCATAAACCTGCCAAATTGATGTTTTAGCCTATGGTGGATGTCCTAAGATCAATTTGGAGTTGTTTGCAGCCTTCCTGAAAATTAGATTCAAATTCGATTTGAGTTTGTGGGTTGATCCCATTCACCCGAGTTTGAAAAATTTAAATTTTTTAATAAATTGCAGTTGGTCGAATTTTGGATGAATTTCAAGTTCATGGGAATTTATGGGAGTTTAAAAAATAAAACTCTGATGAACCCTTGATAAATCTGCCCCTAAACCTCATCACTCTGCAAAGTGGCAGCATCTTCATGGGACTTTTATTTCTGCACACTTTAGTATCATCAGCAAAAATAGAAACAGTACTTTCAATACCCACCTCCAGGTCATTAATAAACAAGTACAAAATATTGAAAACCAAAGTCTCAAAACCAAGTGAGTTCTCCAATCCAGTAACAAGATTAAGGCTCTCTCCATTCAAGGTGGTCGATCCTCAAATAAAAGAGAAAATGGAGAAAAACAAGACAATAATACTGTAGCGTTCTTTTCTGGAATCACACCTCCTTGTGCTTAAATTTACACATTTATCAGTGTTATTAACCCCACCTCGACCTTTTTAGGTGCAAGTAAAATATTTACCAAGTGTACTTATAACACCATCAGGTAAAAAGTGCAAGTGCTAAGATATGAAAAGAGAAGTTGAAAAGGTGAGGATAAGTACCCACACGATTGTGGTCCCACTTCTGGTGGTATATTATACTCACAGACGGCCCATGTAAAATCACACACAAGAGAGATACCATGGACACCACCCTACGCACTGCAGGGATTTCAGCTCGTATGAGAGGAATGCCCTTTAATAAAATACGTATTGCACTCACAATGTTTTCGGGTTTAAAATCACTTTTAGAATCAAAGCGGCATTCCTCTCATACGAGCTGAAATCCCTGCAGTGCGTAGGGTGGTGTCCATGGTATCTCTCTCTCTGCCGGTAATGTATCCGTCTAATGTGCAGAATGCTCCGTGGCGTCCCTCAAAGTCCACTGCGCATGTGCGTGTCACTTCCGCCTACGTCACCGCTGGCGCGTTTCGCCTCAAAGGCTTCCTCTTTGAGCGATGACGACATAAATAAGGGCTTTGTTAATCATTATGTATCCAAACATTTTGCTGAAAAACACAATAAGTCCCCTATAGGTCTATCCTGGTTTGGCATAGAAGTAGTTAAACCGCACTGGAGAGGAGGGGATTTGACAGCCAGCACCTTGTAATGAGAGAGCTGGTGGATCCATAGACTTGGGTCTCTATCCCCTAATGGCTTGAATGTAGATTTCAACTTGCGAGCTTTTCTGACTTAAAAAACTTTTTTCAGGGGTTGTCAGCTGAGATAGAAATGTTCGCAGTTTAGGGTTTTGATACATTGTAAGAGACTGTGAAGGAAATCGATGTAAGGAAAAGATACATTTGTGTGCAATAAAGTTACAATATTCAAGAGACTTTTTGGACATTTAAGAGTGGACATAGAGAACGGTCTGTGAGGTGAAACACGTCAGCGGTGACGTAGGCGGAAGTGACACGCACATGCGCAGTGGACTTTAAGGGAAGCCACGGAGCTTTCTGCACATTAGACGGATACTTTACCGGCAGAGAGAGAGAGAGATACCGTGGACACCACACTACACACTGCAGGGATTTCAGTTCGTATGAGAGGAATGCCGCTTTGATTTTATAAGTGATTTTTAAACCCGAAAACATTATGAGTGCAATAAATATTTTTATTAAAGTGTTTCTAAAACGTTTTTCCGCACATGCCACTCTTTTGTTGTCCAAGGGAACCATTTGAAGAGCAGTTAATGTTGTGATATGTGATTTTACATGGGCCGTCTGTGAGTATAATATACCACCAGAAGTGGGACCACAATCGTGTGGGTACTTATCCTCACCTTTTCAGCTTCTCTTTTCATATCTCAGCACTTGCACTTTTTACCTGATGGTGTTATAAGTACACTTGGTAAATATTTTACTTGCACCTAAAAAGGTTGAGGTGGGGTTAATAACACTGATAAATGTGTGCACAAGGAGGTGTGATTCCAGAAAAGAACACTACACTATTATTGTCTTGTTTTTCTCCCTTTTCTCTTTTTTTGAGGATAGACCAGTGACACAAACTTGAATTTGAAGTTGAAAAGCAAAGGACCTCTGACAACACTGGTCCAATTAGAAAATGTTCTATTTACCACATTGTGATATATCTTTTAGTCAGTTCTCCATTCAAATACAAATACTATGTTCCAGGACAAGATTCTTTAATTTAGACGGTAACCTTAGCCAGAAGTATATTACATCCACTGATTCGAGGTGCCTACACACCTTCTCAAAAAAATAAATTAAACTGGCAAGATCAATTTGCATAAATTCTATATATGCATAAAACCATGCTGGCACAAACTCATAGTACATGTATGGGATCCGTTACCCGGAAACCCATTATCCAGAAAGCTCCGAATTACGGAAAGGTCATCTCCCATAGACTACATTTTATCCAAATAATCCAAATTTTTAAAAATGATTTTCTTTTTCTGTATAATAATAAAGCAGTAGCTTGTACTTGATCCCAACTAAGATATAATTATTGGAAGCAAAACCAGCCTATTGGGTTTAATTTAATGTTTACATGATTTTCTAGTAGACTTAAGGTAATAAGATCCAAATTACAGAAAGATCTGTTATCCAGAAAACCCTAGGTCCCGAGCATTCTGGATAACAGGTCCCATACCTGTATTATGATTTGCAATGAAGTCAAGTATCTTATCTCTTAATACCCCTTAAGAACGCTTTGCTACCACTGACGTCAGACCAGGGGAGATCCTGGCCCCTCCACCGCCTGAAGCAGCAGCAATTGCTGCTGCCCCCCCTCCCCTGGAAATTAGCTCTTAAAGTACCAGTAGCAGCATTTTTGCTGCCCCTGGTACCTAGTGGGGCGCTGCCACCTGAGGCGACAGCCTCAACTCGCCTCATTGGCGGAGCACCCCTGCGTCAGACTAACGGGCCTATAATTTTGAGGCTGAGAATGGTATCCTTTCTTGAATAGCAACACCACATTAGCATTGCAAATTTCTCACCACCATGCCAGACTTCAATGAGTTTTGAAAAATTAAGTAAAGAGAGGTAAAATTAAGTAAAGAGAGGTAAAGTAAAAGAAGTTTGGCAACCACAGAGCTAAGCTCATTTAGTACCCTGCAATGAATACCATCCGGTCCCGCACCTTTATTTACCATTACTCTCTTTTGAATTTCCTCCTGCGTGAACTATGCCTCATTTGTTGTATTACTAGAATTGGGACTATAAAGAAGGAAACCTTCATTAGTTGGTTCCTCATTTGGTTAGACAGACAAAAAATAACAGTTCAGAATCTCTGGGGTTTTTTCTGTTATCATCAATTAACTGACCCCCTCTAACATTAAGGGCCCCACCCCATCCTGCTTCAATTTTTTACTACTTACATATTAATAAGTAAATTTGTATTATTTTTACTCCTTAATATTGTTTGTTGCATGATTTATTGGCCTTCTTGTACCTGATAAGTGTTTTGGCTGTCCCAGCTAACTTGAATGCCTTAAAAGCACTTTTTTTCTTACCCACCTCAACACCAACACACTCCCCCCTTTATACACTTCTCCAACCTCTTAGCCATTCTTTTCCCTAGCACAGTGGACCCCCTTCCATTGAAGTGCAATCCTTCATGAGTATATAGGTTGTACCCCAAGGAAAAAGCAGCTCATTGCTCCCAAACCCTTCCTTCCTACACCAAGATAACAATCTGTTCGGTTGCAGCCATCTGAACGACAGATTACCCTATCCACTTTCCTAATAATTGAATATACTACAACCACAATCTGTTTAGGCCTTGCTCTGTCATGTAGTCTGCTCCACCACTACTAGAGAAACTGGTCTCCCGGTTGTTAGAGTGATCAGTCCCATCTAGAACTGCTCACACTCCCATCATACAAATCTGTTGGGATGCATAAACCCTGGAGCAGCCCCGTTTTCCTTTTGCCCACACTGGATGTTCTTACAGTTACCCAGCTTACTGCCTCATCATCCTGCTGCTGTTATCCTCACCCTAAACTATCTGACCCTGCTAGGTCCTGCTCAGTGTGCAAGAGACTCCTCTTGCAGTGTGGCAATTTCGTTGCTCTAGGGCTCTAAGCCTCTAAAGTGGCAATTTGCTCACAACTGCCACAGAGGTAGGTAGTTTGGAACTCTTGTTCCAAATCTGCATACATATGGCTGACTGAGTCTGACCTTCAATATTGCTATCGCTCATTGTCCCAGTTGCAAATCAGATAACAGGAAAAGAAAACTTAAAGGAATTGTTTATAATAGCCAGAACACTACTTCCTGCGTTTCAGCTCTCTTGGTTTCCACTGATTGGTTACCAGGCATTAACAATCAGTGATTTGAGGGGGGCACATGGGTCATAACTGTTGCTTTTAAATCTGAGCTGAATGCTAAGGATCAATTACAAACTCAATGAACAGTTATGTCCCATGTAGGCCCCCTTCAAGACACTGACTAACTCAGAGTTTAACCCTTTAACCGCTAAACACATACGGCGTACGTGCTGGCGGTTCAGGGCTCAGGCTGCCATGAACGTACCCTGTACGTTCTCCTGCAGCTGAGCCCTTCTCTCTGCATCTTCTTTTGCCGCCTCTGCAGAGAGTCAGGAGGGAAGACAACCCCCTGGGCAACGTGGCTGGGGGGCTGTCAAGTCGGATCTGCGACACAATTGTCGCAGATCCGACTTCAAAGTAGCAGAAGCGCAATGTAAGCGCTGCTGCTACTTTCCTTACCTCCTCCACGTCGCACTACCGCCCACTCACTTCCTGCTGCGCATTTACTCTGCTGACACGCTGCCTTTGTTTCCTGCGATCCTCCTGCTTCAAAAACGGTAAGTGCATGTTTTTTTACACATTTACCTGCACTTACACATAGTACATTGAACATTAGAGTACATTTATACACTTACACATACATTTTAGTAAAGATTTTTATTTTTTTATCTTAGCACACTTGGTCCCTTTTGTACACTTATTTACACTTTTTTACATGTATTTGCACACTCAGACAACTTTTAGAAGTACACAAATATGTATACACAAAAACTCACAAACAAGTGGTTTTTTTTTTTACTTATTCATTGTACCGTTTATTTTGCCTAAAAATTTTTATTTTGACAGCGTGACTATTGGATAATCGATTTCGGCCACTAATTACGCTGTTGGATCAATTATTTTGTTATTTAATTGATTTACGCTATTTTTGTGGTTTTATTGCAATTTTATCCCTGCATTATTGTTCCTTATGTATCTTTCTTTAGTATAGTTTTGCTGTTTGGTGCTTTGGTATAGAAAGATTTATTTATTTGGTCAGAATATATGCTTTCGGGGGGCGTGGCCGGATGTCGGGGTGAGCGGACGCGTGCTTGTGGCTCTCTGCACCGGGACCTGGTGATATAGCAGCTAAACGGAGAACACGGGCGACAATGGGTAAAACAAATAAAGCTTCTAATACCCCTGCAATCCAAAAGACCCCGGCTCCAAAAAAAACGAAAAGAAATAGCTGATTTCTTTGAAAAACCGCCCGAGGCGTCTTCACAGGATCCCAATATGGCGGAGGATGGTGAAACCTCTTACACCCAAGGAACCTTGCCGCCAGGTTACAGCGGTGAGTAACATACTGGAATTGATTGCTAACCTCCCGACTAAAGATGACCTCCTCCAATTACTGACAGATATCAAAAGAGCTCAGCACGACGAAACGGACATTCTCAAAACTGAACTGACGACCATCTCCACGCAGCTGCTCAATCTGGAAGCGCGCCAAACAGCAGTCGACTCCAGTCTGAACGGGCATGGCGCGGTCCTTTCTACACACACCAGGCAGATTTACCTACTGCGGAGAGGTCTGGAAGATGCCGAAAACAGAAGTAGGCGGCATAACATCCGCATAAGAGGGCTGCCAGAGGATGTACAAACGGCGGAGGCCAAACAGCTGCTTATTGAGCTTTTCAACGAGTTATTAGGCCGGGATAAAACTACTGATATCCCGATTGACCGCTTCCATAGAGTGGCGTGAGGAAGACCGGGTAAGCCAAGAGACATCCTCTGCTGTCTACACAGCTATACCACCAAGGAACAGATTTTGTCTAAGGCAAGGGACATTAAGAACATGAAGATTGAGGAGGATAACATCGAGCTTTTTCAGGATTTGGCTCCCTCCACTGTTAACCAAAGACGGTTATTGAAAGAGGTGACTGGCAGGCTTCGAGATAGAAATATCCCGTATAAATGGGGTTTTCCCTTCTCCTTAATAGCCAGACACAATGGGAAGAGCCAACTACTAAGAGAACCTGATGAAGGTGAGAACTTTTTTCGCAGTCTGGGGCTGCCTCCGGTAGACCTATCGGATTGGGCTCGTTACGTCTATGGACCACAGCTACAAGACCAGCAAGAAGACCAGCCACGTGAGGGTTAATTTTTCCCTATGCTAAAGGCAGGATCTGTGCCTTTGCCTGGAATCATCGTCTGACGCATGTATCAACGATAGCATGGGACGGCGGATAATTCTTTGTTTCCCCCCCCCTTTTTTTTTTTTTTTCTCTCCCTTCCTCAGAGTTGACAAAACATGACCGGAACGGTTGATCATTCATTTCCCTTCCCACCATTTGGCCACTTCTACGATTTGGGCTACTCGCTTCAAGTGGGAGTGACGCATCGCTACTGGGAGTGTTTAATATTTTCCATCTTATCTTAGACGTCACCGCTACTACACGCCGAAAGACGAACTTCTTTTGCCAGTACAGAATTTGGACTGTTCGGTCTCGCCACATGCTCCGGGGACTCCCTCACTGAACTTACACGGCATCTCAGATTTTGGCTGACGTCGTAGATGGGTTTGCATTATTTGCCTCATGAGTCATGTTAATTTTTGTTGTTCCAAATGTCATTGTTGTGATTGCCAGAATATCTGCATGATGTTCCTAACTCCCCCCCCTCCCCCCCTTTTTTTTTTTTCTTCTTTTTTGCCGCTAACAGGGCATGGTACAGTGAAGGATACTAATGTCATCAGGCACAAAGTTTGAAACATTCCATACTGCTATTGTTATACTTGTTACAATTGCTTTATATCTCTCAATGTCCATTTGCCTCTGCTTTCTCGTTTAAGTTCCTGTGCCTGAGACACAAATTTTTCACCCTTTCCGGCTAGAGTTAGCCACAACACCCCCTGTATTTTTGTTTTTGTTGCTTCCCTAGTTTCTTGCCCCCCCCTCCAATTACGATTAAGACTAAGGGTAGTGGAGTTCAAGCTTTGGGCATAAATAATTCGGCGACCTCTATTAACGTTGTCTCAATCAATGCTAATGGCTTGAACTCTCCCCAAAAACGGATTCTCTTGTCAGCGGAATTGAGAAAACATAGAGCCCATGTTGCATTCGTACAAGAAACTCATTTTAAAAGGGGCCATGTCCCCAAATGGAATAACAGATATTACCCTGAATTATATGCTAGTGCCCCCCAGGACACAAAAACTAGAGGTGTAGCCATATTGTTCTCAAAGGGACTGAATCTCGCAGTTGAGGATACCAAAGTGGATACTAAAGGTAGATTTTTTTTGTTAAAGGTCGTATTGGCCAACGCTTATACACATTTGCAACAGTTTATCTTCAGAATACTGACCAGGATAGGGAATTCCTGCGCATCACTCAGATCTTACAACAATGTCCTCATGGACCCTCTCCTGGATTGTTCAACAGGCAAAACCAGTACTGCACGGGCTATATGTTTAAAAATCAAACAACAGCTACATGACTTATTGCTAGTTGACGTATGGCGAACTCAACATATACGGGAAAAAGATTTTACTTATTCCGCTAGACATAATTCATACACTCGTATTGATTATTTGTTTGTTTCTCAGCATGCCTTAACAGAAATACAACATAGTCACATCCATCTTAGAATGTTTTCTGACCATGCGGCAGTCTCTGTTAACATTGTAATACCAACCTCTTCAAAACCATACTCCACTTGGAGATTTAATGAATCATTTCTACGGGACCCAACTATAGTGAAAGAAATTGCTACAAACATACAAAATTATTTTAAGATAAATGCCACATCAGACGTCTCACCCACAATATGTTGGGAAGCACACAAATGTGTAATACGTGGCTCCATCATTGAGATTGGTTCTAGACTTAAAAAAGCGCAGAATCATCGGATCGAACAATTGTTATCTCGCATTAAACTTATAGAAACGCAGCACAAGCATTCATTGGCTCAACAAACTGCGCTAGAACTTGCTGAAGCTAGGGCGGAGTTGAGTGGCTTACTTAATGCATATACTAACAGAATACAAACGCTGATCAAACATACATATTACGAACACGGAAATAAATGCGGCAGATTGCTTGCTAATGCCCTGAGACAAAAACTTGCCAAAAATTATATCCCCAAAATTAAAACAATCACTGGTAAGATAGAGTTTGTTAATGAGAAAATAGCGAAAGAATTTGAAGCATTCTTTACTAAAGTTTATCAAATTGACCAGAATCCCCATAACACGGGTCGTGCTTACCAAAACTTAGCCACCACTTTTTTGACTCAACAGAATCTACCCAAATTGTCTCAGGACATTAGCCAACAATTGGAGGCAAACATCACTCTGGAAGAATTACAGGCAGCCATCTCCTCTTCCCCAACGGGCAAGAGCCCAGGGCCTGATGGGTGCCCAATGTCCTATTATAAAGAGTTCCAACATATCTTGTCCCCCCCACTTATGCAACTCCTTTAATGCCTTACAAACGGATGCTACATTCTCCCCCCAATCATTAGAGGCGCAAATCACTCTTTTACTGAAGCCCGGCAAAGATCCATCTGACCCTGGCAGTTACAGGCCGATTTCGTTGATAAACAATGACGTAAAATTACTAGCCAAAATTATAATGAAAAGAATGCAGCAGGTGTTGGAAAAATTGATAGATCCAGAACAAGTCGGTTTTGTGCCTAATAGGGAAGCCAGGGACAACACTAACAGTTTAATAAACTTACTGTACCATGCGCAGACACACTCTAAACAATTACTTCTGCTTTCCACGGAAACAGAAAAAGCGTTTGATCGCGTTAAAGTGGACCTGTCACCTACACATAAAAAACTGCATAATGAAAGTCCTTTCCAAATTAAATATGGAATCCCAAAAAATGTTTTCATTAAAACATCCATACCTGTTATAGAGGTGTTTAAATATCTAAACTGTCAATCAAATATTACCTGTCCCACCTCTATGCCCGTGGCATAGAGGAGGGGCAGTCAATTACTTTCACTTTCCATTCAGCACTTCCTAGATGTCACAGCTCTCCTCACATTCCCCCTTCCCTACTCAGGCTCTATAATTGTGTACGGCACTGCACATGGACATTAGGTCCCTCATTCTGGTTCATACACAAGATTTTGGGGTGATACATAATTTCCCTTAATAACCGTGTCCACAAAATGGCAGCTGCCTGCTTGCTGTGATTGTATAATTCCAAAACAGAAGGAAACAAAATTTAAATAATAAATACAGTGTAAGTAAAGTTTATTTTGCTCAACCAAAATGATAGAAAAGAATTTGAAATTATTTCTTAGGGTGACAGGTCCCCTTTAATTGGAAATTTATGCTTGATACCTTGAGACAATATGGTTTTGGACCCAACCTCCTTAAATGGATCCAGGCCCTTTATAACAATCCCACAGCTAAGGTGAAAGTCAATAATATCCTTTCCGAACCCATTGTCATCAAAAATGGTACGCGTCAAGGCTGCCCCCTTTCCCCCACGCTCTTTATCTTGACCCTTGAACCTCTACTGCATGCAATTAGAAATAATCAGGATATTAAGGGACTTCAGATTGGTACCAGACACCATAAAACGGCGGCTTACGCTGACGACCTGTTGTTCGTCATAACAAACCCTATCATTACAATTCCGAATCTTAATAATGTCTTAGCCGAGTACGGGGCTGTGAGCAACTTTAAAATAAATCATAATAAATCCTATGCCCTTAACATCTCCGTACCTGGCAGGGCGATACAAGGGCTGTCCCTGAACTTCCCTTACAAATGGGCGTCTCAAAATATCACCTAATTGGGTCTTGCGCTTACAAAGGATTACAACAACTGGGGTGAATTAAATTGCTCGAATCTATACAAGAAAATAGACTCAGACTTGAAACGTTGGAAACTTAATACGCTTTCATGGTTCGGCCGCATAAATGTCGTGAAAATGAATATTCTCCCCAGACTGTTGTATCTTTTTCAAGCTCTTCCAACCAAATATCCTAAAGGGTGGATTGATAAATTTCAAGCATCCATCACGAGATTTGTATGGTTGGATAAACACCCCAGACTGGGCAGGCATATCCTCACTAGACCTAAAAGGTTGGGAGGGACTGCATTGCCAGACCTACATAAGTACTATAAGGCAGCTATTTTGAATAGGATTTTGGATTGGTCTCATCATTTGGATAATAAGTTGTGGATCGAAATAGAGCAGCAGGCTACCTCAACACACCTCTTACATCTAGGGGTCTTTGTAGATTAACACGTTGTCTAATTCTGGGCAGTGTCATTCTGTGGCTACTAAAGCAAATAAAGTTCTGTCTTGCATAAAAAAGGGCATTAACTCAAGGGATGAAAACATAATTCTGCCTCTTTATAGGTCCCTGGTAAGGCCTCATCTGGAGTATGCAGTGCAGTTTTGGAATCCAGTCCTTAAGAGGGATATAAATGAGCTGGAGAGAGTGCAGAGACGTGCAACTAAATTGGATAGAGGGACGGAAGACTTAAATTATGAGGGTAGACTGTCAAGGTTGGGGTTGTTTTCTCTGGAAAAAAGGCACTTGCGAGGGGACATGATTACACTTTACAAGTACATTAGAGGACATTATAGACAAATGGCAGGGGACCTTTTTACCCATAAAGTGGATCACCGTACCAGAGGCCACCCGTTTAGACTAGAAGAAAAGAACTTTCATTTGAAGCAACGTAGGGGGTTCTTCACAGTCAGGACAGTGAGGTTGTGGAATGCACTGCCGGGTGATGTTGTGATGGCTGATTCAGTTAATGCCTTTAAGAATGGCTTGGATGATTTTTTGGACAGACATAATATCAAAGGCTATTGTGATACTAAACTCTATAGTTAGTATGGGTATATAGAATTTAATTAAAAGTAGAGGGGTGTATGTATGGATGCTGGGTTTTCATTTGGAGGGGTTGAACTTGATGGACTTTGTCTTTTTTCAACCCAATTTAACTATGTAACTAACTATGTAACTATCTCCCCTGGATTACTAAAATCAATAGACGAATTCTGACTAAGGGTCATCCACTTTTGGCTAATACCTTGGAAATCTGGGACACTCTTGATAAAAAATTTGGCATTACTACACATCCCTCTACTCTAACCCCGGTCACCAACAACTCGGCCTTTCCACCTGCTGTGGATAAAGACCAATTTAAACATTGGCTAGTGGATGGTCATTTACAGATTATACACCTGCTGGATAAGGGTACTCTGATCTCGAAAGAGAGAATTGAGGGGCTTCGGACTCTCACCCCGCTCCAACACTTACAATACGGCCAACTTAAGCATTTCTATAACAAATTAGGTGGGGACAGAATATTTAGCAGAAAAATCTCAGATTTTGAGAAGTTATGTCACGTTAGTACGCCACCTAAACATACACTTTCGGCTATCTACAAAAACTTAACAGATGACTGTCAGCTAGAGGAGCAATTATTTATTAAGAAGTGGACTAGAGAACTGAATCTAACATTGACAGGGGAAGAATCGGTAGACATGGTAAACACTTTAATGAGAAGCTCCAGATATACCAGAATTCAGGAACTTAATTACAAAATCCTAACTAATTGGTATTATACACCTTCCAGGTTGCACAGACTGTTCCCGAATGCTACCTGTATATGTTGGAGATGTAAGGGTGGGGTTGGTACTCTGTTACACATCTTCTGGTCCTGCCCACTGATAGTACAATATTGGAGACAAGTGCTCCAATTGTGTTCTCATTTTTGCTTGTGGCAGAGATTTGAATGATCCCTCATTTACCTTGTTATTTCACATGTCTCCTGAAGACAGGTTGCACTTCACTAATTCAGCCCTTCCTCACTTGTTGAACGCGGCCAAACTTCTGATTCCCAGACACTGGAACACCCAGCAGGTACCGACAATTAGGGACTGGATTAATACAGTGAATGAGATTCAACAATTTGAGGAACGGTCCGCTCGCACGGAAAAGCAATTTAGGGAGTACTCTGCCCAGTGGATGTCATGGATTTTATTTAAAAGCGAACAAGAGTATAAACAACACCTATTGTGAAATAGCCTGACTAGGATTTCTAGTATGGTACACGATGCCCAATATGCATACTATCACTACCCTTGGAGCTAACTTGATTGCCCTTTCTTCGCTCTACCCCTCCCACCCCCTGTATCCCCCATTTTGTGATATGGTTGTTGTTGCATTGTTTACTTGAGTGAGCGAAACTTGTAAGTACGTAAATTGTTCATGACTGTACTTATCAATGCTGCAGTATATTGTTGTATAACCTTGTGTTTAACAAATAAACATATATTTGAAAGAATATATGCTTTCCAAAAATATAGTCTTTTTATAGTTTGGGGGTCTTACAGCACATAACGCACAGTTGGGGCTCTCTTTTCTGCAGCTTAGTTGGCTATCTTGAAAATTCATATGCATGTTTTTCATTTGGGGTCCGTACACGCCACATACATCAAACTATTCAGTAGACCTCTGACATCCATGTTTAGGGTGATTTTTCTTTGTACGTAAAACATTGTGTGCGATAAATGCGGCAAACTGCAACAATTTTTGGCAATTTTCATAAATGTTGTTAAAAACCTCTACGTTTCAAATTTCCCATTGCAGGCCACTTTAGCGAGCTCAATAGAGTCCCTCTCATATATCCCATTCCGCAAATCTTCCGATCTACACACCACCCACCCAATTATAATCACCACATACAAAGCATGGGTGGCAGCACTTAAAATTTGCAATATAGCATTACCTCTTCTGTCGCCCCAACTACCCCTATGGGGAAACTCCTTACTCCCACACTTCCAGCACATAGCAGAATACAGAATGTGGCCACGATGGGGCCTACGTACACTAGGGGACTTGGTTATGGATGGAGCGATACGCCCTAGGGCTGAAATTAAGCATGTCCAAACCCAGGAGCCTCTTCCCTGGTTCTCCTATTTCCAGCTTAGACAGGCCACTACTACCCAATTTCAAGGCAACATCATAGATCTCACAACCTCTAAAATAGAAGCAGCTCTTAGAGCCCCCACCGCCAAAAAACTTGTCACCAGGCTGTACTCACTTCTCCTAGCTACTATTAAACCTCCTTTTCATGCAGCGGGTGCAGCCTGGAGTAGAGACATCCCGGGGCTAGAGGACGAAGATTGGGAAGAGGCGACTGCTAGGGCCTATGACTACCTCGTCTCAACCAGAGATAGACTAATCCAGTTCAAGATCCTACATAGACTCCACTTAACCCCAAATAGGCTGTTCCGTATGAACCGACGGGACTCACCACAATGTCCTAAGTGTAGTGCCTCAGAGGCATCTTATCTACATCTTATCTGGTCATGCCCCCGAATCCAAGCCTTCTGGTCTCAGGTTCTCACCTATATCCAGGATAAAATTGCACTGCCTATGTTATTGACTCCTCAGGTATGCATTCTTGGTGTAATAGATAAGGTCACCCCTAGGGCGGCCATGAGAATACTCTTTCGTACACTACTGTTCTATGCCAGGAAATGTATCCTCCTGAATTGGATGTCCCCCCTCTCCCCCACAGTTAATGGCTGGTTGAACTTGATTAAAGCAACACTCCCCCTGATACAACTCACCTACACTGCAAGAGGATGTCCCCAAAAATATGATCTAGTGTGGCGAGATTGGCTAGAAGCCATAGAGGAGCCGTAGGATTCAGGGGGATAAGTTAACAGTGACAGAACTAGCTGCACCGCCTATTCAGGGGCTTTAGGTCTGCCAGAATCAGAACCTTTCTGAAATAGAGTGAATCCAACTGTACAGGACTCAAATGTATTGAATATGTACGCTGTGCTATAATGTTTGTCAGATGATGGAACCGCAAACCATTTAATGTTTGTTTATTTGTTGTTATAAAATGCAAAATAAAAACCTTTAAAAAAAAAAAACCTCTACGTTTAGAAAAGCTTTGCAGTTTGGTAGTTTGGTGTAGAAAGACATCTTTATCTTTGTTGGATTCATCAAAAATATATGGTTTTGGGGGGTCTTTGCTGTTAAGAGGGTCTTGAGGCACATAATATGAAGTCAACGGTCTATGTTCACAGAAGGCGAATCGGCAGCGGAGAAAAATCATATGCACTATTTTCATTTGAGGTCCGCACATCCCAGCTGCCTTCGTATATCAATGCATACCCAATTTAGATTCGTGGGAATGTGTACCTTCCGAAAATATATGGTTTTCTTGGGTGAACTTACTTTTTTCTACTTTTGCCCCCCCCAAACGATGTAAATGTGTTGATTTTGCAGTACCTGAAATGACAGACCATACGGGGGTCTTCCTTTTGGGGCCCCTATATGCCACGTGCTTGGGTACACCTATACAAATTGGGCATCAAACTGTTCAGAGGACACTAGGCTTTCATATTTGGAGTGATTTCTCTTGATACCTAAAAGTATGTGGGTAATACGACATTGATACCTAATGATGTGTGGGAGATATGATGCTGTAGAGTGTAAGGTTTGAGGTAATTTTTCAAAAAATTCACCAATTTCTATAAAACATTATAACTTTAGGAAACAATTGCAACTTGGTAGTTTGGAGTACAAAGATATATTTACCCATTTTTGATTCACCAGAATCTGTTCTTTCTAAAATTGGGTAGTTTTCTAGGGTAAACCTACTGTTAGCAGAATGTTTGGCCTTGAAATCAGAAGTATGCCGTTTGGGGTGCGGTGCTTTGGAAATTTGGTAGTGTACTGCTTGTAGATTTTGAGCTATACAAGTGAGAAATCTCCATAAAACTATATATATTTGGTATTGCCGCGTTCAGGAGACATAGACCTTTCCAAATCGGCTGTGTTCTCGTACATAAAATAAATTATGTTTCTGATATATGTGATTGTTCTTTGTGAAACCTGATTTTTTTCATTTTATTAGACACTTAGAAGCCTATATTTTTTTACAGAAGTAGAATTACACCAAATTCTTGCATATTTTGAAAGTTCAGGTTGTCCTGAAAAAAAAAATATTTTGTTTTCCTGGGTAAACTAAAAGACCACCCCAGGAAAGGCCCTTAAAGTGAAAGCGTGCAAATATCTAAAAACTGCTTGGCAGTAGATGTTCGCATCTAGGACAAAACGGCTGGCAGGGAAAGGCTTAATAGAGCTGAAAAGCAGGAATTAGTGTTCTGGCTATTATGTTAGACATCCAGTCACTTCAGCCGTTATACATTATATTTTTGCCTAACTATATTAGAAACATTTATAATTTTGCATACCCTATCTATTTACCCAATTTTTATTTTTACACTAAACTGTTTCTTTAATGGGCAATAAATTAGGAAGTTACAGATAGATAGAGATCAAATGTAGAGATAATACAATGAATTAGGGTGGGTTGTAAATAGTCCATGAGGTCTGGATTCAGTCAGGTCACATAGTGTGACATGAAACCTGACCCTAAATTAAGGCCCTGTCTTAATGTGTTAAATAACTCCATACACATCCCTTTTCGGGTCTGTTCAGGTGTACTTATCAAACCCCACCCACCTCAAACTGAGGGAAAACTAACTGCAAAATAAAGCAGTTTGTGGCAAACGTTCTGTAAGTACAATATCACACCAAACATTTGTAAATTTAATCAGAGTACTTAAATATACAATCCTTTCTATAAAATAACAGTTACAAAAAATAGTTATCATTTTGTATTGATATCTTTGCTTCTGTCGCTTTTACCAGTCACTAGCAGTAAGCAGTTAGTAATCTATGTATTGAGGTGCCCTTGTGGCCTCCAATACATAGGAAAACTCAAAAGAGAATTCAAAAAAAGAACATTAATAATATATTTAAGGGATATGAAAAACATTTAGTCTCCAAACATTTTTTTAGATGCCCAAAAGGGATGTGTTGGTTTGGCATTGAACTAGTTAAGCCACATTGGAGAGGAGGGGATTTAGTAACTAATACTCTAAAATGGGAGAGCTGGTGGATTTATAAGCTAAAGTCCCTTTGCCCCCAAGGTATGAATGTGGACTTAAATTTGAGGGCCTTTTTAATATAAATAGAATGATTAACAGTATATGATTTTATTGATTTTATAAATGTTAGTTTAGTTTCATTGTATTTAATAAAATAATTGTTTTTAATGTGGGATGTTTTTTATCTTGTTTTTCCCATGAGGTTCAAACCTTGAGCTTTCCAGCTACACAAATATGCATATTAAGTGCTTTCACGTTGGTGAGTAGGGATGTAGCGAACGTCGGAAAAAAAGTTCGCGAACATATTCGCGAACTTGCGCAAAATTGCGAGCGGTTCGCGAACGGTTCGCGAACCCCATAGACTTCAATGGGAAGGCGAACTTTAACATCTACAAAAGACATTTCTGGCCAGAAAAATGATTTTAAAGTTGTTTAAAGGGTGCAACGACCTGGACAGTGGCATGCCAGAGGGGGATCAAGGGCAAAAATGTATCTGAAAAATCTGCCTGTGTGTGCTTGGAAGAGATAGTGTAGGGCGAGAGCTGTTAGTGATTTCAGGGACAGATGATAGTAAGTTTGCTGGCTAGTAATCTGCGTGATACTGCTCTGTATTGGAGGGACAGAAGTCTGCAGGGATTTGAGGGACATTTTAGCTTAGGTAGCTTTGCTGGCTAGTAATCTACTGTTCTCTTTAAACAACTGCCATACGTTGACCTTGTAGGCATTGTTTGCCCAGTTTTTTTGGACGCAGCCACTGAAGCACAGTTGCCAGAAAAAATATGCCATATAAATGCTGAAAATAGTCATTTTTCGCCATACGTTGACCTTGTAGACATTGTTTGCCCAGTTTTTTTGGACGCAGCCACTGAAGCACAGTTGCCAGAAAAAATATGCCATATAAATGCTGAAAATATAAATTTTTTTGGTTGCAGCCACTGAAGCACAGAGGCCAGAAAAATTATGCCATATAAATGCTGAAAATATAAATTTTTTTGGTTGCAGCCACTGAAGCACAGAGGCCAGAAAAAATATGCCATATAAATGCTGAAAATAGTCATTTTTTGCCATACGTTGACCTTGTAGGCATTGTTTGCCCAGTTTTCTTGGTCGCAGCCACTGAAGCACAGTTGCCAGAAAAAATATGCCATATAAATGCTGAAAATATAAATTTTTTGCCATATACGTTGAGTCAAGGTATGGCAAAAAATGACTATTTTCAGCATTTCTATGGCATATTTTTTCTGGCCTCTGTGCTTGAGTGGCTGCGGCCAAAAAAACTGGGCAAACAATGCCTACAAGGTCAACGACGTTGACCTTGTAGGCATTGTTTGCCCAGTTTTTTTGGCCGCAGCCACTCAAGCACAGAGGCCAGAAAAAATATGCCATAGAAATGCTGAAAATAGTCATTTTTTTGGTCGCAGCCACTGAAGCACAGTTGCCAGAAAAATTATGCCATATAAATGCTGAAAATATAAATTTTTTTGGTTGCAGCCACTGAAGCACAGAGGCCAGAAAAATTATGCCATATAAATGCAGAAAATATGCATTTTTTTGGTTGCAGCCACTGAAGCACAGAGGCCAGAAAAATTATGCCATATAAATGCAGAAAATATGCATTTTTTTGGTTGCAGCCACTGAAGCACAGAGGCCAGAAAAATTATGCCATATAAATGCAGAAAATATGCATTTTTTTGGACGCAGCCACTGAAGCACAGTTGCCAGAAAAAATATGCCATATAAATGCTGAAAATAGTCATTTTTCGCCATACGTTGACCTTGTAGACATTGTTTGCCCAGTTTTTTTGGTTGCAGCCACTGAAGCACAGAGGCCAGAAAAAATTAAACCAGTAGGGTTTGCACCCTAGTTTGTAACGGTGGCGGAGGGAGGAGGACGCTAAAGGACAGCTGTGTGTGGAGTCATGAGGCTTGAAGAGAAGGACAGCTGCATAGAAGTCAGAACAAGTCTTCCGGCGTGCAGTAACCCTCCGAGATCCACCCCTCATTCATTTTAATAAAGGTCAGGTAATCGACACTTTTGTGACCTAGGCGAGTTCTCTTCTCAGTTACAATCCCTCCTGCTGCACTGAAGGTCCTTTCTGAGAGCACACTTGAGGCTGGGCAAGACAAGAGGTTCATGGCAAATTGTGACAGCTCTGGCCACAGATCAAGCCTGCGCACCCAGTAGTCCAGGGGTTCATCGCTCCTCAGAGTGTCGATATCTGCAGTTAATGCCAGGTAGTCCGCTACCTGCCGGTCGAGGCGTTCTTTGAGGGTGGATCCCGAAGGGTTGTGGCGCTGCCTTGGACAGAAAAACATTTGCATGTCTGACGTTACAGACTGGCCAAAGGGCTTTGTCCTTGCAGGTGTGCTCGTGGCAGGATTACTGGCACCTCTGCCCCTGGAATGTTGATGAGTTCCTGAAGTGACATCACCCTTAAAAGCATTGTACAACATGTTTTGCAGGCTGGTTTGTAAATGCCGCATCTTTTCGGACTTGTGGTATGTTGGTAACATTTCTGACACTTTATGCTTGTACCGAGGGTCTAGTAGCGTTGCGACCCAGTACAGGTCCTTCTCCTTAAGCCTCTTGATACGGGGGTCCTTCAACAGGCATGCCAGCATGAAAGACCCCATTCTCACAAGGTTGGATGCAGAGCTATCCATCTCCGCTTCCTCATTATCAAGGACTGCATCATCCACGGTCTCCTCCCCCCAGCCACGTACAAGACCAGGGGTCCCCAAAAGGTCACCACTAGCCCCCTGGGAAGCCTGCTCCTGTTGGTCCTCCTCCTCCTCCTCCACAAAGCCACCTTCCTCCTCTGACTCCACTTCTGGCACCTCTCCCTGCGTTGCAGCAGGTGCCTGGGTTCGTTCTGGTGATTGCGACCATAAATCGTGCGCTTCCAGCTCCTCGTCACGCTGGTCTACAGCCTCATCTGTCACTCGTCGCACGGCACGCTCCAGGAAGAAAGCGAAGGGTATTAGGTCGCTGATGGTGCCTTCGGTGCGACTGACCATATTTGTCACCTCTTCAAAAGGTCGCATGAGCCTGCAGGCATCGCGCATAAGCACCCAGTAACGGGGGAAAAAAATCCCCAGCTCTGCAGATCCAGTCCTACCACCCAGTTCAAAAAGGTACTCGTTGACGGCCCTTTGTTGTTGCAGCAGACGTTCCAACATAAGGAGCGTTGAATTCCAGCGAGTCTGGCTGTCAGAAATCAAACGCCTGACTGGCATGTTGTAGCGCTGCTGAATGTCAGCAAGGCGTGCCATGGCTGTGTAGGAACGTCTGAAATGGGCCGACACCTTTCTGGACTGGGTGAGAACGTCCTGGAATCCTGGGTACTTGGAGACAAAACGTTGGACTATTAAATTTAACACATGTGCCATGCAGGGCACATGTGTTAAATTTCCCAGTCTCAACGCTGCCAACAGATTGCTTCCATTGTCACACACCACTTTTCCGATCTGCAGTTGGTGTGGGGTCAGCCACCGATCGGCCTGTGACTGCAGAGATGACAGGAGTACAGATCCGGTATGGTTTTTGCTTTCCAGGCACGTCATCCCCAAGACAGCGTGACAACGGCGTACCTGGCACGTCGAATAGCCTAGGGGGAGCTGGGGGTGCACAGGTGTGGAGGAGGAGAAGGAGGACCCAGCAGCAGAGTAAGAAGAAGAAGAGGAAGAAGACGAGGTAGAGAGCGATGGAGGAGTAGAGGTGGTGGCAGAACCGCGTGCAATCCGTGGCGGTGACACCAACTCCACTGTTGTTGTTGTTGTTGAGCTACCCATTCCCTGCTTCCCATTCCCAGCCATTACCAAGTTCACCCAGTGGGCAGTGTAGGTGACATACCTGCCCTGACCATGCTTGGAGGACCATGCGTCAGTAGTCATATGGACCTTTGGCCCAACACTAAGTGACAGAGATGCGGTAACTTGGCTCTGCACATGTTGGTACAGGTGTGGTATTCCCTTTTTAGAAAAAAAATTGCGGCTGGGTACCTTCCACTGCGGTGTCCCAATTGCTACAAATTTGCGGAAGGCCTCAGAGTCCACCAGCTGGTATGGTAAAAGCTGGCGGGCTAAGAGTGCAGACAAGCCAGCTGTCAGACGCCGGGCAAGGGGGTGACAGTCAGACATTGGCTTCTTACGCTCAAACATGGCCTTCACAGAAACTTGGCTGGTGGCAGATGACTGGGAATGGGAACAGGTGGTCAAGGTGGAAGGCGGAGTGGAGGGTGGTTCAGATGGGTCAAGGAGAGCAGAGGTAGAGCAGTAAGATGCTGGACCAGAAGGAGTGTGACTTTTAGTTTGCCTGTTGCCTTTGAGGTGTTGCTCCCAAAGTGCTTTGTGCTTGCCGCTCATGTGCCTTCGCATAGAAGTTGTACCTATGTGGCTGTTGGGCTTACCAAGGCTCAGTTTCTGACTGCACTCATTGCAAATTACAATGCTTTTGTCAGAGGCACACACATTAAAAAAATGCCACACTGCTGACTTTTTGGAAGTCTGCGATCTGGCGGTAACAGTAGAAGTTGGCGGCATTGGCGGCAATGGCGGGTGCGTTGGCCGGCTGAACACAGGTGCCGATACATGTTGTTGCCCTACTGATCCCTGCGGGCTGGCCTCCCTGCTTCTTCTAAGTCTTATTCTCCTACTGCCTCTCTGACTCTCCGTCTCTCCATCTGAACTACCCTCCTCTTGCTCTCTTCTACTAGGCACCCACAAAACATCAATCTCCTCATCATCATTCTCCTCAGATGCATCAATTTCTTCTGACACATCACAGAAGGAAGCAGCAGCGGGGACCTCCTCCTCCTCCTCATCACTCATCATTATGTCCATCTCTGTCGTGTTCTCTGCCAGAATTAAATCTGGTGTAACGTCCTCATCTCCTTCATCTTCTTCTGCCAATAATGGTTGCGCATTACTCAGTTCAAGAAACTCATGGGAAAATAACTCCTCTGACTCCAGTGAAGATGGGGCACCGGTGGTGGAGGAAGTGTTACGTGGGGTGGCCATAGCAGTGGAGGATGAGGAGGATGTTGTGGTAAAGTTAGAAACGGTAGAGGATGGGGTGTGCTGTGTAAGCCAGTCAACTACCTCTTCAGCATTTTGGGAGTTCAGGGTCATTGGCTTTTTAAAACTGGGCAATTTGCTAGGGCCACAGGATTGCATAGCAGCACGGCCCCTAGCACGGCCTCTGCGTGGCGGCCTGCCTTTGCCTGGCATTATTTTTAAAAAAACAACAACAACAAAAACTCAGTTGGTTTTTCTGGAAACGATAATACACACAGCTAGATGGCAGTTTGAAGAAAACAGTGTGCAAATAATGCCTACAAGATCAACGTATACACTACTACAGCGGTGGATACGGATTACGTAAAATATATGAATGCTGCTTGAAAAAAAGTAACTCAAGTGGTTTTTCTAGAGACGATAATATTATCAATATTTAGACAAAATGTGAACAAGCTCACACAGCTAGATGGCGGTTTGAAGAAAACACTGTGCAAATAATGCCTACAAGGTCAACGTATACACAGCGGTGGATACGGATTACGTAAAATATAAGAATGCTGCTTGAAAAAAAGTCACTCCGGTGTTTTTTCTGGAGACGGTAATATTATGGATATTTAGACAGAATGTGAACACGGTCACACAGCTAGATAGCAGTTGGTTGAATAACACACTGGGCAAAAAATGCCTACAGGGCAAATAATGCCTACAAGGTCAACGTATACACAGCGGTGGATACGGATTACGTAAAATATAAGAATGCTGCTTGAAAAAAAGTCACTCCGGTGTTTTTTCTGGAGACGGTAATATTATGGATATTTAGACAGAATGTGAACACGGGCACACAGCTAGATAGCAGTTGGTTGAATAACACACTGGGCAAAAAATGCCTACAGGGCAAATAATGCCTACAAGGTCAACGTATACACAGCGGTGGATACGGATTACGTAAAATATAAGAATGCTGCTTGAAAAAAAGTCACTCCGGTGTTTTTTCTGGAGACGGTAATATTATGGATATTTAGACAGAATGTGAACACGGGCACACAGCTAGATAGCAGTTGGTTGAATAACACACTGGGCAAAAAATGCCTACAGGGCAAATAATGCCTACAAGGTCAACTTATACACTACTACAGCGAGGGATACGGATTACGTAAAATTTATTATGGCTGCTTGAAAAAAGTCACTCCGGTGTTTTTTCTGGAGACGGTAATATTATGGATATTTAGACAGAATGTGAACACGGGCACACAGCTAGATAGCAGTTGGTTGAATAACACACTGGGCAAAAAATGCCTACAGGGCAAATAATGCCTAAAAGGTCAACTTATACACTACTACAGCGATGGATACGGATTACGTAAAATTTATTATGGCTGCTTGAAAAAAGTCACTCCGGTGTTTTTTCTGGAGACGGTAATATTATGGATATTTAGACAGAATGTGAACACGGGCACACAGCTAGATAGCAGTTGGTTGAATAACACACTGGGCAAAAAATGCCTACAGGGCAAATAATGCCTAAAAGGTCAACTTATACACTACTACAGCGATGGATACGGATTACGTAAAATTTATTATGGCTGCTTGAAAAAAGTCACTCCGGTGTTTTTTCTGGAGACGGTAATATTATGGATATTTAGACAGAATGTGAACACGGGCACACAGCTAGATAGCAGTTGGTTGAATAACACACTGGGCAAAAAATGCCTACAGGGCAAATAATGCCTAAAAGGTCAACTTATACACTACTACAGCGATGGATACGGATTACGTAAAATTTATTATGGCTGCTTGAAAAAAGTCACTCCGGTGTTTTTTCTGGAGACGGTAATATTATGGATATTTAGACAGAATGTGAACACGGGCACACAGCTAGATAGCAGTTGGTTGAATAACACACTGGGCAAAAAATGCCTACAGGGCAAATAATGCCTAAAAGGTCAACTTATACACTACTACAGCGATGGATACGGATTACGTAAAATTTATTATGGCTGCTTGAAAAAAGTCACTCCGGTGTTTTTTCTGGAGACGGTAATATTATGGATATTTAGACAGAATGTGAACACGGGCACACAGCTAGATAGCAGTTGGTTGAATAACACACTGGGCAAAAAATGCCTACAGGGCAAATAATGCCTAAAAGGTCAACTTATACACTACTACAGCGGTAGTAAAATAAAAAAAAAGTTAAATAAAAAAAGAATGAATATTAAAAAAAAAAAATTAAAGTTGGTGCTGCTGAACTACTAGGAGCAGCAGATTAGCACACCAGTCCCACTCCCCAACACTGCTAGACTAATAGCACTGGGCTCTTATAGTAGTAGTAGTAGTAGTAGTAGTAGTAGTAGTAGTAGTAGTAGTAAAACAACAAAAAAATAAATAAAAGCAGTCCTTACAAGGACTATTGCTATTGCAGCAGTCAGCAGATGAGATCAGAAGCAGGACAGCTGCCCACTGCAGCTACATACAGAGCACTGCAGTAGAAGGTAGATTACTAGCCAGCAAAGCTACCTAAGCTTAAATGTCCCTCAAACCCCTGCAGACTTCTGTCCCTCCAATAACAGAGCAGTATCAAAACGATTACTAGCCAGCAAACTTTCAACTGTCCCTGAAATCACTAACAGGCAGCAGCTCTCTCCCTACACTATCTCTTCAGCACACACAGGCAGAGTGAAAAAAAGCTGCAGGGCTTCGGTTTTTATAGGGAAGGGGAGTGGTCCAAGGGAGAGCTTCCTGATTGGCTGCCATGTACCTGCTGGTCTGGGGTGAGAGGGCAAAAAAAAGCGCCAACAATGGCGAACCCAAAATGGCGAACGTCGCGCGACGTTCGCGAACTTCCGGCGAGCGCGAACACCCGATGTTCGCGCGAACAAGTTCGCCGGCGAACAGTTCGCGACATCTCTATTGGTGAGAACTTGTGTTTTTTTTTCAGGAGTGGGAGCAATGCTGATTTGGGACCCATGTATATAGTATAATTAGGTCCTTGCAAAAAGTACAACCAGCTATTCTGGCAGCCCGTGAAGCATTTAGCTGCAATAGTTTATTTAACGTTAGGGATGCTTATGGAGTTACAATATCAATGCTACATATTTATGATTACAGGGAAATAGGAAAACATATAACACACAAATATATATGAGTGGCAGTTATTTGTGTCAGAACATAGTTACATAGTTACATAGTTAAATTGGGTTTAAAAAAGACAAAGTCCATCAAGTTCAACCCCTCCAAATGAAAACCCACCATCCATACACACACCCCTCCCTACTTTTAATTAAATTCTATATACCCATACCTATATTGACTATAGAGCTTAGTATAACAATAGCCTTTGATATTATGTCTGTCCAAAAAAATCATCCAAGCCATTCTTAAAGGCATTAACTGAATCAGCCATCACAAAATCACCCGGCAGTGCTTTCCACAACCTCACTGTCCTGACTGTGAAGAACCCCCTACGTTGCTTCATATGAAAGTTCTTTTCTTCAAGTCCAAAGGGGTGGCTTCTGGTACTGTGATCCACTTCATGGGTAAAAAGGTCCCCTGCTATTTGTCTATAATGTCCTCTAATGTACTTGTAAAGTGTAATCATGTCCCCTTGCAAGCGCCTTTTTTCCAGAGAAAACAACCCCAACCTTGACAGTCTACCCTCATAATTTAACTCTTCCATCGCTCTAGCCCATTTAGTTGCACGTCTCTGCACTCTCTCCAGCTCATTTATATCCCTCTTAAGGACTGGAGTCCAAAACTGCACTGCATACTCCAGATGAGGCCTTACCAGGGACCTATAAAGAGGCATAATTATGTTTTCATCCCTTGAGTCAATGCCCTTTTTATGCAAGACAGAACTTTATTTGCTTTAGTAGCCATAGAATGACACTGCCCAGAATTAGACAACTTGTTATCTACAAAAACCCCTAGATCCTTCTCATTTAAGAAAACTCCCAACACACTGCCATTTAGTGTATAACTTGCATTTATATTATTTTTGCCAAAGTGCATAACCTTGCATTTATCAACATTGAACCTCATTTTCCAGTTTGCTGCCCAGTTTTCCAACTTAGACAAATCACTCTGCAAAGTGGCAAAATCCTGCTATAGTTCTGCACAATTTAGTATCATCTGCAAAAATAGAAACAATACTTTCAATGCCCACCTCCAGGTCATTAATAAGTTGAAAAGCAAGGGACCTAGTACAGAGCCCTTGCTTATTGGACCACTAACAACACTGGTCCAATTAGAAAATGTTCCATTTACCACCACTCTTTGTAGTCTATCTTTTAGCCACATAATTCAATAGCCAATGAAAGATGCTGGGCAAGTATTAGGGGCAGATGTATCAAGGGTCGAATTTCGAGGGGTTAAATCCCTCGAAATTCGACTGGGGAATAGAATCGAATAGGGAATTCGGGCGAATTTACGCGCTGGCAGATAGTCGAATGGGCGAATATTCGCCCGGCGAATAGTCGCACGATCGAATATTCGATTGAAGGATTTTCATTCAATCGAATGCCTTTTTATTTGATCAAAAACTTAGAAAACAAGCCTATGGGACTTTCCCATAGGCTTTTAAAGCAATTCAGTAGGTTTAATCTGGCGAAGTAGGCAGTTGAAGTATTTTTAAGAGACAGAACTTTGAATGTGCGAATAGTCGCAGCGTTTTTTTGCTCGATCTATTCGAATCATTCTACTCAGGCGAATTTACGCACAAAAAATGACTCGAAATTCGAGTGGAACAGTGGAATAAGAATCGGGACCCCCTCCTTTCCGCAGAAAAGTTTACAATAGGCTCACCGCCATAATTTGGTATCCTGGTCTCAATGACATTTCATCTGCTGCTGAACCTTGGTTGACTTGGTGTATGAATATTCCTGTTCTGTTCCCACCAATGATGCTGATTTGCTTAAGGAGATCATCCCCCTGGAAAGCAATAACAGTAACCCGGCTGGTCTCCCTGCGGGCATAACGTCTCCTCGGAACTGAGCTGTGGTACAGAGAAAGGATGGCATGAGAGGAAATAATAATAATTGAATAATCATCTGTGAAAGTGTAATACTTTGGCACTTTTAGAAAGCTGCAGAATGATTACATAATGTTGTACCAAGTAGTACATGTGGAGGGGTGATTATTTTCCATGAAATGTGTTGAAGTGCTCGATTATATAAAAATTATTATGTATACATAACCCGTGCAACAGAGACTGGTCTCCACTTGAGATCATTTGCGCAAGAAATCCAACCCCCTTAAAGGGGACCTGTCACCCAGACATAAAAAGCTGTATAATAAAAGTTCTTTTCAAATTAAACATGAAATCCAAATTCTTTTTTTATTAAAGCATTCATAGTTGTTGTAAACTCGTTTAAAAATCTCAGCTGTCGATCAAATATTGCTTGACCCTCCTCTATGCCAGAGAGAAGGAAACTAGATTCAAATAATTTATATAGTATAATTAAAGTTTATTCTGCTTCAAAACAACCACGAGCAGTTTAAGTCAAATAGGGTTCAGGAAAGGTAACTGGTATAAATATTTCACTTGTCTAGCTAGATATGAATCCCTCATAGGAGGGAGTCTCGACAGTGTTGTGAAATGTTATACTCACGACGAAACGTATGTTGCATGCTATGCTTTTTTTTACCATGCTTGATCTAGACATGTACATTTGACACACTTTTTTTTTTCCTTAATTTGTCTTTACATTGTAAATTCTCAATAAACTACCCGAATTTAAAAAAAAAAAAAAGTTTATTTTGCTTGATTAATGTGATAGGATTCAGAATATTTTTTTGGGTGACAGGTCCCCTTTAAAGGCATTGCAACTAGGGATGCACCGAATCCAGGATTCGGTTCGGGATTCGGCCAGGATTCGGCCTTTTTCAGCAGGTTTCGGATTCGGCCGAATCCTTCTGCCTGGCCGAACCGAATCCGAATCCTAATTTGCATATGCAAATTAGGGGCGGGAGGGAAATTGCTTGACTTTTTCTCAGAAAACAAGGAAGTAAAAAATGTTTTCCCCTTCCCACCCCTAATTTGCATATGCAAATTAGGGTTCGGATTCGGTTCGGTATTCAGCTGAATCTTTCGTGAAGGGGTTTGGCCGAATCCAAAAAAGTGGATTCGGTGCATCCCTAATTGCAACATGCTACCAGATATGTTTTATAACAAAAACAAACAGCACTAATCTAGCAAAACCTGTATTCCCTATAAATGTTTAAGTTAACAGGAGATATCATATGATACGCTTAACTAGACCGCACACAGATATGTTTTACTACCCTGTGTGATTTTCATTTCCCTTGCTTAATAAAATAAAAAGCTTAGCCGACTTTGCTCCTACTACAAACTGTGAAATACTGTTCATACGTATAACATACAAAACAGTTGGACTTCTGAAATTTGAAATTGATGAATCACTACAGTAATTACTAAATGTCTGCCTGTATACTGTCACTGATAACAATGTAATAGCTATGTTGTCTTAAAAAGCTAAGCATTTGAGTAAAAAAATATTATATATACAAAGCCTGAAGAGCATTTGAACAAGCTGGGGCAATAAAAATCAGAAAATCATAGGGTCAGTTCTGGCCTGTAGGCCTCAGACTGAACATTCCTGCCCTAGAACAAATTACCACATTGAGCTGTTAAAAACACCTTTGTACTCTTTATATAATGTTCTTGGTGCAACAATTTTAGCACTTTATAAAATTGTGTATATATGTAGGAGTGAGTAGAGGTAATGACCAAGATAAAGAAGGTTATAACTTTATTTGTTCACCTTTTCTCTCTTTATCTGTGACAATATCCAGTCTCAGAGGAAAGGAATCAGAGGAAAGAACATTCTTGACCACAGGTTTTAATAGCCACCACCCTCTGATAACAAGAGACTTTTAACAGAGCTTTATGAGCATGTGTCCTTTAATGGTCTTAAAAGCACTTGTAAGGCGATTGAAATGATGTTGTATGAAAATGAATGAGAACAAGTGTTTGATATATGCATGTATGATATTGTGGGTGAAAAGTATTGAAATGTTTAAAATGGTGTAATTGCAAGGGTTGTCCATTAGATGGCAATAGTGTTAAGGATATGTTCAGGAGGTTCCATGCTGGACAGCAGTGGTAAGGCACATGTATAGGATATGTGTAGGATGTGGAAAAACACATGAGAGAGGGCATGTTATAGTAATGCTCGGGGCTAAGGGTATAAAAGAGGATAGCTATAGTCAGGGTTGTTGGATTGAAAGCAGGACAAATAGTCAGGTACATGTTAAATGGGGCACTAGGTGCCTTAGTCAGTCAGGCAAGTTAGCACGGGTAGCTGACACCCCACCAAGGAGATAGAGGCCTAGTAGGTGGTGCAAAGAAAGGCCAAGGCTGGGTTCGCAGGTCTGATGTCTGTGGGAACTTTTAACATATGCTGTACAACTATGAAGCAAACCCTGTTCATGTGTTGGTGAGTTGATGTGCCTGGAGTAAAGAAGATCTACAATAAAATTCTTCAAATTTTTAATATGTTTGGTGTAGTGTGCCCTTTAATAACCGGAGGGCCCCTTACACACTGAAAGTGGATTTGGTAGCAGTCACATTCACTTTGATAAATACTCAAGGTGTCTATAGTCTGTCCAAGAAAAAAAAATGCTACATTGTCAAAATTGTGACTAGCATAAAAATTTACGTGTATCAAACTTATTCAGACGCCCATTGACTTTAATGCATTTGGACAAAATAGTCACGCGTATAACATTTTTCACTTGTGTAAAAATTGTCGTGGAGGTGACAACTCTGACCGCAATACTACACACTCTCAATATATATTATATATTAATAGTAAAAACATGCAGGTTGAGAGTGTGGCTCCTTTAAATAATGGTACCAATATGGGTGTAACAGCTACAGAAAAGGCCAATTTGCAGAAAATAAAAAGATTAAAAAAAAACAAATATTTCATATTGTTAAAAAGGCAATGAAGACAGACTCATTAGAAGTTGGGGTTATTTACACTGGAGTCTCTACACTGGAGTCCATGTGCATGCATTTCGTATCCATTGTGGGTGGTGATTACAAACTGGATCTTACATTAATTCTAAGACCTGTGACAGACTATCACCCACATAACAAAGAAGTGCTGAATCTTGGTTTAAAGGGGAACTGTCATCTGAAAAAAATATTCCAAATCCTATTTTATCACTTTAGTCAAGCAAAATAAATTTTAATTGCACTATATAAATTATTTGAATCTTGTTTCCTTCGGTCTGGGAATGTCCTAATTATAGCAAGCAGGCTGGCGCCATTTTGTGGACACTGTTATTAAGACACGCTTTGCATCATCTTAAAGACATGTTTGCGCACCAGAATGGGGGACCTGATGTCCATCCCCGTGCCCTGGTTACACAATTAAATGGTAAAGAGAACCATCTAGGAAGTGCTGAATGGAAAGTGAAAGTAATTGTCTGCCTAAGGCATAGAGGAGGGGCAGGCAATATTTGATTGACAGCTGAAATTTTGAAATGAGTTTACAACAGCTATGAATGCTTTAATAAAAAAAAAAAATTTGGATTTCATGTTCAATTTGAAAAGGACTTTTATTATACAGCTTTTTATGTCTTGGTGACAGGTCCACCTTAAGCTACACCAGCAGAGGAAACAACAGGAGCTGTCATTGCTAGAGACCCCTGAGAGACTTGTAGGACATCAACATAAGAAGAAAAACTGTAGCTGTAGTACCTGGGTGTTGGACAGATCAAGAGGTACAGAAAGTTTCTGTACCTCTTGAATCTTAAAGCCCTTGAGAAAAGCTTCCAAAAAGTACTCCACCAAGGAATATAAAGAGTACGTACCCTGTGTATATTTCACCAGTTTAAGAACTCAAGTAAGAAGACTGAGGGTATCGAAAAAAAATTTGACATTGCAGGGCAGATTTAGCAAGAGTCGAATTTCGAAGTGAAAAAACTTCGAAATTCGCACATCGAATAAGTATAGTACGATAGTCGAAGTCAAAGGTTTTTTCTACTAAATTGAAATCGTATGATGAAATCCTTCGAATCGTTCGATTTGTACGATTTAATCGTACGATTTTACAAAAAAACCTTAGACTTCTCAATACTTAGTCAATGACTCATATAGGTTATAGGAGGTTCCCCCATAGGCTAAACAGCAATTCGGCAGGTTTAAGATGACAAAGTGTTGAAGTCGAAATTTTTTAAAGAGACAGTACTTCGATTTTCCAATGGTCGAATTTGTGAAGTATTTTCAATTTGAATCAATTTTGGCTTATTCGATGGTCAAAGTACCCAAAAATTACTTCGAAATTCGAAGTTTTTGAATTCGAAAATTCACTTTGACCCTTAGTAAATGGGCCCCTGCTTGTCATCAGTACCACGAATATTACAGGTAACACACTTTTATCGACATCTTTAAATACTACTGATGTTTGAGAAACAGTGTACTGCCTTACTCCAACTTACAGGAAGGGGGACATCTAAACTGGGGTCCTGTGTAACTGGTACTTGAGTTTGCCAGGGAAATTGCAAAAAAGCATTGCTAAAAGGTTATTCAAAGGATAAGTAAAACTTTAAAAGAATGCAGAATTGATGGGAGTGCTATTCTAAGCACTTTAGCCATTTACATTAATTCATTATTTATTTTTTTAATTACAAGATATTAAGGTATACATGTACTCTTAATGATTGAAGTTTGATTGAATTTTGTTAGACCAGTGCCATGTGCTGGTCAGTTTAATAATGAAGTAGTCAAGAAAGTTGTCAGGAGAAAGAAAGAGGGCAATTCTGATGTTCTTCTTGTTAGGAAAGATATGAGGCAAGTTAGCTGAGGTTTTTTAGCAGGTCACACTGTTCTAACAAAATTCAATCATATAAACTACACCTATATCACTTAAAAAAACATAATATTAATGAATGTAAATGGCAAACGTGATTAGAATAGCACTCTCATCAACTTTTGATTTACTTATTTTAAAGGTTTACTTATCTAATTTGGTCAGGTAAAACGGCCACCTTCAATGCTCATTTAGATCTGGAGACCACAAATATTACTGAGCTTATATGAATCACTAAAAGATCACCACAAACCTTTCACTGAAGTAGTGAAGCTATATAGTAATCCCAATGAGAACACAGATTACTAGGAAGGAACCAACTTACATTGTAAGGTTATTGAAGCTGGGACAGCTCTCATTGTTTTCCATCTGCGAAAACATTTGGAGACCTGAAAGAATTTAAATAAAAGTTAATTATACTAAATATGCAAAACTGATATTTTTATTGATCTGGCAATCTTCAATGACACATCAAATAAATTTACATGTTTATCTATCAATCTACAGTAGAATCCCAAATTTTCATATACAGTTTTAATTGTTTACTTCATTGTACATGGTTTTAATGCAGTCCCACCAACTCTATAGGTGCTATTCCCAGTTTTAATGTTTTGTTTTCCAGGATTTTACATTACTTTATTAGGTTTGCCCCTTGCAAATTGACCGTTTTTACATTATAAAAACCTCATTACTTTGAGATTTATGGCTCCTGAAAGTCTAAAAACTCATATCATATCATCAGTTTTCCCTGTGCATGCATGCCATGTGATATGTGAAGCAGTTGGACAGGGAAGCGGCCTGGTAGCTGTGCCTTGGAAGGACTGAGGAGGACACAGGACTGAGAAGCATTTGGAAGGAGTGAGGTGTGCAGGAGAAAAAAGGGGGCAGTACATGTGTTTCAAATAGAAAACAACTCCTGTATTAATTTCCTTTTAATACTTTACATTTGAAGAGCCTTTTACACATGTAGGGACCTATAGGATATCCTATCCCTATAGAGTTAATCCCCTACCTTTTTGTATGTAGTTCTCTTTTCCCCTGTTATTGGGCCAAGCCCTTGTAACTGGCAAAGTGTAACACCCACACCTATTGGACAAAGAGTGTAATGACACTCCCCTGCCACACTACTATATAGTGTTGTGCAGGGAGTGTCCTCTTCCTCTTTGGCTCCTGGTGCTGCTGCTAGGTGAATCTCCATTGAGCCTGGGATCACCATAGGCCCCAGTAAGCCTTTACCCCAAAGGGACCTGACACCTTTGGTGCTAAGTCGGGGACCAGGTAAACCCCGTGAACGAGGACCAGCTAGAATAGTAAGATCTTGTTATAGTCTCTCTAGGAGAGAAAGACAGAGAGGTGTAGCAGAAAGAGCAGCTGTCGCTCCGAGGATTTTAGGAGGAAGTAGCTTCCCACAAGGCCTGTTTGCCTTTAGAGCAGGGACCTCAGTTGGTAGGGCAGTAGGTGAGCAAAGGACTACCTGAACCCTACCTGATAGATCCCGATCCCCTCACTGTGCAACGTCGGTTGAACTGGGATTTGTCACGTCTCGCCGCCATTTTGTGAAGGGACTTTGCAGAGAGAGGACGTGTGAATCACTACTCCACCTGTTTGTGCCTGTGGACTTCCGGCGGCTCCCTAGGAAGTTTCACCGCACTTCCACTCTTCACACAGCTGTACCAGCTACTTTACAGCTTCTCATTTCAGCAACCGGAGGATTTTTGCATCGCTCCTAGTTTAGGTGCTGCACCATCACGGAACTACGGCTGTGGCTCTCAAAGTGCAGGCCTTCCGGATTCCTTCACCAAGCAATTGCCCTGCGGCTGCGGGCATAGTGGAGGACTATTCTACATTCTTCATTCTGGTAAAACCCTTTTCAGTTATTATGACTGACCATTCCTGGGAGGGTTTGGCGGATGCGGAGGAAACCATGACTGGGGCCCCGCTGTTCTCGGATGAGGACATAGAAGATGTAGACTTTGGCCTTAGATATATTTGGGCCGGGACATATGGTGAAAAGCTCAATGTCCACTTTAACCGGATAGTTGTTCCTTACTGCGGGCACTGTACCCGTGAACTATCCACAGAGACCTGTAATTTCCACTCTTCGTGCCCCCATTGCTTTCACGAGTGTTGGTTAGGTCCCTATGTACTTTATGCTGATCCTAAAAAGGGCATAAAGACCAAATCCATCGCCACAGACACAGATGGACTGTCTTCAGTGTCAGGAGACTCTGCTCCTGCACCTGTTCCCGCATATCCTCATCACCTCTCCTCAGTGCGGCCACCCAACATCCAGAGCCTGCCCACTCCTCTAAAGGCTTTGTCTATTTCCCAGTCACAGGGAGTAGGCGCTAGTGGGGATGCAGCCACACTGAGCGGGAAGCCACGTGTTCCACCTGGAGGGAGGGGAAGTACTATGCGCAGGAACCCTGATGTTGTACCTAGGCCTATTACTCCTAGGCCTGCTAAACCCAAGCCGGCTACGCCTAGGCCAGCTACTCCTAAGCCAACCACTGCACCTGAGGATGAGGCTTCATCCACAGTGGTTCCAACAGAGTATTCCAATTCTCAGCAGCCTGTTGCCTGCTTGTCTAAACCATTGCTTTGTCCAGAGGCTCAAGGGTTCTGGGTCGCTCAGGGAAGGGCCGACCCCAAGAAGGCACGCACAGTTTCAAGGGTGCAACGTATTATCAATGCCCGTGTTCGTGACCGTTGGGGTTATCCAATGCCCTATGCACCTGAGTGGGTTTATGACGAAGTGGAGAAGAATTTGGAAGAATGGCTTTATGGAGAACTGTTAAAGAAAACAGATGTGGGACCCAAGGGATTGTTCCAGAGTGATCCACAGAAGTGGCAGCGTGACATGGTCTTCCTCTGTGACACCCTCAGCGAATGGTGGTATGGGCGTACCATCTTAAAGCACCATGTTAAAAGTTGTGGGAAGTTTCAAGAGGACCGCTTCTTCAGCTTGTCGTCCACTCTGCCTAATGGAGGGAAGGTAGAGAAACCTCACCCTTCCTACTATTTATCCTATGAACACACCCTGGAGAAGTATGGGATGATTGTTTGAGCTGTCCACAGTGGATCCGGCTGGACCCTGTGTGTGGTACTATTTTTCAGTATGCCTCTATGAGTGAAAATTCCTTTTAGAGATGATTTGTTTACACTTGAGGACGTCGTTTGAAATGCCCCAAGTTTTGGGCCTTCTTCATTGTTCTTCAAGATTGATGCCCCAAGTTTTGGGCCTTCTTCATTTTGTGTTTGTTCACTCATTGTTCCATTTCTGGACTTCTGAACATTGTCTGGAACTGTAAATAGTTGGGTTCATGAGACAAAGACTGCTGAGCCCCCACCAAAACTCTTCTACCTCTAACTACTCGCTGAGTAGCACCTTTATTCTTCGCCCTACTACTCCCCAAGTGGCTCTCAGTGACTTTGTACACTTGGGTAGGGGGGGTGTGCTATGGAATAAAGCTTTTGGTTCTGGTGGGGTCATATAACTCAACTGCACTGAGAATGAGTGTTCAATTGTGAAAAGAAATGTATGCTAAAATTTTTCTTTTCAGCCAAGCTTGTGCCTGGACCTCCTGATACACTATGGATAGTTCAAGTTTCGTAAGTCAAGTGCCTGAGTGTTCCTTTAAGGACCTCATGAATGTAATAAAGTTATTTTACTGATGTTATTTGCACTGAAACTTATCCAATACAGTATTGCATTTTTGCTCTTTACTGTTCTTTTCTCCACAGTACCCATTGTTACCAGGTATTCCTCAGGAAGAGTGATGTTCAATGGTATTGTTGGTTTGCACTTATATATTCACTTTGTAACTATTGTGTTTATATCCTTTCACCATTGTCGGGACGAAATGGATTTTTCCCCCGGGTGTATGTAGGGACCTATAGGATATCCTATCCCTATAGAGTTAATCCCCTACCTTTTTGTATGTAGTTCTCTTTTCCCCTGTTATTGGGCCAAGCCCTTGTAACTGGCAAAGTGTAACACCCACACCTATTGGACAAAGAGTGTAATGACACTCCCCTGCCACACTACTATATATTGTTGTGCAGGGAGTGTCCTCTTCCTCTTTGGCTCCTGGTGCTGCTGCTAGGTGAATCTCCATTGAGCCTGGGATCACCATAGGCCCCAGTAAGCCTTTACCCCAAAGGGACCTGACACCTTTGGTGCTAAGTCGGGGACCAGGTAAACCCCGTGAACGAGGACCAGCTAGAATAGTAAGATCTTGTTATAGTCTCTCTAGGAGAGAAAGACAGAGAGGTGTAGCAGAAAGAGCAGCTGTCGCTCCAACGAGGATTTTAGGAGGAAGTAGCTTCCCACAAGGCCTGTTTGCCTTTAGAGCAGGGACCTCAGTTGATAGGGCAGTAGGTGAGCAAAGGACTACCTGAACCCTACCTGATAGATCCCGATCCCCTCACTGTGCAACGTCGGTTGAACTGGGATTTGATGTACACCTACCTGCAATATCCTTTGGGAGTCGCATCTGTTTGACTGTGAACCTTTACTGTCCAAAGTGATTCCACCTGCTGTGTCCTCAGAACTATTGTAAGTAAACCTGTGGTCATTTGCCTTTGGCATAATAAATCTGCTCCTGTTTTACCTTTTTAAAGAACCTCCTGGCGTCCATTATTCTATTTTTGTACTTATATGCCTGTGAGTTGTAGTTCAACTACAGTTTAATGGGGAAGCTTCCATTTGGCGAAGGCTCTGCCCTGGGTGAGGATTCGCAATGTAACCCATGCTCACTACCTAGCTGGTCACCCTTAACTCCTAATTGGCAGAATAGGCCAAGAAAGCGTTACACACATTTCCCTTATTTTACATATTTTTTTCCCTGGTCTCCCAAAAAACATAAAACAGGAGGTTTACTCTATCTATCATTTATCTATCATTATTTTAACTATCATCCATCTATCTCTGTCTCAAAAATGTTTAAACTTTGATCAGTCAGGGCCCATCCTTACTAATAACAACACTGCTGTATGAGTCATTTAGCAGTACTAGAATATGAAACAAGACAATGTCCTCTAAATCTCACCCTTACTGGTCTTCAGATTGGGCTGCAAGTCTGTTTTATACCCAGTGGTGTAACTACCGGGGGAGCAGGGGCTGTGATTGGGCCAGGGCCCACACCCCCTCAGGGCGTTTCTGGCCGTACGGAGGGGGCGGGGCCCGGCTGCACGTCCCGCACCAGGGCCCGCCCCCCTCTAGTTACGTCGCTGGTTATACCTTTTGTAACGAATCTCTCACCTTCTTCAAATTCAGAGTCTGTTTCTGTTTTCTCCCCCTGGAGAAGATCAGGGAGGTCCTCTGATGTACTGTTTATAGAAAAGAGACAGAATACTGGGTAAAAATGTGTACACAAGAGATTGCTTTATCATCATTAATCAATATTAACAGATTTGCCTGTAGTTTTGGACTATGAAATTTATACTAATACATCTTTGTAAAGATATTTGGCTCTCTTCTCTTATACAGTATATACCAAATTTTACTTACAGCAATTTCACATTCCTTTTCAGTATAGTCAGCAAACATATGGGTTATCAGTCCCATGCCTATTAGGTAGGACAGTAGGAACAAAATATTGTTGTAGGAGTACAACTAAAGGAAGGTAAAGTCTGAACTGAAAAGCTTACATTTAAAATGTGTGGTGATAGCTTGTTGTTTTCAGTGCCTAGAGGAGAAGTGATATATATCAGCATTTTACCTAACGACTTCCTGCAGCAGTCAGAGGTGTGGGAAAATAATGCATTGTGACTTTGGTATATTCTCTTTCTTCTAAATGACTAATTTCTAGTTATTACTTCAACTTTATAGTGACTTTTATGAAATCGTTGACCTTTTCCTAAGACTGGAGTAATTCTCAGTCATTAATTAACAATGAATGAACAGATTGAGGCTCCAGGACCTCGTACACTGGAGGTGTATCAGGTCTTCAGATACATTGGTCATTAGATACAATGGGATTTTAGCTCAATTGGGGTTAACCCAGAGTACTGAGTTTGAACACTTCAAGACGTGTAATTTTTACTTCAGCCAAGGTCACTATTTATGGAATTTGTTTTTTGACTTTTATTGGATAGCTGTGGAAAAAGACCTTGGACTTGTACTTCACACAACAGATCTTTTAAAGAATTTCATGTTTATATCATCTTAAAGGGATCCTGTCATCGGAAAACATGTTTTTTTTTCAAACGCATCAGTTAATAGTGCTACTCCAGCAGAATTCTGCACTGAAATCCATTAATCAAAAGAGCAAACAGATTTTTTTATATTCAATTTTGAAATCTGACTTGGGGCTAGACATTTTGTCAATTTCCCAGCTGCCCCTGGTCATGTGACTTGTGCCTGCACTTTAGGAGAGATATGCTTTATGGTTGGCTGCTGTTTTTCCTTCTCAATGTAACTGAATGTGTCTCAGTGAGACATGGGTTTTTACTATTGAGTGCTGTTCTTAGATCTACCAGGCAGCTGTTTTCTTGTGTTAGGGAGCTGTTATCTGGTTACCTTCCCATTGTTCTTTTGTTTGGCTACTGGGGGGGAAAAGGGAGGGGGTGATATCACTCCAACTTGCAGTACAGCAGTTAAGAGTGATTGAAGTTTATCAGAGCACAAGCCACATGGATTTCAGTGCAGAATTCTGCTGGATCAGCACTATTAACTGATTCATTTCGCTTTTCAGGAACCATTTAAATATTTTACTATGCATTTGATTATTACTCATTTTATAATATCGCTATTATACCAAATACAAAGGCTTAATAAAAAAAACAAAAAAAGAGAAAAAAAACTACAAAAAAACAGAAACAAAAGAGGAAAAAAAGATGCTTATGTAAAATAATTCCTTTTCATTTTCCCCGAATGGAAAATGAAGTGCTAAACATATGAGAGACAACATAGGGGTAAAAAAAGTGACGATTCGGTGTGGTCATGGAAAAGAATTGATAGTATAGAGAAACAATCAACAGTTTTTCAAACAAAACTTGATGCCCTTGAGAATACACCAGGATGATATAATTTGAGATTTATTGGTATTTCAGAGGCTTTTTAAGAATCTCTACTACTATTCAAAAGTCATTCGTCAAAAACTAGGCCTAGACATTTCAATTGTAAGAGTTTATCTGATAGATCCTCTTAAAGGAAAACTATACCCCTCAAACAATGTAGGTCTCTATAAAAATATATTGCATAAAACACCTCATATGTAAAACTCTGCTTCATGTAAATAAACCATTTACATAATAATATACTTTTTTAGTAGTATGTGCCATTGGGTAATCATAAAAAGAATACTGCCATTTTTTTAAAAAAAGGACATCCCCCTAGAATAGTATGATTCATGGTGCACACAAACATACCAAACAAACTATATTTGTTAGGTCACATGAGCCAATTAAAAGACAAGAGTTCTGTCTTTTGCTTCAATACTTCTTCCTGTTACAGTTAGAGTTGTAGTATTTCTGGTCAGGTGATCTCTGAGGCAGCACACAGACCATCACAAAATGGTGGTTCAAGCCAAAAGATGTAAGAGGGCAATATTTACTTAAATATATATTCCAGTTTGATAAGATTTTTTAACATACCACTTAATTTGATATAATCTATCTGTTGCTCAAATATTCATTTTGGGGGTATAGTTTTCCTTTAAGGATTCCTTGAACCAAAGGCTTAGAGTGGTGATAGCAAGATTCTTAAACTATTGTAAAAAAAAAAGAAAAAAAAAGAGAGTTCTTATCTTTCAAGATTACTCAATTGCTCTGCCAAAACATTTCCAAATCTCTAGTGAAATTGAACTTAAAATTATTTCTGAGCTAGTGTATAAAGATTTTTACTAATTCTGCAGTTGTCTTTCACAACATTTTTAGGTGCTGTTCCACAACCAGCAAATCTTCTGGTTACAGAGCTGGAGAAAGTCATATTGATACTGTTTTCAATTCTAGGTTTTAGTCTTACAAGTCATTGGAGTCTTTCAGGCATTAATTATCAAAAACCTGACATCCCTACTCGTACTAGCAGTAGGGCTAAATCCCATTCTCCTGTAGTTCATTTAAACCATTCCTCTCCTTTATCAAATGAAGAGAGATGTTTAGTTTTTAAAAGAGTTAGGGGAAGCTGACCTGGGCCTCCTATCTTGTCGGGAAGGTCACAAGCTGTTTATTGATTTTCTGTGGTTACAAATTTGTATCTTGTTGTTTATTATCCTTACCTTACTTCTATTTACTTTAAAAATTTAATTTAGGCTTTTATTTGCAACGATAGCAATAGGTTTATCAGCTAAAAACTGTAAGTTTATAATGTGAGTTATTAATTGCTTCTAGATATAGTCTAACCTCCTTAAAGAAAATAATTTGAATATAATTTCATAGAATGTAAATGGGCTAAAACACTTTGCAAAGAGAAATACTTAAGGTCGAATATCGAGGGTTAATTAACCCTCGATATTCGACTGCCGAATTGAAATCCTTCGACTTCGAATATCGATGTTGAAGGATTTAGCGCAATTCGTTCGATCGAACGATTAAATCCTTCGAATCGTTCGATTCGAAGGATTTTAATCCATCGATCGAACAATTTTTCTTCGAGCTAAAAAAGATAGCAAAGCCTATGGGGACCTTCCCCATAGGCTAACATTGACTTCGGTAGCTTTTAGGTGGCGAACTAGGGGGTCGAAGTTTTTTTTTAAAGAGACAGTACTTCGACTATTGAATGGTTGAATAGTCGATGAATTTTTAGTTTGAATCTTTCGATTCGAAGTCAAAGTCATAGTCGAAGTTCGAAGTAGCCCATTCGATGGTCGAAGTAGCCAAAAAAAACATTGGAAATGCAAAGTTTTTTTTCCACTATTCCTTCACTCGAGCTAAGTAAATGGGCCCCTAATGTCTAACAAAAATCCTGGCTAACCCCTTGGCAAATATTCTTTTATAAGTTAAACAAAATGTTTTTGCAAAAACTAGATTGCGAGTAATAAATATTAGCGCTGCATTGAAAAGAATTTATTTTGCTAAATTTTATAACTTCCCTCTGTTTTAATAAGTATTCATGCTGAAAAAGCCCTTCGATAATCTGTCATGATTCTCAGATTTTGTGGATGGCTTTACAAAGGGAGAGTGATGCTTTTGTAAATACAGCTAACAAATGGTCATCATATTGCAGGAATGATATTGTCCCATCTACTTTATGTAAACCTATTAAAACATTCAATCGATTAATGTTGTCAGATAATTGGAGGGATCACCATTTTAGATTAATTAGACTACAATAATAATATTTTTTATAAAATCATATTCTAAATCTAATTGTGGAGCCCAAAATATAAAACTTTAGATGTTAATCTAAAAATGGTCTTGCTCGGAAATAAAGATGGTTTGGACGGAACTAGAGAATTATCTCTTGAATGTTTTTCAAATAAATTTTCATTTGTCTCCCTCAGTGGTCTTGTTGGGTGTTTTGGAGGATGGTAAGTCTACTTGTGAGTTCAACAATGAAAGGGGAACACTTGGCTTGATAGACCTTTGAAGAAAGGATACTGATCAGGCTTTGTGTGCTCTGGTTGAAACCTTAACCTTGTGAATTCAAAGCGAGTGTGGGAGCTGCTAAGCGAGTGTTGCATGTGATCTAAGTGTTGCATGTGAATTAAGTGTTAAGCATTGTTAAAAACCTTAAGGCGTTGGTGTTTGCTGTGCATGCTGGGAGTGCTGTGTGCAAGAAGGGAGTAAGTGCAAACAACTGACTGCTGTGTGCCCTGAGTCTGAGTGTATCTGACTACATGCTGAACAGTCTGCTGCTTGCCTGGTGCTAGGGTTCGGCAGTGGTGGAATGAGTGGACAGATTATTGGGAGGGGCTGGGGAAGACCCAGCAGTCTTGGTACACATAGGTACCAATGACAAAGTTAGAGGAGGTGGTGAAGTCCTCAAGAACGATTTTAAAAAACTAGGTGTAAAGTTGAGAGTGAGGTCTTCCAAGGTAATTTTCTCAGAGATATTACCTGAGCCACGAGCAACGCGTGGCTGAGAGATTGGTGTAGGGAGGAGGGTTTTGGGTTTTTGGAGAACTGGGCTGATTTTTCAGTCGGCTACAGGCTCTTTTCTAGGGATGGGCTGCACCTCAATGATGATGGTGCAGCTGTTTTGGGAGAGAAGATGGCTAGAGGGTTGGAGGAGATTTTAAACTAGGTGGGGGGGAGGGTTCAGTAAAAGATTCAGTGGAAGACAGGTTAGATGAGATAGTGGGCAAAGAAAGGGGGGAGGAGATTTGGCTGGGGATACTGTTAAGGATAGGGAGGACCACATGTCATATGTTCAATATGGTACCAGTATTTAATGTATGTTTGCAAATGCAAGGAGTCTGACTGGTAAAATGGGAGAGCTGGAGGTGCTGGCGCTGGAGAGAAAATATGAAGTGATTGGTGTGGCCGAAACATTGCTGAATGAGTCGCATGACTGGGCAGTAAATATCAGTGGCTATACTTTGTTTCAGAGGGACAGAGGCAATAGAAAAGGAGGAGGGGTATGTCTGTTTGGCAGGATTTAAAAGCTTATATAAAGGAGGAAGTTATGTTAGAAAATGAGGGGGGCAGAAGTCTTATGGGTGGAGTTCTTCACCAATTGTAAAGAGTCCTGCAAATTAATTGTAGACGTATGCTATAGACCCCCTAATGTAAGTGAGGAGGAGGAGGCGAAGCTCCTCATGCAAATAGAAAAGGCTGCTAGTTTGGGTAAAGTAATGTTAATGGGAGATTTTAATTACCCAGATATTGACTGGAACAACAGTACTGCCAGATCAGTTAATGGGAACAAATTTATACTTGTTGCATAACAATTTTATGGCATAGGTTGTTGAGGAGCCTACCAGAACAAATGCTATTCTGGATTTAGTGATCTCAAATGACCCAGAACTTATATGGGTTATAGTGACCATAATGTTATATAATTTAATGTCTGGTGCAAAAAACAAATATATTTACCAGTAGGTCTTTCCAGCTGACACGAGGCCACCCATTCCATTTAGAAGAAAAGAGGTTCCGCGTAAATATTCAGAAGGGTTTTTTTTACAGTGAGAGCTGTGAAGATGTGGAATTCTCTCCCTGAATCAGTTGTACAGGCTGATACATTAGATAGCTTTAAGAAGGGGTTGGATAGCTTTTTAGCAAGTGAGGGAATACAGGGTTATGGGAGATAGCTCATAGTACAAGTTGATCCAGGGACTAGTCCGATTGCCATTATGGAGTCAGGAAGGAATTTTTTCCCCCTCTGAGGCAGATTGGTGAGGCTTCAGATAGGTTTTTTTTTTGCCTTCCTCTGGATCAACTGGCAGTTAGGCAGATATAAAAAAAAAAAAAAAAGGTGGAACTTGATGGACGTGTGTCTTTTTTCAACCTTACTTACTATGTTACTATGTATAAATATGCAAACTGTCTAACCTGTGTGCGTATGTTGCAGGGGACCCATTTTATATACCCAAGGACTGGCAAAACATATGCAATTCAACACTTGAATGTCTGTCTTGCACCATGGAATTTGTGGTGTATATGGCATGGTGCCCTTGTGGGATATACAATGTGGTTAAAGCTTTGGCTACTAAGATCACATATATGATCACAGTACAATTAGGATGGCTTTGGCTATGGGAAAACTGGGACACATTATCCTAGTTCAGGCACAAGATCATTGAACATGTATGAGCTCTTCAGAGTGGGTAACGGGGTGAAAGACTTGCAACACCAGAACTAATTTGATTGCTTTTTATGATGAGGTAAGTAAGTTGCTGGAGTTCGATACTGTGCCCCCACAAACTGCTTTCTAAACGAAGGTCTGTTGGATTATAAGTGGCTTGTATCCAAGCCACTTATACCCTTAATAGGACTGCACTAGGCAAATACATTATGGAAATGGACCTTGGAGTCCTTGTAGATGATAAACTTAGCTGTAGCAAACAATGCCAGTCAGCAGCATCAAGGGCAAATAAGGTATTGAGCTGTATTAAAAGGGGCATTGGTTCACAGCAGGAAGCGGTCATTCTTCCACTTTATAGAGCACTGGTGTAAGGAAAATGAGTGATTCACAGAGCAGAAGATAGAGAGAATAGAACAACACCTTAAAGATGGCGTTTAGAGCTTTTGGCAATTCAAGGAATGTGACACTGTTTAATGCTTGATTTTAACCATTATATAGTATGTTAAGTGCAGTAATGATGTATTTTTACCATATAATGTATATACTTCTTATATCCTGTTTGGGGGAAACATATATAAAGCTTCATTTGGGGGGAGGCTCTTTGACTTCTGCCTGGACTTCAGAGTGCCTGGTTATGTTGGAATTGCTGCTGAGCCATTTTATGGTGGGGTCCCTCAGCTAAGTATCAATAAATCTCTTAGGTTTGTTTTACTTGTGTGTGTCAGTTTAATCACTCTACAGACTGAACAAGAGCCCAATCTCAATACATTTGGTGCCAGAAGTGGGGTCTGTAATTTGATTACTGACGGTGTCTGTATGTCTACTCTACCTCTTTTCCTTGTCTATCCACAAATTGTATTTTTTATATTAGGTCTGGGGATAGTAGGTATTCTTTGTGTATTGTGCATTTGTAATTACTGTTTGAATAGGAGACATTCGTAAAAGAATGTCGTGGATAAAAAGGCTGAAAGGGGTGGGGAAAGGCACGTGAAAAAACGGGGATATTGCCCAGTTGTGTGTCTGTCACAGGACAGTGGACATCAGTAGCCCGGGAATGTGCAAAGTACTCCCCCGCCATTGAGGTGGCTAACCCAAAGTATGTAGTAGCGAATCTTGACTTCTCAAAGTATGATAAGAGGGAAAGTAGAGCTGCTGCAGAGGTGGGTTGGTTATGTTTTCAAGTGTTAGAGCAACAGACTAAGCAGATACAGGATTTAGAGTTACAACTTCAAACTGTCAAAAACCAATTGCAACTGTTAAGGTTATGCAGTCAAAATGCAGAGCAAGAAAAGGAACAATTTGCTGCACAGTTTGAACAGTATGTTATAAAGACTGTTAATAAAAAAAGGAGGAGAAAGAATCAGAAGCTCGTTAGAAATCATGTAGAAGTGCTGGCTTTGATAACCTCTCAGGATTGGGAGGGGGTTGATGAATGGCCAGGGTCTGAAGAGGGGGTGGATGATAACATTTGTGAAAACGAAGTTGAGGTCAGACCCATGGTAACTCATAAGCAAAAGAGAGAGGTGAGGGAGAAAAGTGGACAGCAGGCAGAACACACATATTCCACATCTGGAGGTGATGTATCAGCTGAGCAACAGTTAACTGAGGAAACTCGGTCATGGACAGCTAGTGAATTAACTGAAATTGGGCAAAAGTTTACACAAAAGGTTGGAGAGGGATTACTGGAATGGGTTTTACATGTCTGAATTTAGGAGGTGATGGTATTATGCTGACAGACAGAGAAGCAGTGGGTTTAGGAAGTGTAGCCAAGGATCCCTGTGTTTGTTTATACACGAAATGTGGGCGTAACACAACTGGGACATTTTCCTTATTGCATTTAATTAGGGATTCTATTGCACAGACTATAGACAGTCACTGTGAATTAATAGACCAGACCCCCTGGAAAGTTACAACAGAGGGGATGCAGAGACTGAGAACAATGGGATGTATGTCTGGTATCACTCCCGATCCTTTACCTGACAGAGGGGTGAGACATGTAGTGGTTGACTGGGGGGGGGTCCTGACATGGCTGCTTTTACACCATTGATCAAAAGGAAATTGCTTATCACAGACCCAGAACAGCTAAAAGCCCCTCTTTTCACTATGTTGAGTGCTTTAGAAGCAAAAGAAGGAAGTACAATTTATTATGCGGCTGTGCTCTTGGGTCAAATGGGAGAAATGAATGTTGACAGAAGTGAAAGGAAACAGCAACAGAGTTTAGCTACGGGGGGGGGCAGGAGGGGCATACACGTGTTAAAATTACTCGCAGACAAATGTTTCTAGATTTGCTAAACAGTGGTGTTCCAATAGAAACTATTGATGGAATGGTTGCCCTCAGTGATGTTGAGGAATTAACTCTGTCAGCTCCTCCTATAATTGATTTAGATGAGGAGTTGAGCCCAACCCCATTAACTCTTCCCTCCACATCACCATATGCAGAGTGTAAGAAGGGAAGGGATGGCAGTTGCCAGAGCCAATAGACTGAAGGGGTGGCAGATTCCCAGGGCCTGCCATAACAAAAATCAATGCTATGAAACCTGGGGATCCATGCCCTTACATACCAGTCACTTTATATTGGCAGGGGCACAAACCATTCCAAGGTACAGCTCAGCCAGACCAACAAAATGCAGTTGCAACGACTGAAAGGTTGGGAGGCAAAGCTGCTGTTGTTGTACCTGTTGGAATGCAATTAGGTAAAAGTCTTATTTTCGAAGCACACATCTTCATTTTCTTAGTACCAAATAATATTGTGGAAATGGATATTTTTAAAGTACAATATGTGGTTATATAGTTAGGAATATTTATTGTTGGAGTCAAGAGTTTCACTATAAATGCTGTAATGCCCATTGTGTATGACAACATTGAATGGACTCCAATTCACATATCACCTCCATCAAACCATGTGAACCTGAAACAATGCCACCTTCCAGGTGGTCAAAAGGAGATAATAATGGCAACTGAGATGATGGTGGAGGTGGGCATTTTCAGACTGGTAGTCAGTCTATTCAGTGCCCTAATGTGGCCAGTAAAAGAGACAGATAGCTCTTGGCTTTTAACCATTGATTACAGAGAAGTGGATAAAGTAGAGTCTCATTTGGCTGTATCAGTGAAAGAAATGGTAACAGTTGTGGAACAAGTGACTGATGCATTTACCAGTTTGGTTACAAATCAAGGATTGGCTCAAAGTATGACTTTCATGACAATTATATGGACTGGAAGTTATTCCACAACTGGTTTTGGACTGTACACAGCACATCACTGGACTGTTTTGTTACTGGATACGTTATGTGCTACTGACTGTTTGTTCAGTTTACTTTGTTACAAGGAAAAAGACTGTTTTTCAGTTGAGGGAAAAGGACACAAATGCCCTGCAAACTGCTATGGAAGAAAAACAATTCCTTGTACTGTACACTGCCCTGCAACCCGATGAAGGAACTATTATGGATGTACCTGTCACAGTTGGGACTGATTTAGTAATATCTGGATGGGTAAATGGTAATGAAATTAACTCGTGTGCAGCTTTTGCACAGAAACTCATTTTCCAGAAGTGGAAATTGTATGTACAAGTAAGGGGGAGTGTCAAGTGAATCTTCATCTCAAGTGTCACAGCAGATGTCTGGATTAGTACAGTTTGGATGTGATAGCTTTGAGCAACCCGTACTGACACTTTCTCTACCATAAACGAAACAGTGACATCGGAGGACTTCATTTTATTGTTTACAGATAGATCTGCCACTATTATTGCTGCCAGACAACGACACGTCTGGACAACAGCTGCTTTCCAACCTACAGCCCATCCAACTGGAGTGGGTGGATCTAGCCAACATGCTGAATTAATGGCAGTACTTTCTATACTGGAGGAAACACAAGGTTTGTTGAATATATATACAGATGAATGGACAGTGTTCAGAGCTTTGACTGTGATACATATTTTAGCCCAATGGACACATGCGCACTCTGGACATCGAGTGGTTCAAGGCGCTATGGACTATGCAAAGCATAAAGGAATACCTTTAACCACTGTACTTGCTAAAACATTGTGCAACAATGCCCTGTATGTCAGAAAGTGAAGAAAAGATATTCATTACATAAACTTTCTAGAGCATATGGAACACTTTACTGGAGTGGGCATCTCAACAAGGAGTATATTGGGTGTTCCTTATTTTATATTATCCGCAAGCCACAAGGATTACCTGAATACATTAATGGTTTGTTAAAACAGCAGGTAAACCTTTTGGCTCCAACTCATACACTCAGGGGGGTGGAACAAGGTACTGTTATGTGTGGATAATGGGATGATGGAATATACTGATGGGAGAAAATGTGTGTTTCAAGCTAATAATGATCGTGTGAAATGGGAAACTGAACTTTTTTGGGAGAACTGTTTGGGAGAATTGTCTATTATATGTGCAGGGGGTTATGTAACATCGTTTTGTATGTGTGTGAAGAAGATACTAATCCTCTTTTATCTTTCAGCCTACTATGAATAGAGAGGTCAATATCCTAAAAACATGGCTGGCAACATGGTTATACCTTTTCTGATGATTTGCGTGCTCTGATGTGATATAACATTTGGTTTATGGATTCTACAAATGCTTATACAGACTGCAAAGCAGCAAAATGAATCTAATTGTTGGGGAGCATCATTAACATGGACTGAACTAAGGTACTGTTCTTAATTTCTCTTCAGTGGTTAATGCTTCATGGATGGATTATTGGAAGGAAAATCATATGAACTTGGACTACTTGCTTATTGGACTACAAACTATAAAATATACAGATTTGGTGGATAAACAAAGTTTTCCATAGAATAAGACACAAATTATTTACTACTGATGATATGATATGGACTTGGTTTGCATCTTGGACAGGGTGGAGCATGAAATTCTGAACAAGTGGGTGCATATACCTTCATCCCTGATAATGCAGATGTCATTCTAAGCCACATTAAGTAGGTTAAACTGTTGAAGGAAAAAGCTAGAGCTATTGCTAAGGATGGTTTAATTTATTTTATGCTTATGTTTAGCTTTTTCTATTATTCTGAAACTGATTTAATGTATCACGGCTAGTACCATATCTGACAAGCGTCAGGTATTGCCCATACGTGTCAATGCTTTTGAATTGATTTCCTATCATACTTCTCTGTAAATCAAGGGGTGGAATGTAAGGAAAATGAGTGATTCACAGAGTAGAAAATAGAGAGAATAGAACAACAACTTCAAGATGGCGTTTAGAGCTTTTAGCAATTCAAGGAATGTGACACTGTTTAATGCTTGATTTTAACCATTATATAGTATGTTAAGTTCAGTAATTATCTATTTTTACCATATATAGTATGCTAGTTGCTAAAATGTATATACTTCTTATATCCTGTGTGGGGGAAACATATATAAAGCTTCATTTGGACTCGGAGGGAGGCTCTTTGACTTCTGCCTGGACTTCAGAGTGCCTGGTTATGTTGGAATTGCTGCTGAGCCATTTTATGGAGGGGTCCCTCAGCTAAGTATCAATAAATCTCTTATGTTTGTTTTACTTGTGTGTATCAGTTTAATCACTCTACAGACTGAACAAGAGCCCAATCTCAATACAACTGGTAAGGCCCCATCTAGTATATGCTGTACAGTTTTGGTCTCCATCTCTCAAACAGGAGAGGCTGATACATTAAATAGCTTTAAGAAGGGGTTGGATGGCTTTTTAGCAAGTGAGGGAATACAGACTTATGGAATATAGCTCATAGTACAAGTTGATCCAGGGACTAGTCCGATTGCCATTTTGGAGTCAGGAAGGGATTTTTTCCCCCCCTGAGGCAAATTGGAGAGGCTTCAGATAAAGGTCCCCACATTAATAGTTTTTCTGGCCAGGTGTACACACCAAAATTAGGAGGTATGAGTCTTGCCCAAAGTGTCAGGTAACTGCTCCTATGCCACATTTTCAGAGCCCGTTGGTACCTCGGCCTTTCATAGAGGTTCCATTTGAAAGAATCACTATGGATTTAATTGGGACCAACTAGTAGTTCTGGATTATGCCATGCGCTATCCAAAAGCAATTCCTTTACAGAATAAAGGAAAACAATTACTAAAGAACTTGTACACATCCTCTCCCACTAGTCTTCCCAAATAAAACCCTTACTGATCAAGGCACTCCCTTAATGACTAATGGATTTATGTAAATTGGTAAAAATTACACAGCTTTAAACATCTACAGTATAACCTCAAACAAGCAGACTTCACTGCTGTAATGCTGGTTGTCAAAGTACGTTTATAGCGTACTTCTTCCATCCCTCTAATCAGTTTGGTTGCACATCTCTGCACTCTCTCTCCAGCTCATTTATATCCCTCTTAAGGACTGGAGTTAAAAACTGCATTGGAAACTCCAGGTGAGGCCTGTTTGCAGTGGTTCTGTTCAGTAATGCAGAGACTGTGCAGGTCCACTCAGAGCTGCTGTTTAATCATGCTGCAGTGCAGCTCTCACAATACATACATGGCTGTCACAGCTTTATCACTTCCTGTGCTAGGAATACAAAACACATCCTGTGCTAATATACGGTCTGCCACTAGGTGACAGCATAACCCCTTAACAAGGCCTTACCAGGGACCTATAAAGAGGCAAAATTATGTTTTCATCCCTTGAGTTTATGCCCTTTTTTAGGCAAGACATTACTTTATTTGCTTTAGTGGCCCCAGCATGACACTGCCTGCAATTAGGCAACTTGTTATATACAAAAAACCCTAGATCCTTCTCAGTTAAGGAAACTCCCAAAACACTGCCATTTAAGCTGGCCATAGATGCAAAGATCCGATCGTACGAATCATCGTACGATCGGACTTTCCCATCTCCCGACCCGCCACTAACCATTCAGATCAAAGTCTTACCAGTCAGATTAGTTAAAGAACAGATCAGCAATGTTCTACCCCTGACAGCAATTGTAAGATATCTATGTCCAACCAAAGCTAGTGACAGTCTCCCACTGAAAATCGTACGATCGCCAATACACGCAGAGATATTATCGGCAGCCGACAGAAATTTTCTAACCTGTCCGATCGACCAAACGATCGATCTCCGCCGGACGAAAAATGTCGGGACTCTCCACACACGGTCCGAATATCGTACGAATTCTCGTTTCGTACAATCAGATCTTTGCGTCTATGGCCAGCTTTAGTGTATAACTTGCACTTATATTATTTCTACAAAAGTACATAAACTTGCATTTATTAAAATTTAACCTAATTTTCCAGTTTGCTGCCCAGTTTTCCAATTTAGGTAAATCACTCTGAAAAGTGGCAGCATCCTGCATAGAACCTATAGTTATTTTGATAATTTTGTATCATCAGCAAAAATAGAAACAGTACTTTCAATCCCCTCCTCCAGGTCATTAATAATCAAGATGAAAAGATAAAAAAGTACAGAGCACTGCAGTAATCCACTACGAACACTGGTCCAATTAGAAAATGTTTCATTCACTCTTTATCTGTTTTAGCCGGTTCTCTATTCAGGTACAAATACTATTTTCCAGGCCAAGATTCCTTAATTTAACCAGTGACCTTCTGTGTGGCACTGTATCAAATGCTATAGCAAAATCTAAGCAGATCAGATCCACTGTCATCCCAAAATCGAGGTCCCTGTAACCTTTTCATAAAAACAAATTAAATTAATCTGACAGTATTACACAACACAAAAGACACTTGGACAAAACAGGACAACTAAAGATACAACCAAGTGTCCCATTGGTTAACAGCTCTACAGAACCTGACACCCTTTGAGTCCCTATGTGCCATGGAAACTGTAACAATCTCATTATCAGGAACCTTGGACAGTGATAGGTACCTGTCCTAGCAGGAATCGTAGTCAAGTGTCAGGCTGAAGTCAAAAACCAGCATATCAGAGTCAGAAATAATGATTGAGCAGGAACAGATAAACTGAAGTCAGCTTGGACATTCACAAAATGGAGGACTAGCCTTTTAAAGGAGAAGGAAACCCCCAGGGCGCTAAACCCCCCCCCTCCCCTGTGCTGCCCCCCCTCCCTCCTCCCCCCTGGCCTACCTGTCCCCCTGGGCAAATGCCCCTAACTTTTTACTCACCCCTCTGTGCAGGTCCTGTCCACGGAGTTCGCAGTCGCCATCTTCTCCCACGCGCGTCTTCTTCCTGCTCTGACCGGCGTCTTCTGGCGCATGCGCAGTAGGAACAGGTACCGGTACGGCTCTACTGCGCATGCGCCGAATGTCACGAAGTGAAATCGGAAAACTTCGTGACATTCGGCGCATGCGCAGTAGAGCCGTACCATACCTGTTCCTACTGCGCATGCGCCAGAAGACGCCGGTCAGAGCAGGAAGAAGACGCGCGTGGGAGAAGATGGCGACTGCGAACTCCGTGGACAGGACCTGCGCAGAGGGGTGAGTAAAAAGTTAGGGGCATTTGCCCAGGGGGACAGGTAGGCCAGGGGGGAGGAGGGAGGGGGGGGAAGCACAGGGGAGGGGGGGAGGGGTTTAGCGCCCTGGGGATTTCCTTCTCCTTTAAAGTTGATTTGGTGCCAAAATTCAAATTTGGCGCCTTTAAGTGGCATCACGACGCGAGCATCAGAGAGCTCAGCGTCAAGTGCCAGCGTCACTTAGAAACAGGGCCCGGAAGTGCGCTCCAGCGCACCAACAACCTAGAAAAGATGCACCAGGAGGTAAGAGAGTTCGGCACTCTCCCGGCGTGTCTTACAGAAACTATACTCCTACTCCAGATTTCAGTCCTGTACAAGCTCTTGATAAACCAAAAATATAGAGCACAACCCTCATATACGACTCAATGGGAAACTGAATTAAAGGTCCCACTTACTGGTCCTGATTGGGGCAATATCTTCAAAACAAATGCCCATTGCGCAATCAGTAACAAATACCAGGAATATTCATATAAAATACTATCAAGGTGGTATAGAACCCACGGTAAAATTAAAACAAATTTATTTAGTAAATAATTTAGTTATTAAGGGTTTTATCCAGCAGCTCTCCAGTTTGTACTTTTACCAAAGTCCAAATAACCCTAGCAACATGCATTGATTTGAATAAGAGATTGGAATATGAATAGGAGAGGACTTGAATAGAAACATCAGTAATAAAATGTATCAATAATAATAAATATGTAGCCTTACAGAGCATTTGTTTTTTGATGTGGTCAGTGTCCACCATTTAAAAGCTGGAAAGAGTCAGGAAAAAAAGTCAAATAATTAAAAAAACTATAAAAAAAATAAATAATGAAGACCAACTGAATTGGCCATTCTATAAAATACTAAAAGTTAACCTTAACCACCCCTTTAAAACTGTACTGTGACTGTGTATTTAGGAATAGTTTTACAATAGGGGACCAAAACTACCTAAAAAAAATAAAATCTGTATTATTTGTTCCATTTAATAATAAAAAAAAATATTTACAAATAATGTGTAGTAGACAGGGTACACAGAGAACACAGGGAAAATTAGAAGGGTCAAGTATTTTATATGGGTATTGAAATTGGGCCCTGTGAATAACTGGATTATGGCATATGTCTTGTGTTGTATATAGTGTACCACATTTTCATGATCTAGCCCACCTAGTTACACAATTATGTAACCCACAAGCAACTTCCTGGACTTTTGGTTTCCTATAAACTTGGCATTTTCTTAACACCTGTATACAGACTTAGTCTAAAAAAACAGGTTGCTGTTGGTTGACAAAGGATTACAGCAGAAGTGATCACAAGGTGATTTTAGTTGTGCCACCAGTTAGGCATTATTTCGGGCTCTACCAGCCGTTTATTAAACCTTACACACTTTTGTAGCCTACTACCTTAGTAATCATACTAAGGCAATAAAGCCTCAGTAGTTAGTAGTTGCCAGAAGCAACCTTTTTTTTTATCACTTTCGTACTTGCTTACTTACACAGGTAAGTAAGCAAGTAAGAAAGTGGTAAAAAAGGTTGCATTTGGCTGATGACTTGAATTTTTTACTATCTTAGTATCATTATGGTGATTGTATGGAATCTGTTAACTAGAATGCTTGGCATATGGGGTTTGTTTTCTGTAATTTGGATCACCATTAGTGAAAGACTGTGATTCCATTATGCCAAAAATGTAGTTACATTTTTACTAAAAGGAGAACTAAAGCTTAACTAAAGAAGTAGGCTAGAAGTGTTGTACTTTGTTTTGGGCCTCGGAAGATGCCCCCAGTAACTCCCCTTCTTTTTTTCCACTGATTCACTGAACATGTTCTGTGCTGCTGTCAGTTACTTAGAGACCAACTCAAAATATACACATAGAATATAAATGTCATAATATAAGGCTGATTTTTACTGCATGGCAGGTCAGAAACCAGCACAACTAGCATCAGAATTTAATGATCAGTCTCAATGCATCAGCTTATATTACAGGCCAACCTCATTTTCTGCTTGATGATTTGTGACAACCCCTAAGCTCAGTTTCTCAAAAGCAGCTCAGAGCCCACTGAGCATGTGAGTGTAGCAGACAATTTCCAAGATGGTGACCCCCCCCCCCCGTGACAAGTTTGAATTCCTGGGTTATTGCTGCTATTGAGAAGCTGAAACTTTGGGCTGGTGCTATAAGCTCAGTATTTAAAAATATGGCATTTTTAGCCATATTAATTTTTACGGTTTAGTTCTCCTTTAAAAAGATGTTATATGTAAGCATTTTGAAACATATATTCGGTTCTGGATGAAAATTATGAACATATATACGTATACCACTAAGCCTATACCTTTTAGTGAGATCAGTCAGATAATCATCATGGAGGGAGGTAAATGAATTAAAACTTTCCCCAAGCTCACTGCTAGTCTGGCAACTGTTTTCTGTCCAGGTCTAAAAAAAAGAAGAAAACAAGTATGCTCCATGAACCATGTTGAAGGAGAGTCAGCCCAGGGAAGCTGCAAAGGAACTCCATTTGGTAACCTGATTTTAATCCTTGAATAGCTATTATGTATGTCAAAAAAAACATTCTGGGGCTTAAAATAGATACAGAAGCATGGAAATGTTAACAACATTAATAAGGGAAACCTTGTTGAGGTATGATGTACTTTATTTGCTTCATGTGCGGTGTGTTTGGCAGCAAGTTATTACGTGTATTAATTTGTTCTAATCAATGAACTATTATTGTCAGACTGTCCTACTGGGCTCTACAACTACTCCAATTGAGAACTACATTGTGACTACTTCCCAGGTCCAAGCAGAAGGTAGTTACATGGTTCCCTAGCATCCATGCACACAAATGTGCATTATTGCATGCTTGCCAAAGAAAGTAATATTGTAGCTGCTTAAGAAAGCCAAGTCCATTCACTTTATATTAGTTCTCCTCAGACTGCGTTAGCCCTAAGGATACACATAACTAGGGATGCACCGAATCCACTTTTTTGGATTCAGCCGAACCCCTGAATCCTTCAAGGCCGAATACCGAACCGAATACCGAAACCCCTAATTTGCATATGCAAAATAGGGGTGGGAAGGGGAAAACATTTTTTACTTCCTTGTTTTTTGACGAAAAGTCACGCAATTTCCCTTCCCTCGGATTGGCCAGGCAGAAGGATTTGGCCAATTCCGAATCCTGCTGACCGAATCCCGAATCGAATCCTGGACTCGGTGCATCCCTACACATAACATTTGGAAGAAATGGCTTACTGACCTCAGAAATGCTACTGGAAAAGCTCCTGCTACCTTCTTCAGAGGGGCAAAGTGCATACATACGAACCAGTCTCATATGTTTAGATTTTGTAGTGACATCCCTTTGCTCACAAGCCTCATGAAAGCTTCTTCTTATCTTCTTAAAAAGAAAGAGACAATTAAATATATAAATACCTTATATATAAATCACTAAACTATCTTGCTGGAAACATAGTGTAAAATAATTAAAGGAGAACTAAACCCTACCTCACCTCCACTGTCCCCCTCCAAGCTCCCTCCCTGCAGCATCTATTCTTCTCAGAAGTCTCCCTGTATCCTGTCCTGCTATAAATCTGCAGATTTCAAATGCCCCATCTTCTGTCTGTTTGTGATCCTCTTCTGTGAGACCGGAGACACAGATGTTGGAGGAGCATTCGCAGTTCAATCTATGTCCCAAATCAGATTATATTGTGCTTGCTCAAACAAGATTTGTATAACCTTAGCCTCCTAATTTATGACTGCAGTTGACCACTGTTATAGCAATACAAATTATGTTTTGTAACTTGCTTTAACTTTATTATTGTATTTTTTTTTACATTGACACACAAAACCTTAGTATTTACCATTGACAGCTGTATACATTAATTTACACATTTCTTAGTTCCTAATTACTTCAAAGGATTGTAAATAACTCCCACTCAGGTAGTAGACGTATATCTGTAGTTCATAAGTTTTTATGACCCGAAATCTAGTTTCCTCTTACTTCAAAGGATCACCTATTCCTAAACAAAATAAATTAAGTCTGTCTAGTGTGCCTAACTGATATACTAAAAGGTGGATGATCTAACACCAAGGTACCCTGAGAAGGGTTCTTTTGCATTCCAAAGGAACTGTTTCTAACGTTCTTAATACATTTTTTCATCTTTGGAAAAGAATCTGACTTTTTATCCATTTACTTGGCCATGGTAAATAGTGGAATCTATATACATAAGTCACAACATGGGGTTTTGTTTAAGTTCCCAAATCAATTGATTTAAATCTAGTTCTACCACTTTGTATTTTTTTCCCTTGAAGAAAAACTAGAAGTTAGTTTTCCCAAGCCAGTCAGGAAGAGAATTACCATTAAGCAGAGGTGTGTGGAGACAAAAGACATCAGAATGAGATTTTCCCAAGCCAGTCAGGAAGAGAATTACCATTAAGCAGAGGTGTGTGGAGACAAAAGACATCAGAATGAGATGATTCAGTTTTGTTGGAAGGGGAAGGAAGAGTAAAGCCAAAACAAAGGTAAGATGTTTGACTTTAATGACAGCTTTACTTACAGCACCTATACTCAGGGCCGCCATTATAAATCACGGGGCCCTGTACAACAAAATTTTTGAGGGGCCCACCCAACCCAGCCCCCAAGCCCCACCCAGACCCCGCCCACTCTACATCACAGTTAAAAGACCACACAGACATCAGCAGTAAAAAGGTAACCCCCCACAAATACAAGTTATAAAAAGTTATTAGTGACCAGGGCCCTCCTATAAGTTAAAAGAAAAACATTGGTGCCAGGGCCCCCTTACAAGTTAAAAAAAATTGGGGCCCAAAGAATATTTTTTAAAATAACATTGGTGCTAGGGCCCCCCTTACAAGTTAAAAAAAATTGGGGCCCTAAAGAATATTTTTTAAAAAAAACATTGGCACCAGGGCCAAGTTAAAAAAAAATGGGACAGCAAAGAATATTTAAAAAAAAAACCATTGGTGGCAGGGGCCAATAGAGCATTAAAATAATACATTGGTGGCCAGGGGATTAAAAAAATATGCAGAAGTATAGGCAGACAATTCTAACTGTTTTAAAAATCGGATTTCTGCCTATACTTCTGCATATTCCAAAAAGAGCAAAGAGGTTCAAAAGAGTCTGTATTCACTGTCAAACTCATTATTTAAAGCAGTTGTTTACTTTTGCATTAAAGGGCACCAATCATGACCAAAATCATTTACTAAGTAAATACACTATGTGAAAGTTCAAGAAATCCGATTTTTAAAACAGTTAGAATTGTATGTATAATGTAAATGATCAGCTCACTATTCCTTCTGCAAGATCTCCCCTATCTCCACTGCAGTTCTAGCTGAGGCAGGCATCTTGGATTTCACTGGCTCCTCCTACCTACAGTATATATGTAGTTTGATTAAACGTGTTTAGCTTGTACTGGTCAGATTGTTAATATGTGTTTGATTTTGGATGTGATAGGTGCCCTTTAAGGCACCTAATCAATAGTAAAAACAGATAACTGAGCAATAATTTGACCTCTTTAAAATGGCTCCAGCAAAATTTGCTGGGCTACAGGGAAAAGGGAAGTTCTTGTCCTTCTTATAGCGGAGAGCCAGCCTGGCTTTGTGTGTGGCTGACTTTATTTGGGTGTATGTGAGTCTCAGAGCTTGTCTGTGTGTCTAATGACTGGGTATAAAATTGTGTGAGAGTTTCTCATTTGTATTCCTGAAGAGCATGGCACTGTACATCTGAGACTGCTCCATGGAGTTTGAGCTTGTATACCCAGAGCATGGCCAGTGTTATCTAGAAATAACAGTATTCTGGAAGACTCAGCGGAAAGTAAAGGCTTTACTTAAATTTGGCTACAGGTTTTAAGTAGATTATATGTCATTTTTGTGGAGGCCCTTATCCAGCCCTAGTAGGAGAAAAACAGTCCTGGTACACAATATACAAAAAAAAAAGATATGTGCACTATAAGCCCAAGAAGTCCTTATTATTTCATCAGCATTCAAAAAGTTGCAGTCCTGTTACTTCTTTGAAAAAGCTAGAATTTCTTACCTTTGTAACTAACCCCCCTCTTTGCTGAGGTCAGTGCCACAAGCATAAATGCTTTGAAAGTGAGTAGCTTTATCAAAAAAGATTAAGAGGTTCAAAAGGAACTCCTGACAAGGTGGCATGGAGTCAGTTTAAATCCTAGGGGGGTACAGATCTCTCTTATCGTAAGGCCTACGTCTACTTGTTTCAACATTCACTGTTGGACATGCACTCCAGGAACTCCTCGGACGTGGTGTAATGTAAAAAAGCTTTATTTCACATCAAGTAACCGAACACCTTGCGCGTTTCGTATGTCTCCACATGTAATCATAGGTAAAATCTTTAGTCCCCATCACCATTTCTAGTTTTTTTTTCTTTTTTGTGTATTTTTGTCCATCTTCATATTGCTTTAAGTTTTTTCATAAAATGTAGATATTCCATCTAAAATAATTAGGGATGTCGCGGACTGTTCGCCCGCGAAACTAGTTCGCACGAACATCGACTGTTCGGGTTTGCCGAATGTTCGCCTTAGCTGGCGCTTTTTTTTGCCATTTCTCCATCAGACCAGCAGATACATGGCAGCCAATCAGGAAGCTCTCCCTCCTGGACCACCCCCACACCCCCTGGACCACTCCCCTTCCATATATAAACTGAAGTCCTGCAGCGTTTTTTCATTCTGCCTGTGTGTGCTTGGAAGAGCTAGTGTAGGGAGAGAGCTGTTTAGTGATTTGAGGGACAGTTGATAGTAACTTTGCTGGCTAGTAATCTACTTGATACTGCTCTGTATTGTAGGGACAGAACTCTGCAGGGATTTGAGGGACAGTGAGTTTAGGTTAGTTAGCTTTGCTGACTAGTAATCTACCTTCTACTGCAGTGCTCTGTATGTAGCTGCTGTGGGCACTGCTTCTGATCTCATCTGCTGACTGCTGCCTGCCTGTAACCCAATAGTCCTTGTAAGGACTGCTTTTATTTTCTTTTTTGTTTTTTTAGTTTGCTACTATAAGAACCCAGTGCTATTAGTCCAGCTGTGTTGGGGAGTGGGACTGGTGTGCTGCTCCTAGTAGTTCAGCACCAACCAGAGTATTTTTTTTTTTTAATATATATATATATTTTTTTTATTTTACTTATCTTAATGTTCTTTAACGTGTCCAGTGCTGTTTGCTGTTTTTCATAGTAGTGCACCAATAGTAGTGCACTTGCAGGCATTGTTTGTCCAGTGTGTTCTTCAAACAACTGCCACCTAGCTGTGTGAGCTTTTTCACATTCTGTCTAAATATCAATAATAATACCGTCTCCAGAACCACCACCTGAGTGACGTTTTTCAAGCAGCAATAATATATTCCGTATCCACTGCTGTAGTGTATACGTTGACCTTGCAGGCATTGTTTGCCCAGTGTGTTCTTCAAACAACTGCCACCTAGCTGTGTGAGCTTTTTCACATTCTGTCTAAATAACAATAATAATTCCGTGTCCGTAAACATTACCTGAGTGATGTTTTTACAGCAGCAATAATATATTCCGTATCCACTACTGTATACGTTGCCCTTGCAGGCATTGTTTGCCCAGTCTTTAACCAAGTGCCACCTAGCTGTGTGAGCTTTTTCACATTCCGTGTCCAGAAACATCACCTGACTGTGACGTAGTGTGATTTCTGCCCCTTACAGCACAAAACGCAGCGCTGTGTCAACAATGTATTTTTCAGATACATTTTTGCCCTTGATCCCCCTCTGGCATGCCACTGTACAGGTCGCTGCACCCTTTAAACAACTTTAAAATAATTTTTCTGGCCAGAAATGTCTTTTCTAGCTTTTAAAATTCGCCTTCCCATTGAAGTCTATGGGGTTTGCGACGTTCGAATATGTTCGCAAACATTTTTTCCGACGTTCGCTACATCCCTAAAAATAATCAATTTTCCTGTATAAACCTTTCCTTTTAATTAATTACACATATAATTAGTCTTTATTCTTCATATTATCACCTTAATGATAATTTATATAAAACAGTTTACGTCCCATTTAATATTTAGTCCGTTTGGCTAAATAAAAAACTTTACTTCTGTTTGTAATAACCTTTTCAATTTGTTACCTCTTCTATTTTCCTATACTATCTATTCTCTGTATGCATAGGAAAGACAGGTCTCCTCCATTACAAAAAAATTCATCAAAAAATGTTTAGAGAATGTGGTTGTCTCACTTTTATATTCATTTAATAAATATATTCCTGCAATCTATTTTTCAGGGACCTGTAGTGCATTCTATGTACTGTATCTCACATTTCATGCAGGTCAATAGATATACTACATATCTTGTATTACAGTTAATGAAAGTATTTATTTTATATTCTTTTTTTGTATTAGTACTTCTAAAAGTTTTTGATACATAGATCCGGATGCATGTAACACAACAGGATACTCCACATCGGTATGTGCCCTGAGTTCCAAGCCAATTTGTGTTGGATTTTTCTTGCTTAAATTCTCTGGGGGCTAACATTCCACCTAAAGTGGGCGCCCTCCAACTTACAAATTCACATCCATCTTTCAGAATTTCTCTCAATTTATCATCATTATACAATATTGGCAAATGTCTATTATTTGTTTTATCTTTCCATACTGTGCACTATAAGTTGTAATAAAAAAATGGTTTATTTCTCTCTTTATCTTTGTTTTTTTTATTTTATTTTAATAAACTATTCCTGTCTCTTTTCAATGCTTTATTAAAAGCCACTTCAAGTCACTCTTAATTTACAAGATTGTAGTAAAAAATCATCGTCTGTGTTACAGTTTCGTCTTAGATGGCAGAATTGTCCCGTAGGGACTCCTCTGAAAGCATGATCTGGGTGACACGACTCTGCATGTAATAATGAATTGCCTGTACATTTTTTTGTGATGTACTGTCATTCTTACCCTCTTCCCTTCCATAGATAAATCTAAATCCAAAAAAGTGATTTTTTTTTCTGTTATAAGTACTTGTGAATTTTAGATTCAAATAATTTGTGTTTAGTATCTCAATGAATTTTAAGTAATTATTACCTTTACCTTCCCATCCAAAAATGAAATCATCTATGTAGCATTTATAAATTATTATATTTGTTGTGTACAGTGTGTTACACTGAAGATGGGTTAATTGGTAATCACACCAAAAGTAAAATCGTTTCCATATTCTAAGATAAATCTTCGATGTTCTCATCTTTCTACGCATGATTTCTATCAATTCTGGTCATAAGCCTTTTTGGGTTAACACATGCCATTCAGGATCCAGGCTGGGAAGGTAAGTCTGCTGGGATCTGGACAAAAGATAGGACCTTGATGGAGAAGAGTCCTGCTGGACTCTAGATGTATCTGCACTTTCTCTGCCATGTGTGCTAGAAGAGAATACCACACTCTTCTGGGCCAATAAGGTACTATCATTATAACCCTGACCATGTCCAGCCTAATTTTCTGAAATACTCTGGTTACCATCGGAAAAGGGGGAAATATATATCTGTTCTGCACCATTGCATCTACTCAGGGGCGATCCTGGCCCATGCGCCGCCTGAGGCAGCAGCAGTTGCTGCTGCCCCCCCTCCCCCGGAAGTTCTCTCTTAAAGTACCAGGAGCAGCATTTTTGCTGCCCCTGGTACCTAGTGGGGCACTGCTGCCTGAGGCGACAGCCTCAACTCGCCTCATTGGCGAAGCACCCATACTCTACTGCTGCTGGCTAGGGGATAGGGGATTGCTGAAAGTCTGAGTTCAGTGAAGGAATACTAACTGACTGAGAGACCATTCTGGCATTTTGACCATTGAGGTTATCTGAGCCTTTGATGTATAGTGCTTGAAGCACATGCAGATGATATTCCACCAAATTCATGATTTTCAACAATAGATGTGTTGTGTGTACCCCATGCTTGTTTATATAGGACACAACTGTAGTCTTGTCTGATGTTATGGGGTTGTCTCTGAACCATCCCAGACCCCCAGAATGGCTCACTGGAGTGGTCTCGTGTGAGCTCTGGCTGCAGTACAGCCTCTATTGAAGATGTCATGCTTAACAAAGGAGACATTGCCTCCCTGATTAAAACTGTTCTCTGCTGAGCGAGGTTGAACAGGGTTCTGGAGGAAGAAGCATGAAACCTTGGGCCAAAAAGAGTCCAAAAGAACTTCCAGGGACAGTTTTTGCTGTATAGGAATGAGGTCTGACAGTCTGACTTGCAGTTGTTGTCCAGGAAAGAAAATGTCTTGGGGCTAATTTATAAACAGTGGGCAAATTTGCACCAGGGCAGTAACCCATAGCAACCATCAGTGATTATCTTTTTTAAACAGCTGCAGGTTGAGCTGAAGGCAATAATCTGAGTGGCCTGAGCAGTTGGGAACCAAAAACACTGAAGAGTACACTCCTGCCCCTCGTCTCGTGGAGGGACTAGAATTAAAATGTGAGCATAAACTAAATCTCAGATTCCATTTAGTAAACTTCTTCACAAAATTCCTAGCAACCTTGGTGGAAAAAAAACCAGATGATTGGGATTTGAGGCCAACTCTAGCCTGTAACCGTTCTTGATTATATTCAGGACCCATGGATTGGAGGGGATTTTTATCCATTCTTGAAAATATAGGACGAGTCTTCCCCCTACTGGTCTGGTTAACCTGGTGCCAGAACTGGTCTGTTTTGCGGGACTCATCTGACTTGTCCTTGGCTCTCTAAAGCCTTCCCCTGTTTGAACAAAAAAGGGTCTCCTCTAGTGTCTGGAACTTCTATTTTGAGTATTTGACTGACAAAAAAAATTCCTGAGAAAAAAATAATTTATTTTATCTTCATCCTTAAGATTCACTGAGGATCTAATGGCTGAATCTTGTAAAAGATCCTGCAGATCAGCCCCCTCAAATTGAGCAGAAGTACCAGCCTGTAGCTGGGATTGGGTAGAAGTTTTAACTGCACAAAAATGTGTTGCACGCTAGACTTAAACCACAGCATAAACTGAGACATACAATGTGGGTCACCACACAACAGCATGATATTTTGTAGGATTCTACAAAATCTGATTCCCCACAGCTATAACAAAATGTCAGATCAGAGTCAGAGTTTTTTGTGTTTACATCTAACAGTCAATGTATTTCAATGAGAAAAAAGGTCTTTCTTACACCAGCAGTTTTTATCATGTCGGATGAAGACACGGCATGCTGAGTTCCCATCTGCGTGTTGTGTAAGATAGCAAATGTTTCATGTAGTTTACTCAGACTAATTCGATTTTTGTATCAGTTTTTTTTGTAGCAGTCCCATTATATTTTTGACTTGGAAGCAATTTTGGGTATCTGAGTCACAGTTGCCAAAAATGTACAGACTACTAATAATTTCAGATACAAGCACTAAAAATAGTCAAATCAGATTTAAGAGCTATAAGGCAGGATATGGCAGAAGTAATCTAAGAACAATACGTTAGTTAATTTTGGATTGTTTTTAACAGCTATTCTACAGCTATATGCTAGGTGTAATTAATATATTCGTTGTTTATATACAATTATTTTGTGGATACTAGAATGGAACGCACAACCACGAGTCAAGTAAATGCTGGGTGCCAGTCTGATTTAAACAGTATGTAGATCCAATAGTGACAGCACTACACGGACAATAAGCGAAAAAATAAAAAAGGTTAAATTAAAGCAGGTTTATTATCTCCAACGTTTCGGTTCTATACTTGAACATTCATCAGGGAAAGGAATAATAACAGTGCACAAGATGGCGCTTTATACAATGTCTATTTGGCGCCAAAATGTTTGCTAAGGTGTCCTAGCAACCGATATCGTGAGGAAAAGGAAAGTGGTGTGGGACACCTTGTCAGGGAACAGATGGTTAGAAAAAAACAGTAGGCTCATCTCCAGGGTAGAATCACGGGCCATATGTCAAAATTTGCTGCCTATAGCAGTGAGAACCCCATACTGTATGCGTAACCGTCCTGCATATACTAGAGGTGGACCGGAACTTCCATTATCACCTAGCAGAATAGCGTGCAAGTTCAGGGACGCGTTGCCTAGCAACCGATTGGAACGTCCGTGTCTGCTCGCAGCACCAAGCCTGCTGCGAAGGCTGATTAGTTGTGCCCCACGGAGAATTGCGTTTGCAGACAGGGGTACATTCAGGTCTAGAGGAGAACATGGTCTGCTAGTTAAAGCTGACCATGACCCCCTTTTTTTTACCTAGTCTTTGCCCGTGTGGACAAACTGTGGGTGCCGGAGCAAATGCGTACTTAGAACAGCGAGAGGGGGCATACTCTGGTCTGACAGAGAACACGATCTGCTAATTAAAGCTGAACATATCCCCGTTTTATGACCTTGTATTTGCCCATCAAGCCAAGCTGCGGGTGGGCAAAGATATACTGCTTCGCCTTCTTGCCTAATGCCCACATAGATATACTGGGTATTGCATCTAGACATGCACGTGTCTAAAGTGGGGGAGAAAATGTAAGCTGGACCCTGGGGGGGGCGGACCAATAGAAGGAAAGGAAGTGATAAAAAAGAGTGAACTGTTATCAACTATGTTACATTTTAGCACTGCACAAAGGGTAATGAAAAGTCACAAATTAGCACATTACGACACAATGTCCAATATGGTGAGTCCATTAGCTGGATATCAGGTTGTCTGGCTCTGCGAAAACAGTCACAAGAAGCAGCCCAAGGGTAATGTCTCATTAAGGCCACGAGGGGCCACAGTGTCAAGTTTATAGATCTGGTTTCCCTTCTTAGAAGAGCTTGGTCTCGATTGCCACCCCTATCTAGAGGGGGCTGAAAGTCGATAGCCATAAAGTGGAAGGTGGGCAGCGAGTGTCCTTTTGCTAGAAAGTGCTTGGCCACCGATTGGAGAGCCTTGCCTTACTTCAGGGCTTTACTGATTGCAGACCTATAGTTGCTGATGCGTTCTTTTAGAGTGGTATAGGTCTTACCAACGTACTACAAGCCACAGGGGCACGTGATTATGTAAACCATAAAGGAATATGTACAACTTAACCTTTGCAGAATTTTAAATCTTTTACCCGTGAGGGGATGTGGAAAGGCACCTACAAGTCACACAGTCAGGGCATTTGTAGCAGCCCAATTTCTTCTGTGCAGATAACCAATTTGTTTCAGTTTGTGCAGATCTTATCAGGTCAGTGCACACCAGTAGATCCCTCAGGCTTCGGTCTCTTCTATAGCCCATAAGTGGTTTGGGGGCTTGGTGCAAGGACAGTGATTTGTCCATGTTCAGCATTGGCCAATTTTTCTTAATGCTAGAAGATAGATGGTGGGAGGCACCAATAGGTGGTGGTAAAAGTCAGAGGGTTAGTAGGGTTAGTTGTATTAGATCTATCCATCAGTGTTGATGATTGTGTGTGCTGTAGAGCCCTTTCCAGTTGTTTAGTTAGTTAATCCTCTGAATATCCTCTCTCTAGGAACCTATTAAACATTTCTTGTGTTTGTCGTAGGGCTGTTGCATTTGAACTGTTGTTATTAATAACACGAAGGAATTGTGAGTACTGTATCCCCCTAATCGTGGTAGGGGGATGGTTGCTTTTGGCGTGCAGGATAGAATTCTGATCTGTTGGTTTCCTAAAGAGTATAATTCCTAGATGGGAATTTTCCAAAAATATGTTCAGATCAAGATAGTCTATATTACTGGTATCAAAGTTCAAGGTAAGTTTATTAGTTAAGTTTATTTTGTGTTTATGTAGTTTAACTTTGATTTTGGTTTATAATTAGCAAAGGGTGTGGTTTATATAGCTTTGGCAGTGATAAAACGCATTGAATGTTGTGTACTTAACTTATCAATTTATTATCAACATGGAAAATACTTATATTAAAGGAACAGTAACACAAAAAAAATTAAAGCAATTTAAAGTAATTAACATATACTGTTAACATGCACTGGTAAAAGCTGTGTGTTTGCTTCAGAAAGACTACTAATAAAGTTTACATAAATGAACTATATAGCCATGGGGGCAGATATTCAAGCTGGAAAAAAGGCACAAGTTACATTGACATAACAGATGACTCGCATGAAAAAAAAAGTTAGGAATGTTTCTGGCAAAAAGGGAAGGGAGATTCAAATTACAACCATGCGCAGAAGTACAGAAAATGCTGTAATGCAACTGTTCAGTGCCCGAGGCAGCGGGGTGGGAACAACAGAGCATTTTTACTACGTCATCCAACTCTGTGACTGGAATTATGCAAGCAGTGAGTTTACATCTGACTGAAGCCAGAGACATGGTAATCGCTCTGCACAGTAGGTGCTTAAACAGAATGCCATTCTTTTCAGCCAGACTGATTATTAACCTTTCTTTAAGAACTATTATAGTAATTGCATATTGTCATATTTAGGCCCTACCCAGCCTTGGTGCACTTTGAGCCTTTAATTACATATTCCTAAGTCTGTTGATTATATATGTGTACAGCTGTACGTAACAAGGCTTAGTTTTAATATACCTTTATATCAATTAATGCGCTAGTTAGAGGGTAATAGCCAATAATGCTGCTGCAACTGTTTGTTTTTACTTTCTCTTCTTGCTGAGCTTTCAGGTTCTATGATACATCTAGGTTTAGCATTAATTAATAAAATCTAATTTAGTAATAATTAGCAAGCACCTACAGTCCAATAATAATTTATGCAGGCAGTATTTAATGATGACTTCTAATATTTTTAAAATAGGAGATACATAAATTCTTACAATACATAATGTTTAATGAATGTCAAATCTGACATTGTTAGGATAAATATATTTTTGTGCACACGTTAAAAATATTTAAAAAAACTTCTCTAACTTCTCTAATGTCTAGGGGGTTTTGATGATTACTGTATGACCTTAACCATTGGGGTAGGTTGATGAATGTGTGCAGACCTACTCCAATTTAAATATGTAGCCCCATTCATGACTGTATGGCATGTTTCAATATGTATTGTATGTTTCTTTTTGGTGCTAATAAAAAAACATTTCTTAAAAAAAATAAACCTACACTGCCTCTGTGTAACATCATTCTTCGGAATCTGCTACTAGGTGGACTAAAGAGGTGCAATAAGAGTAGCATCTGTAAACCTTTTTCACCAAGGCCTCACATGCTGATCATAGTCAGGAGCAAAATTAAAGATTAGTTACAGTTAAGAATGTATTACAATGTGTCCAGCTAAGCTTCACCAGATTCTAAAGTTTGTGAAGAGAGACTCATGATCATGGAAATAGTTTAACCCCACACTGTAGCAGTCTACTTATCCCAGCCCAGTACTCCTTGTTGGCTCTAGGGACATCTACTATGTTACCCACATTTATACAATTCTGATATCTATCAGCAGTGCCACATTGCAAGGGCCACACCCAGTGTCGGACTGACCCGACGGGACACCGGGAAAAAACCTGGGCCCCGAGCCTCATGGGCCCCTGCCGGGCCGGACCCCCTCACCCGATGCTCGTGGGTTTTTTTTATAAAAAAGTATTTTCAGCAGCGCACAGTGAATGTGCACCTTCATGCATGGCGCATCACAAGAGGGGGACTGCTGGCCCTGGTCAACTGTCCCGTTCCGACCCTGGCCACACAGCGCTGAGTTCCAGTGTTCAGATAATCAATAAAACGAGGAGCTTTCCTTGATGAACATTCCTTTCTCCAAAACTCAATAATTATATTACATTTAGTCTATATATGCGACTGTATGGGAATAATGTTTGTAAAATTCCTACCCTGTGAGTTTGTAGCTGTTCTTGCAGACTCAAAATCTGCTGCAAAAGCTCAGAGTTTCTGTCAGTCAGTTCCATTACTTGTTGCCTTAAAAAGTCCTTTTCTGTAAGAATGGTGGAAATCTCAGTTTGGACCATATCTCGAGCTCTGTATGCCTGTGGGTGAAAATGTTACAGGGCAACCCTTTTGAAATAAAAAATAACAAAAGTGGTATAAAGGTGGTACCTTTATTGGCTATATACTAATATAATAATAGCATTTTAGTTCCTTTTTCAAGCTGATTACAATGAATCTGTGGTGTTCTCTGGTATATATATATATATATATATATATATATATATATATATATATATACATATTAATAACATTCAGCTCAAATGACCAACAAGAAGGAATACCAATCAATGTGTAAGGTGTCAAAGTAATTTACCAGGGGATCTGCAAGAGACCAGCAGATAAGGAAAAGATAATGTGGGTCAAAGAGGCTGAGTATAAATTAGGGCTGAATTATTGGAGTGTAGAATCAAAGGAATTCCATATGATCTCTTAGTCCATATCCACATATGTTGGTATTTCTGACCTGGTGCAGGCCTTTCTTAGTCCACATAATTAGCCATAAATCCAAGGCCCAGGTTTATTCCCTTCTCCAGATGAACAAATATCTAATATAGCGATGTTAATGAATGCATTTACTTACATTTACAAATATATTTTCGGCAACAAATTGTAACAATAAGTTACCCTGGTGGCCTAGTGGCTTACCCTGTGGCCGGTGGGGACGCCCCCTGTGCTGGGACACCCGCCACATGCATCCTGTTCCTCTGAGTGCCGGTTCTCCTATGGCGCGAGTGGCACGCACTTGCCTGCCTCCTGACTATTCTGAACTCTCCAATCTGACCCTTGCCTGCCTGCTAACTATTCTGAACTCTCCAATCTCACCCTTGCTTGCCTGTTGACTATTCTACGCTTTCCAATCCTGATCCTCGTCTGTCTGATCATTCCGTGAACTTCGCCTGCACTGACCTGGCCTGTTTGACTACTCTTGTAATCTGCTTGTGCTGGCCCGGCCTGTCTGTCTACGCTTGTCTGTCTGGTCTGTCTTCCATCCATTATCCTTGGTTAAACAATCGTGATCCTGGAGGGCACCAAAGGGTGTAGCGAGGGTGCCAATGACTGGGAGGAGGGATGGCAGGCCAGGGGATTGGTGATTGGGGGGTTTTAGGCTAGAGTATTATTGGTGGGAGCAGAAGGGGAGGGCAGACATATATAGCAAGGAGTGCCTTACCTGCTTCCTCTTCCCTCAGGATCCTGGAGCGCTGGTGGAGCTGCTGCCCTCAGTGTGTCCGGTTCTCCATGATGGCCGATTCCTTAGAGGCCCAGGTGAGGGAGAGACTTAGGCAGCAAGGGACAGGCTGGGTGGATCAGCTTTTAGCTGAGCTGATCCCCTCTCCAGCTGCAGCGGTGACAGGTCGCAGCAGGACTGCTGACGTTCCCGCCCCCCCTTCCGGCTCAGTCCAAGTCCCCCTAGGCGGAAGTCCAGGAGTGCGGCTCGCAAGGCGCCCGCCGTTGCCGCTTCACTTAGGATTTCAGCAGGTAGCACGGTGACAGGAGTGCTTCCTCCTGTCACCACGCCTGTTAGGCCCCCAGTCACCAGAGCGCGAGCTGCTGCGCACGCAGCAGTGCGCGCTTCCCCTCCCGCTGCCACTACTGACCAGATAGTGAGGCTGCCTCCTGCAGCTCTTGTAGTTTCCCGCAGCTCCCCTCCTCACAATGCTCGCAGGCTGCATTCTGCACCGCAGAATGCACCTGCACCATCAGTCACACAACAGCACATTGGGGCACGCAGTACACGGGATATAGCTGTAGTACAGCAGCAGGTGGCCCCAGTCTCTTCCTCTGAGGACAGTTCCCCCACCCATATGTCAGACTGCACTAACTCTGTGGTTGGGGGGTTTCCTCCAGCTCAGCAGGCTCTCCACCACGCTGCCGTTCTACCCACCACTCACAGCACCCCTCTTTCACATGCTAACCTAGCTGGCCGTGGCTCGGCATCTCGGGGGGCTGACACGCGTATTCGCAATAGCCCCACTGGTGGACATAGGAACAGAGGCGAACGGCCCCCTAGGGATACCAGGGGTAGGCGAGGTTCACGGGTCCAATCCCCAGTACCCTCCTGTTCTTCCGCATGGGAGTCTCCAAGGTCATACTCCCCCTCCTCTTCCTCAAGAGGGAGTTCAGAGGATCGGCAGGGGAGCAAGCGTCGCAGAACACATCGGGGTTCCCACCGGTTTCACAGCTCGTGCCGGGATGACACCAACTCTCTTCAGCGGAGTCGGGATGCTGCTATACCCTTGCCTTCAAGATCTGGTGGGTACGACTGTACTGGGGCATGGGTGGGTACTGGTGACACTAATAGTGAAGTTCTTGTAGCACTTAAGCAAATTTTGGGCAAATTAGTTGCCAATAGTCCTACGCCACGGACTGAACCCCCGTCCGCTGGCACATACAAAGATGTCTATTTTTGTGGGGTTAGCCCGCTGGGCTCTCATTTGTCAGCGGAGACCAGGGAAAAAATTTGGAATAATGAGTACATTGATATTTGGTCCCTGATCTCGCCTGATCAAGTGACGGTTGATAAGGAGAGGCGTTTTGACAAAAGCGAGGACAGGAAGCCTAGAGTCGCTAAAACGTTTGGAAATTGGCTGCAAGCCTTTTCGGTGCTTGCAGGGGTTATCAGTCAAAAACATCCCAAAAAGTGCTCTCAACTTTTTGTTTACCAGGATCTTATTTATGGGGCTTATAAAGTGCACGGGGGTTCAGCCTGGTGGAGGTATGAGGAGGAATTCAGGAGGAAACTTGCTCTTCATCCTGATCTGGGTTGGAACATGAAAGCTACAGATGTGTGGATTCGGCTTATGATGGCCCAGCGTCCCCCTCCCTTTCTGTCGGGGGCCGCTGGGCACTCACAGGCCAGCTCTGCGGCCCCCAGAAGGCCGGGGGTTTGCTGGTTGTTCAATGAGGGTCATTGCAGATTCTTCGGAACGTGTAAATTTAAGCATGAGTGTTCCATTTGCGGGGGAGCCCACTCGGCCCTCAGGTGCTTTAAAAAGGGCAAGCCACTGTCAGCACCTCAACTCCCAGGTAGAACAGAGAACCCCAGTGAACGTGCTAGCAATGTCACCTTGGTTAGATCAGTACCCCAGGAAGCGGGAAGCCGCCCTGCTTAGATGTGGTTTTCTTTTTGGGTTTTTCATCCCTTTTCAAACTAAATTCAAACTATTGTTTTCCACTAACCTCAGGTCAGCGGAAGAGCACCACGGTGTGGTAGCTGATAAGTTAAGTAAGGAAGTGGAGTTAGGCAGGATTGCGGGCCCCTTTGAATCGTTACCTTTTCCCAACTTGTGGGTTTCCCCTTTAGGTGTGGTACCCAAAAAGGAGCCCGGTAAATTTCGTTTAATTCACCACCTATCATACCCTAAAGGCGGATCCGTCAATGATGGCATTAGTAAGGAGGATGCTTCAGTGTCTTATGCCCCCTTTGATTGTGCAATTGCATTGGTCTGTAAGGCAGGTAACGGTGCACTTTTGGCTAAAGCTGACATCGAATCCGCATTTCGGCTCCTGCCGGTCCACAAAGATTGTTTTCATCTTTTAGGTTGTTTCTTTGATGGACATTTTTACTACGACATGTGCCTGCCAATGGGTTGTTCAATCTCCTGTTTCTACTTTGAGGTTTTCAGTTCCTTTATAGAGTGGGTTGTCAGTTGTGAGTCAGGCTCTCATTCTTTAACCCACTACCTAGATGATTTCTTGTTTGTAGGCCCAGCAAACAGCAGTTGTTCAGGCCTCCTAGCCACCTTTCGTTTTGTTGCTCAGCAGTTTGGTGTCCCTCTCGCTGAGGAGAAAACAGAAGGTCCTACTGTAGTTTTGACTTTCCTCGGCATTGAGATTGACACCATTCGGATGGAATTCCGTCTTCCCAGCGATAAGATGTTTAAGTTGCTAGCGCTAGTCGAGCAGGTACAGGAGGCCTCCAAAGTTACCCTGAAGCAGCTCCAATCATTGTTAGGTCTTTTGGTTTTTGCTTGCAGAATCATGCCCATGGGTAGGGTTTTTTCCCGACGCTTGTCCCTGGCTACGAAAGGAGCGAAATCCCCCCACCATTATATCAGGATCACTCGGCAGTTGAAGGCAGATCTAGAGGTGTGGAAACAATTTTTGCAGGTCTTCAATGGTAGGTCATGCTGGATGAGCCATGAAGTTTGTAATCACGACTTATCCCTGTTTACGGATGCGGCCGGCTCGGTAGGTTTTGGGCCCATCCTAGGCAATCAGTGGTGCTTTTGTGCTTGGCCCGAGTGCTGGGTTGAAGCTGGCCTTTGCAAGAATTTGACCTTACTTGAGATTTTCCCTATTATGGTGGCGGTGGAACTCTGGGGCAAATGCATGTCAAATAAAAAAGTTTGTTTTTGGACTGATAATTTGAGTGTTGTATTTGCAATTAACAACTTGACGTCTTCTTCGCCTGTTTTAGCTATGTTGCGCCACCTGGTCCTGCTTTGCTTGACGCACAATATCTGGTTTCGGGCCAAGCATGTACCGGGGGTTTCCAATTCAGCAGCTGATGCTCTCTCTCGTTCACAGTGGCAGAAATTCCGGGATTTAGTCCCAGAGGCAGAGTCCCGCGGACAGGAATGCCCAACTACCTTATGGGAGATAGTGGAGCGCAGCTTATAAACATGGTCCGAACTTCGGTGGCTCCAGCCACTTGGGCGGCGCATGGTAAGGCTTGGGCTGAGTGGTTCTCCTTGTTCCCGGTTAACACCTCCTGGGCACCCGATAACTGTTTTCAGGTGGCTGTGGATTACCTTTTACTACTTCGGGGGAGTGGCCATTCAGTTGCAGTTGCTAAAAAGCGATTGACGGGTTTGGCATTTTTGTTCAAGCTAATGGGGGTTGAGGATGTTACGAAACGTTTTCCCATATTGCAAGCCATGAAAGGTTGGGCCAGGAATTCTGTTAAGAAGGACTCCAGAAGACCAGTGTCGTTTGCACTACTATGCAGGCTTTTAGCTATATTACCCAAAGTATGTATATCCAGTTATGAGGTAGCTCTTTTCAGAACCGCTTTTGCATTAGCTTTCTTCGCAGCATTGCGAGTTAGTGAACTGGTCCCGCAAAGCAAATCAAAAGCGGGAGGCCTGTTATCCGGTTATGTGCTCGGCAATTCCTCTTCCATTCTTTTGTGCATCCGGTGCTCTAAGACTGATGTTTTGGGTAAAGGGTGTTGGATCCCATTAACGGCGATTGAGGGCCCTGCCTGTCCATGTGCCCTGGTGTCTCAGTTTTCAACGATTAGATCTCTGGGTGACCGTTTTCTTTCACACCTTGATGGTTCCCCGTTGACCCGCTTTCAGTTTGCGGCCATGTTTAAACGTTACTTGTGTCAGCTTGGTTTCAATCCTAACGAATTTGGAACTCGCTCGTTCCGCATAGGTGCAGCAACGGAAGCGAGTGGCCTCAAGGATGAACACATTAAAAAGATTGGTCGCTGGAAATCAGCGTGTTTTACAACCTACGTACGGCCTGATTTACTGACGTTTTAATTTCTTCCAGGGCATCTGCGTGCGACAGTTTGGATGGTTGGCCATTCCTATATTCGGCGGGCTGAACAGAGAGCGGCATTTCGTCCAGGAGGAGACACTTTGGGTTTTACAGGGGTACATTTTCAATGGCGTGGTATTGGAGGTTTGCGGTGGTTGCAGGTCTTACCAGAAGTAGTGGCAATCAGCAGGGTTACACCCCCCCAGTCATATTGGTCATTCACGCAGGCGGCAACGATCTAACACATTAGATCGATTGAGAACAAGGATGAGGGGACCCCCATGGGGAAACACTTTGCTTTATGCTCGAAAAAAGGAATCCGCGATCTGTCGGTGAAAGTTATTGAACAGGTGAAACTACCCCTTAGGGGTGGAGATGCTGAGCATCTATTAAATTTGAGAGAGGCGTTTTGGATCCTAAAAATGGAGACTAGGTTACCGAACAGTCTGAACACCAGACATGATTTATTATATTTATATTAGAGTGCCGGGGCCACTAACAGGATTGGGCTCTAGCTTTAAATATATCCCTCTCCTATCCTCCTACCCTCAACTTATGTCCTACTTCTTTATACTTTTTCTATTTACTACTTTCGATTACAATGTTTCTTTACACCCAAATGTAATATGCTATAGACGTATATCCTGAAACCTTCTTTACCGTAAAGGTTTACCCTTTCCTTGCGGATGATAAGCTATTAAGCATCAATTACCAGCTACTCATTCTCCAGAGCAGATAATTAATTTTACACATTTTCACACATTCTCAGAAGGATTGTCAGTTGTTTTAATATGGAAAACGAGGTTTTGACCTTTAGTAGACTGGTTTTAATGGTTAATAAAGCACACATGTTTTTAATCTGTATTACTACATTGGGCCCAGCAGGGGTCGCTATTGATGTTGTGTATATAACCTGTCTGTTTGGTCCAAGATGTATGCCTATGATTAAGGGAGTGATTCCCGAAACGCGTAGGGCGTTGGATCCTTGCATGTGTTTGGAATAAACATTTATTCCAAGTATTGGAGTGCCGTCCTTCTTTTGGATGTTTACGGCAACGATCTAGGCAGTGTATGGGTAGCGGAGCTGTTATCCCTCATCAGGTCAGATATGGGCAGGTTTAAAGCATTTTTCTCGGATATGGTATTAGTTTGGTCGGAAATCGTTCCCCGGCTCTGCTGGAGGGGGGCGAGAGACCCGGGTGCAATTGAGAGAGCCAGGCGCCTTCTTAATTCCCGGATTTCCCGTTTTGTTCGCGACAGGGGGGGTATTGATCAGGGCCTCATGTTGCGAGATGGCGTCCATTTGAATGATATCGGCCTTGACATTTTTCTTTCCGGTTTACAGGATGGTATTGGAGCCGCTCTTATGCGTTTGGGTGGGGGTCGGAGTCCCGTGTAGGTGTACAGGTACTCCTCCGTGGCGGGGTAAAAGTGTCCTTGCCATTGGTTATCCAGACGGTATTTGGAATGACCTACATGCCCACCGCGGCTGCGGTGGCTGGCATTTGGAAATTAATGGTTGGTAAATTTATGGCAAGTTTTTTCTGTGTACGGTATGAATAAGAATCTGTTTAAATAAAAGCTGTGGCCGACCCTAACCCACTAAAAGGAAGTTTTGCTTCAGTGTTTTCAGTATTTACGCTATGGGTTATATTAGTTAACTGTTAAGTTATCACACATTAATCAGGCATGCCTCCTCACAGTCTTTGCTCGTCCAGAACCTTTAGCTTTGCTCCTCTCTTTTTTAAACCTGGCGGCATCCAAATAACGGGTTGGGGACTTGGTTTGGTTATCAACAATGAATATCAAGCTTAGAATTCCATTTCGTAAGCGGGGGGCCCAGATTTATTGGTCCATATCCTATTGTAGAGATTGTGAACCCTACCTGTGTCTGTCTCAAGTTACCTGATTTGTTTAAGTTATCTAACTTGTTTCATGTTTCTTTGTTGAACTAGAAAATATTAAAGGCAGTTTTATTAAAAACTTGGAGTGCTGGATATATACTACTGTGAAAGGAGCCGTTGTGAACAGGCTTGTGAAGTTGCACCCTTAAAGAAATTTGGCTGAGAAAGTAAGTGCAGTTTAATTCGTTTTTCTTTGTTGAACCCTGCCATACAGGTTCACCAGCAATCATGTTTTCCTCAAGTGTTGGTAAAGAGTCTGGCCAAATCTGATGTCTGGGTTGACCACCTTAGGAGACAGTTCCATCCCAGGTCTCCTGGTAAGATTAAGGGTCCAGTGGCCCCTCCTCGGGGGGGGTAATGTAATGATAGGTTACCCTGGTGGTCTAGTGGCTTACCCTGTGGCCGGCAGGGACGCCCGACATGCCTCCGGCGGAGACGCCTGAGTCCTGTTCCTCTGAGTGCCAGTTCTCCTATGGCATGCACGGCGCGCACTTTCGGGTTTTACGCATCGGCATGATGGCTTCATCACGCATTGGCGTGAAATTCTAAAGTATTTAAAGGGATCTCTGTATTAAACACATTGCCTGTTGTTAGGTTCTATTCGTTAGTATCCTAGGTGTTTATTCCTGCTTGATCTATTAATATTGACTCTTGCCTGCCTGCTAACTATTCAGAACTCTCCAATCTGACCCTTGCCTGCCGAATATTCTACGTTCTCCAATCATGATTCTAGCTGCCCATTCTTTGAACTCTGCCTGCACTGACCTGACCTGTTTGACTATTCTTGTAATCTGTCCACGCTTGTCTGTCTGGCCTGTCTTCCATCCAGTATCCTTGATGAAACGATCGTGCCCCTTTGCTTTAGCTTTGCTCCTCTCTTATTAAGACCTGGTGGCATCCAATTAGCGGAGGGCTCCTCCCAAAGTGAAAGGCGGCTGTTTAAGGCAGAAGCAAGAGCCGAGACCAGGGAGCCTAGCACTGGTTCTGGATATAGGGTACCGAACGTGACACAAATGCAGTTTAGACAATTGGGTTTATATTACTGCATTTGCAATGCCCCAACAACACGTGTTTATTTAAAAGCATTTCATTCCTACCTGATCTCGTTCCTTCTTCAGCTCACACACATGGCTGTGAAATGCTTCACTCTTTTTTCGGAGAATGTCACATTCCAACTGTAGGTTGTGGCACTCTTGCACCATTGTGTCTTTCTCCTTCTCCCACTGTAGAGAAAATATAGAATATCAGAACAAAGAGCTGAAGAACAGACTTTACATATATGACAGTTATTTAAATTTGGTTTTATTCGTGTGAAATGTTATCTAAAATGTTCTCAGATAAAAAAAACAATAGATCTTGAGTGATTTCAAGAAGAACATGATAGGAAAAATCTTGAAAGAAGCCAAAAAATTCTGAAAATATAACCTCTCGTTGGTAGCCAAAACCAGTGATAACAAGACAACATGAGCAGATCATCAGGTACAATTTTTTTTAAACGTATAAAATAAACGTACATTTAAATTTTTTATCCTGGCTGGCTGCAGGTGTTCATGCTTATTTTGCATATCAATTTGGTATTCACCCCTAGCTATAAGTTTGGGGCAATGACCTGGGGCCACCAACTGTAGCCAGTGAGTGCTTTTTCTTTTCTGCATACAATGCATCATCAAAGCAATTCACCCATTGGGGCAGATTTACTAAAGGGCAAAGTGGGCATTTCTAGCGGAAATTCAGCAAAAGACAATTGCAGGGACAATTTTTTTACCAAAAGGACAATTTGCTAGTGAAAAAGTTCAGCACTTGAGAAGCGTCATTTTGCCAGGTAAATTTCTTCTCAGTCAAACGATCATTACTCCGCAAATTTATCAAAGTGTGATCTTTCCAATCCATTACCTGGCAAATTGGTAAGCTGAAGCTACATCCTCAACATTAATATTGAGGCCAGTGACATCATATCCGGGATATGATGTCAGAGAAATCATATCCCGAATGCCAAAAAAGTCATAAAGACAAAACACAGGCTTTTTTTTATAATTTAATGTGGGATTATGTTTAAATGTTGTAACTGTTATATATATGTTTTTTAATTTTTTTTAACCATTTGAAGCTCATGCCACATTTATTTTAGGGTAGGCTCATGTCTAGGACAACAGAGTACCTCTTTTGTCTTTATTTTGCTTTCTTGGACATTTTCAAATGTGGCCACATTTAAGTATGAAGAACATTTCAGTAGGAAGAACGCTAGCGAAAAATCGATTAGAAATGTCTGCGCTATAGAAATTTTCGATGGCAAAACGTTGCCATTGTTAATCTGCCGAGACGAAACTTTGCATTTTGATAAACAAGTGTTTTCACTGCTAATTAATGTTTGACAAAGTTGTGAGAAGTATGGCAAAGCCTGCCGGCGAAAATTTGCCCTTTAGTATATTTGCCCCATTAAGCAGGACCCAGGATTTTGTATACATTTAGGTCACTGGTCGAATCAGGTGAGTTCAGGGAGTTGATTTCAATTGACTTTGGATGATTTCCCTTAAGTGAAATTAGACCAGGGTTTATACAGCTGCTGGGCTATATAAGGTTAGCTCAATGTAAATATAAATGTTACATATTTATTATATTATATATACAATTTACATATTGCTGAAATATCTTGTTGCGGTTAAATAAATTGCATAGGTAAATACTGTATAAAACTGACCATACAGAGTTGCTGACCAGAAGTGATGTCCAACTTCTGTGGTACTGAGGGCTGAAACTTTTCTGGCTTATATGGTGAAGGACTGATAATCAAAGCCAGTGTTGACTACTTCCAGTTTTTAAACCATGCCCATTTTATTCACATAATCACAAGCACTTATATGACCATATCCACATTAATGGCTGGTGCTTGCTACAGGGATATCACCTATCACTCATATCAAAAAAAAAAAGTTTTATTAAGTCATACCCTTAAATCCATATGCCTCCTCTGCTGTGGATAACATAGCAAACCACAGCATATAACCTTATGGACCCCCAAATAAACCCCCAAATAAACCCCTACCTGGCTCACCTCCCACATACAGCATAGGATAGGCAGGACCACCATAACCAAAAACTCTCGCACCAGTTGTGGAGTAGGAACGTCAGAATGTTTCACCCAGAAACATTGCTCAGGACCAAATCCTTTCCACTTAATGAGGAATTGCTAAACACCTCTGGAGAATCTAGAGTCTTTTTTTTCAGCTTCATAGTGTTGGCCATCCACAAAGAGTAGGAGGTAATTGTTCAGAGGAAAAATGGTAAGAGATTGCAGACTTAAGCTGGCCATAGACTCAAAGATCCGCTCGTTTGGCGACATCGCCAAACGAGCGGATCTTTTCCCGATATGCCACTAACGGCATGGCTATATCGGCGGTAATTCGAACGTTCGGCCGTATGGCCGAACGATCTAATTACGATGCGCCAAGGGGCTCCGACGGGTCGGTCGGGTAAAAATCCAACCTTCCCGATCGATATCGTGGCCAGATATCGATCGGGAAGACCCGTCGGAAGCCCCCATACACGGGCAGATAAGCTGTCAAATCGATCCAAACAACCGATATCGGCAGCTTTATCTGCTCATGTATGGCCACCATTAATAAGGGACACATGAAAGACATTAGGGATGTGCATTTCAGGAGGAAGTTGGAGTCAGACAGCCATTGGGTTAATGATCTACAGAATAGGGAAAGATCCAATAAACCTAGGGCCCAACTTGGGAGAAGTAATCTTGAGATGGCCACGTGGTCATTAACTGTTGGAACATCAGAAAGGAGGAGGTCCTGAGGAAAAGCTTGGGGATGCTGACCATAGACACAGTGATCTCCCAGTAGAGACATGAGCATTGAGGCATTGTTTTGAGTGAACTCCGTCCATGGAAGATTGAATCAGTCATTCTGACAAAGAGACACAACATCTTAAAACACAATCTCTGCTGTAAATCCATGGAGGTGAAACATTTGAAAAATAAAATGTTGAGACAGTTTCACCGGAAATGGGAGTTTGCACAGAGGGATGAAATGATCCATCTTACTGAAGTGGTCAATACCCACTCTGACGGTGTTTGAAGGTGGTAATTCAACAATAAAATCCATGGATGAGTGCACTATAGAGAGGGAACAGGGAGAGACTGTAATAATACACACAGGATAGAGTGACTGGGCTTAGAAGAATCAACAGATGGAACAAGGAGCAACAAAGTCTTAGACATCTCTCCGCATAGATGGCCACCATACAAGATGATTATAAAGTCAGTGTTTTTTTTTTACAACTGGACTCCCGGCTTGTTTGGAACAGTGGGTCTGCTAAAGAATAGAGTGACAAAGTTCAGGAATATAAGCTATGCCAAAGTGTCAGGAGGTGCTGAGGACTGAGTGTTCTTGGAGCCTGGAAGATAAGTGATAAAACTAAAGCATGATGGTCGGTAAAGATCATGATGGGATATGGTGTGCCCTCCAGTAAATGTTGCCATTCTTCCAAAGAGAATAAACAGAGAATAAATCTTGGTTCCCAATGTGATGCACGTGTAAACACTACTAATGAGCTGTTCTCTTTATAAAAACCTGAATTGAAAGATTTAAGGACATATACAAGGTTTGTCTGTAAAGGAATGGGATTCATTTCTGATACCCCAGTGGCTCCAACAAGTATGTGCATAGCACCATAAGAACAATAGGCAGAACCAGCAGTGTCAGATAATCCCATCACCCAGGCTTCAATGTTTTCCCCCCACACACCTGCATGAGAACAGTAGAGATTTGCTGGTAGGCTGCGCCAATAGGGGCATAAAAAGAGCCACCAGGAGAGAGGGGGAAGGATCTTCTGATTCAGTTACTCTTCGGGCCATCATTTATTTTGGAACTTACTTTTTATTATTTAACTTCCATAGAAGGATTTGTTGCTGTATGATGCCATTGGACTATACATAATAAAATTAAAAATGCTATATGGACTTCTCTCCAGTGTTCTGTCATCCTTCTATTAGGTTATTGTGATGGGGTGAATTTAGTTGTTTTTATTTCTGTCAATTAACTTTGTTGTCCAGTAATCTGTGTAAATAGCTATGTATAATTTATGTAAATACTTTGTTTAGGTGTAAACTAGTTTTGGTTAACAAACGGAGGCCTACTTTGAAGCATGTGCTGACAGTATATGTAAATGGTGTTAAAACAATTGTATATTGAAAGCTGTAGCTTTGCTACAGGTGAATACAAAAGAGTGTACATGGAAAGCTTTACTTTTATATATAATAGTGCAATTGATTGTACATAGTTTCATGAAGCACTTACCTAGAGCTCCCAGAAAAGCCACTTCCTAAAGGGGTGGGCAGCCTCTGTGAATGAATATGTATAGGGTAGATGCTGATCCCCTGGTGTCAGCATAGAGCAGTCTGGAAGCTATAAAAAGCTGCAGCCTGAAATCATTGGGACTTTAGGAGTCTGTGTTAAACATTTTTAGGTAGTTCTGGAGCTTCAGGTGTGTGCTTGCATAGATACTGCTGACCCCCTGCTGGTGAAAATGTATAATGCATCTTTGCACATACATTGATTTCTGCATTTGCTTAAAAAGCACAATTCATCTGCATGGCTACTAAACTTACATGCACCCATGATAGTAATTTTCCTGAAATTAGTGGCAGCAGAGTCGGATTGTTCTGGAAAAAAGAAAGAAAGAAACAGTGGCTTCTCCTTTGGGTTCTGCGTTTCTGTCAGAAGATGAACGGCCAGATTCACAGATTCTGTGATGGATCGATATAATCAGTAGAATACTATGTTGGGGCCTGGTTTTCTGCTGCAGATCACCTGCAGGTCTTTGAACTGGCTTCTCAGGAGGTTTTGGGTACAAGGCAGCACCACCAATTGCCTGCATTGGATTTTTCTTGATCCGTCCAGAGATCAGAGTTCGACAAACTGCTGGTGAGAATAATGCATGCTACCTTCCCCACATTTGATGACAGATGGGAGGGTATCAATTCCTACCTGAAAACCTTCAAAATAATTTGTGAGGATTACAATGTTCCATAGACAGTCAACGAAAATCCTGGCAGGCAAGTTAGTTGGCAAGGCCAGGAGGTCTACAGGGCAGAGCCGGGCCAACCCGGCCAGGCGCCCTAGGCAACCTAGCAGGCCACGGCGCCGGCTCTGTGCGCGCTTGACTGTGCATGCGCAAAATTTCGCGCCGTCGCGCATGCACGAAATATGTGCGCGCATGCTCAGAAGAGAATTTATGTGCACGCCACCAGGGGCAGACGGGACCGGACACGGGGTAGGCGACAGAGCATGTACGTGCCTGGCGCCCCCTCAGCTTTGCGCCCTAGGCACGTGCCTACTCTGCCTACCCCTAGTTCCGGCCCTGCTACAGGGATTTGCCTTACCCTCAGCGGACTGACTACAAGGAGGTTAAAATATTTCCTATTGAGAATTATGACATTTTGTAAGAGACATACTGCCAGTCCTTTAGAGCATTCGCAAGGAACCTACAGATACCCACTGTGTCTTTGCCAGCTGTTTACATTTCCCATTTAACCAGTGGCTGAGGACTAGTGGGGCGAAAAACACTTGAGGGGCATTGGCAGCTTTGCTTAATGTAACAATTTCTAGAGCAAAGTGCCCCTGAAGTTCGAGTGTGGGTGTGGGCTCAATCACCACTCACCCTAGACTGGCAGATATGTTTTTTGTAAGCCTGGCGCATTTGCGCCAGTATCCACCTACTCCAGAATCAAGGAAGGCTTGTAAATTGACAGTTCTAGAAGCCAGTTGAATCTGCAATGGAAGTAGGAATCTATGAGAGTTATTTTGGGGAGAAGGCTCAATGCCACCCAGATAAGGCTCCCCAATCTTACCTAGCCGCAGGAGTTTTCCCTCTTCAAGGTATCGTTATTGGCAAAATGGAAAAGCCACTGCAGTGCATCCACAGACCATCGGAGTGTCTCAGAGTTTATAGTTTTAAGAGAGTTGTGCCCTTCCAATCTGCATAGAGATTGAAGGAAGCGGAGGAGGAGAGCTCAGAAGAAGAGGTCTTTGAAAACTTGGTGCTAAGATAGGCTGAAATCTCTTGCCTCATGGACCAGGAGAGGATTATTTTCCCAGAAATTAGATGTCCAATCCAGTGCTTTGCCCTCAAGCAAGGAGATGACGTATCCCACTTTAGCTCATTCAGAATTCAATTCAATGAATGAGGTATTGTTTCAAGAAACCTGGCCTGGTCTGAGGATTCCCATTGTAGAGGGGAGGTGGCAGAATGCAGAGTTCATTTGCTGATGCTGAAGGAGCTACCATGACAGGAGGGTTTCCAGCGACTGGAGAGACAGAAGGCATCCATGACAGAAGGTCTTCAAGAACTTGCCCTGCTGAGCTTCATAGGCCTCTTCTCCAAGTCTGGTGGAGCTTCCTCTGTAAACACTTATAATATAATCAGAGTAGCCAAACTTTAATCCAGGGGCCACATAAGGTTGCTGTGGGTTGCCAGTTGGACAACATTGATATAGAAGATGCCCATGGTACAATCATGTTGCTCAAGCTAAATGTGTTTTCCCATTGGGCACCAATGGTGGTCACGGACAATACAGATTTTCAGCCACAATGCACTTACTCTGAGATTTAAGCATTCAACAGGACTATCTATGGTCTATCATTAGAGCAGTAGAGGCAGTAGCGCAGCCACAACAGCAATATTTATTCCATGTGTGGGCAACTATATTTAAATTAGCAAACCAAAATAACCAATAAATAAGACCTATCTTGCAGGATTCAAGGGAAGAATAGCTAAGAGGTTGGAAGTTGTTTAAACTAGGCAAGTGGGGGTGATTATTATGGCAAATAAAGGGTGACTGGGCAGTGGGATTACCCATAGTAACCTTAGATTTAAATCTCCATTACGTAATGCAATTCAGAGACATAAGTAGAAATCTTCTCTGTATGCTGGCAATTGCATGGTGTTTGTCAGGTAAAATGGCAGAACTGGAGTTACTGTAATTGCATGTGCTGAAAATTATGATATAATTTATATCATTGACACCTGGTGGGATAAAATGTGACTGGGCTGTGAATTTAAATGATTACACAATAATGGAGCCCAGCTACATTTACAAATAGCTTCACAACTACCGTATGTCAAGTTATTATTATGCATAACTTCAATTATCCAGACCTTGACTGGGGTAAATTATGGGATGCGGTTTAATCCTAATACATTCCGTATACAAAAATATCTCTAGTACACAGAGTGAATGTCTCTCAGTGTATATGATATTTGTGACCATCTACACAGATAAAAAATATACAAAAGACCTATACAGAATATATTTGTGACAAACGGCACCCATAGGTAAAGGGGTTGCCAAGTCACAAAAATCTTGCAGGTTTGTAAATGTACAAAATGACAACTTTTTATTTGAGCTAGTTCAAGAACCTACTAGGAATGACTCTCTTGTGAACTTGGAAATAACTAATATTACAAAACTCACCAGAGGTCACCCTTTAAGGCTATGGGCCCACACAGTGCCCCTGCTCCATTGAATTGAATTTGATCAGCCTGTGTGCGGTCACACACTGACCTCAGCTTCAACTCTGCTGTGTGTGACCACACACAGGCTGATCAAATTCAATTCAATGGAGCAGGGGCACTGAGCAGATCAGCTTCGCTCAGCCTGCAAAAATATGACAACAGCATGTGGGCCCATAGCCTTAAAGGGTTGCCTCTGTTGAGTTTTGTAATATTAGTTATATCCAGGTTCCCAAGAGAGTTATTCCTAGTTCAATTCAGCCTGTGTACCCATAGCCTTAGACAGGAGGAACAGGACTTTCATTTGAACAGCCTAGGTGGTTCTTCTCAGTGTGGACAGTTGTGGGATGCTCTGCCGGATGATGTTGTGATGGCTGATTTTAAGAGGAGTTTGGATGATTTCTTGGACAAGCATAATAAGCATGCTAGCATAACAAGCATGCTAAAATCTACAATTAGTATAGATATTGGTATATATAGTTTATGTGAGTGTATGGAGGAGTCGGTGTGAGAGTGTATATCAGGAGTGATGCGGGATCTACTTTTATTGATGTTATCCCATTAGGATCTACATCCATAAAAGCATTAACATCCTGTTCCATGGAAAATATTACTTAAATATTATATTTATTTTTAAGAGGATGTAAATTGTTATATTTAACAAACAACTATTTCTTATGTAACCCTAACATAATAAATATCTGAATGAAAAGAATGAAACAGGAGGGTGATTTAGACAAGCTGTTTTTTGACAGTGTCTTGAGTTCTACTGATCACCAGCTAAAGGTCTACTGGTAGATCCCAATCTACTTTTTGGGCAGCCCTGGTATATATATATATGTGCGCTGGTTTTCATTTCATTTTTCATTTAGAGGGGTTGAACTTGATGGCATTTTTTCAACTTAACTTAAAGATGTAACTATATAAGAATGCTAAACATCCCCTGTGCAAATCACAACTCATACAGCATTGGTTGATGGTGATACCAAGAGTGCAATAAAGGTGAGGAGGGAAGAGTTTTATCAGTACTTAGTTTGTCAATATTAGTTGTATTAGCTATATAAATTGCTATATTGCTTTGGTAAAAATTCCTGTTAATGTCCTCTTATAAACTGTTAATTTTGCAGGACCCATAAATCTACAACGATCCTTATTTTACTGATTAATGTGTGCGAATAAACAATTTCCTTTACAAACTCAATAAAAAAATCTTATTGACAGCAAATAGGTTTGTTTCTGTGTAATGTATAGTTTGCAATTTATGAAACTTCATTGACAATTGTAGCCTCCAAGAGATTACATTACTAGTTTAATTAACAATGGAAACTGAAAGGAATTTGTATACATTTAATTATATTATACTATTACCTTCTGTAAAAAGGCATGACTGCAAAAGTTATATCATCATATACATAGCTACTGAACACACTTTTTCTTGGCATATAGCAGATAAGCCAGTTATACTATAAATCCTGGCTAATAGAAACAGAGGGAACTCTAATTTTATACAAGCAAATAGACTGAACAAAGTGAAATAGACCTCAAAAATAGTCCCAAATACAGTATTTTACTGTTAGGGGCTTGCATACTAATGATACTTAAATAATATCAATTATATATAAACTCAGATGGTATTGTAAAATAAATCGTTTTATAGATAATTAATTAGTAATACAAACAACATGCTATATACAAGAAATTGTACATCAAATACATGTCAAATCAATAACAATGTTTAAATACATACCAACAAATCATAACTTAAATAACAAAAAATACAAGGAAGCAGACACCCTTGCCAGAAAATAAGAATTACCCCAATGTTTTCGTAAAGCCTTTCTCAAGGGGACTTCTGGTGTGTTATAAATTCTCAGCAGCATAAATAACCTGTTAATTAGATGCCAACCCTGCACAGTCTCGCTCGCGCTTCTCACTTCGTCATCACATTAACCAACTCTCTTTTTTCTTTTCAAGCATTGCACCAGATACATGTATTTTATGCAGTTTGGAACTAATGATCATATAGCAAATCATCACACTTTTCTTGCATTTAAGATATCAAGGCAACATTTACTCAAAGAAACCAATCAGTGAATTAAGTGCTTTATATTTTACTGTGTAAATACATGTATGTATATGTGTAGATGTACGCCTATGCATGTGTATATACATATGTATGTATGTACACAGGTGTATGTAAGTATGTCTATATAGGTATCGGGCAAAGACACCTAACCCCACAAGAGCACGGGCACTTTTTATCAAAATAAAAACTTATACACAGTCTTCACAAGACCTGAGAACATTTTTATTAGATTGTCCACATATGATATATAAAAAACCGAGAACCATAAAACAGGTGTTAGTACCCAGCTGTCTTCCAAAAAAATCACAGAATACATTGTTTGCAGAAACATTTTTTAATAAACAAAACAAAGGTTTTTATTCATGCCACTTTTGTAAAGCCTGCAAAACGTGTAGAAGACAAAACAAAAACATATTGCAATTTAAATATAATGTATCAAATGAACTATTTAATATAAAAACTGCTATAACATGTAATAGCAAAAATGTTATATATTTATTAGAATGTCCGTATAATTTGCAATATGTAGGAAGAACAAATAAATGTCTGAAGACATTGGCCCATTTTAAAACAATGCATAATTCAGATACATCATTACTAAAATTCATGGGAATCTCCCAAAAAATACCCCAATGGCGTGGTGGAGATATAATACAGTCAATTTAGAAAGAAGAAACCTATTGGGTTCACAAATTTCAAAAGGACTAAATATAGAAACCAAATGGTTGGTGCTCACTGCAGGCAAATTGAAGTCATGTTAAAACATACCCTTAAATCCATATGCCACATCCTCCCCTGTGGATAATACAACAGACCCCCAAACACATGATTAAACACTTTAGGGGCCCTTAAAAACTATTTCCAAATGCTAACAAACCCCAAGAACAAACCCCTAACCGGCTTACATTCCACAGGTAGAATAGGGCAAGCAGAGAATGGCACACCCAAGAAGCACTGGGCAAGCAGAGAATGGCACACACAAGCAGCACTGGGCAAGCAGAAAATGGCACACACAGGGAGGCAGGGCCAGGCCAAGGTATTTTTGCACCCTAGGCAAAGGCTTCAATCAGTGCCCCCCCACCCAGTCCTGCATTACCATTTCCCACCTTACCAGTCATATAGCCCCCTGTACCTGTGCCAGCACCTATCATATTGCCTCCATTTGTATCTATGCCAATGGCAGTCAATCCCTCAGATTGTCCCCAGGCCCCAATCTGTACCTGTGCCAGCATAAACCAAAACATCCATCATATTTTCACCCCAATCTGTACCTAAGCCAGTGGCAACCAAAAGAATCCATCATATTGCCCAATTTGTATCTGTTCCAGCAGAAGCCAAAAATCCATCATATTGCCCTCAAATATCTGTGTACCTGTGCCAGCAGCCCCATATTGCCCCATGTACCTGAGCCTGCAGCAGCCAATCCCTTATATTGCCCCCAATCTGTACCTGTGCCAGCATCAGCCAAAAAATACACACTATTGCCTCCATATATGTACTTGTGCCAGCAGCAGCCAAATATCCATCATATCATCTGTTTACCTGTGCAAGTAGCAGCCAAGATATTGCCCACAAATATGTACCTGTGCCAGCAGCTGCCAAGAGGGAGCTGGGGAGTGATTCTGTCTGGAACAGGGGGTTTATAAAGTTGAAAAACTATTAAAGGCCAAGCAAAGCAGGGTTTAAAAAAGAAAGAAAGGAAATTCCCCTTAAAAGTGTGCCCCCCCATGATTGCACCCTAGGTGGGCACCTACTTTGCCTGCCCCTAGTTCCAGCCCTGCAGGGAGGGGAGGCAGAACAGAGCAGGAGACAGAGAAAACTCTCATTCTAATATGTACTACATACAGTGACACAGTGCTGGTGCCCCATAAGCATTTTGAATAAGGTGTGAACAGGTGAACAATGTGGGCAGTTTCAGTCTGAGTTTCAGGTGTGAACAGTACAGGGTTTTAGGATGTGAACAAAAGAGGTGTCACAAGTGTGAACAATACAAGTGATTAGAGTCTGAATTTGAGGTTTAAACAATGCAGGGTGCAGTTTATCTCTTCAGTCATACCTTTTGAAGATTACATATGGTAAAAAGACAGAGCCTCTGGGGGGCCAAAGAAGGGGGGGTCGCGGGCCACATGCCAGTTGGACAGCCCTGGTTTAGATACATTAATTATTTTACTTGTATTTTAATATTTATATGACTTTAATTTATCTGTGTCTTATTTAATTATTTAACAAAATTATATAATGAATTCATTAACCTATGAACCTGTATTGAATAATTGATTAATTAAACTAATGCAAGCAATGAGTTGTAACCGTTTAAATAGCACTGAACTGTGCTATGGGTAATATCCCTTGAAGAAGTATATTGTATATCGAAATACGTTGGGTTTTAAAGAAATAAAAGTGAAATTATTAACTCTAATTAAGAATACTCTTATTTGATACACAATCCCGAAGTACTACTCCCACGAAACTATACTCAAACACAGTTTTGCTGAGTTCGAGACGTAGGAACTGACTACAAACATCTGAGACCTGAACCGCTCACAAACGAGGTCCAAGCGCAGCCAGCATCACAAGCTGAAGAGATCTGACCGACACCACGATCACTATCCTACGATCCAAAAGCAGCAGATCTTGTAAGTACAAGCCCATTGTGGGCCATTTAAAAGATCGCTACGCTACTTCACTATTTGTACTTTCTGTCTAAATAGGCACAATCCCGGAAAGAGTCCCCATACAAGTATTATGAGTTCTATCAATTGCTATGGAATGTGAGTAGATCTAATTAGAATAAAGGGAACGTTTAAGACGGTATCACACAGGCACGCACTGAATTATGAAAGAGCAATGCTACCTATTATCTAACTTCCCCCTTACACTGAGATTTTACAAAAGCAATGTATTGCCACTTGATATAATTCTGATTGCATGGTCACTTTTATATTGATATATTCAGCATTGTCACTTTTATATTATGCAAGTTACCTTGTGTACAGTGGTGTGCAAAACTATTTGCCCCCTTCCTGATTTCTTATTCTTTTGCATGTTTGTCACACTTAAATGTTTCTGCTCATCAAAAACCATTAACTATTAGTCAAAGATAACATAATTGAACACAAAATGCAGTTTTTAAATGAAGGTTTACGTTACTAAGGGAGAAAAAAAACTCCAAATCTACATGGGCCTGTGTGAAAAAGTGATTGCCCCCTTTGTTAAAAAATAACTTAACTGTGGTTTATCACACCTGAGTTCAATTTCAAAGGTTATAAAGCCATTTCTAAAGCTTTGGGACTCTAGCGAACCACAGTGAGAGCCATTATCCACAAATGGCAAAAACATGGAACAGTGGTGAACCTTCCCAGGAGTGGCCGGCCGACCAAAATTACCCCAAGAGCGCAGAGACAACTCATCCGAGAGGCCACAAAAGACCCCAGGACAATATCTAAAGAACTGCAGGCCTCACTTGCCTCAATTAAGGTCAGTGTTCACGACTCCACCATAAGAAAGAGACTGGGCAAAAACGGCCTGCATGGCAGATTTCCAAGGCGCAAACCACTTTTAAGCAAAAAGAACATTAAGGCTCGTCTCAATTTTGCTAAAAAACATCTCAATGATTGCCAAGAAAATACCTTGGGAAAATACCTTGTGGACAGACGAGACAAAAGTTGAACTTTGTGGAAGGTGCGCGTCCCGTTACATCTGGCGTAAAAGTAACACAGCATTTCAGAAAAAGAACATCATACCAACAGTAAAATATGGTGGTGGTAGTGTGATGGTCTGGGGTTGTTTTGCTGCTTCAGGAGCTGGAAGACTTGCTGTGATAGATGGAACCATGAATTCTACTGTCTACCAAAAAATCCTGAAGGAGAATGTCCGGCCATCTGTTCGTCAACTCAAGCTGAAGCGATCTTGGGTGCTGCAGCAGGACAATGACCCAAAACACACCAGCAAATCCACCTCTGAATGGCTGAAGAAAAACAAAATGAAGACTTTGGAGTGGCCTAGTCAAAGTCCTGACCTGAATCCTATTGAGATGTTGTGGCATGACCTTAAAAAGGCGGTTCATGCTAGAAAACCCTCAAATAAAGCCAAATTACATCAATTCTGCAAAGATGAGTGGGCCAAAATTCCTCCAGAGCGCTGTAAAAGACTCATTGCAAGTTATCGCAAACGCTTGATTGCAGTTATTGCTGCTAAGGGTGGCCCAACCAGTTATTAGGTTCAGGGGGCAATTACTTTTTCACACATGAAAATGTAGATTTGGATTTCTTTTCTCCCTAAATAATAAAAACCCTCATTTAAAAACTGCATTTTGTGTTTACTTGTGTTATCTTTGACTAATAGTTAAATGTGTAGTATGGTACATGTCCAATGCTCGTACTGGTACTGACCCTCTGTCCGACCACATAAGTTGTTGCAGTGTTAGTGGGGCTATTGCTTGCTGTTCTATATAAAGCCAATGTTTGTAGATTCCTGGTAAGTTCCAAATTGTCATGATTGCAGCCTTATAGTAATTTTCAAGATTTGGAACTCCAAACCCACCATATCTCATATTGTGCATTAAGTATTCTATTTATAATTTGGAAAAGTTAATAAAATATATTTTTTAAAAAAAAATGTTCTCAGGTCTTTGTCTTGCTGTAATATGTGCTAATGTTTTGTTCCATTTTTTTATTTGACTTGTATGTCAAATGAAATTTTTTCTAACGAGACTTGACTTTTTTTTCCCTTCCTGTTATCATGTCATCCTATTTTTCGTACCACATTTCTCCTTTGCTTTCTTAATTAGATCTTCCTTGTATCCCTTTTCGAGGAATTGATAATTTGAATAGTTCACATTCTTTTTCATAATCTGTCTGACGGCTACAGTTTCTTTTTTATTCTATTAAATTGCCTATATGGGATATTATTTAGCCATATTTTGTGGTGGCAGCTGTTGTTCAGAATAAATCTGTTACAGTCTGTTGGTTTATGGTATACAATTGTGTCCAACTCCAATTTCCCATTATTAACTGTGCTATGGGTAATTTCCCCTGAAGAACTATATTGTATATACGAAACGCGTTGGGTTTTAAAGAAATAAAATTGAAATTATTAAATCTAATTAAGCATACTCTAACTTGATACTGAAGTACTACTCCCACAAATCTGTACTCTAACACAGTTTCGCTAAGTTCAAGATGTAGGAACTGACATCTGAGACCTGATCCACTCACAAACGAGGTCCACTTCACTCGGGAAGGAAGCGCAGTCAGCATCACAAGCTGAAGAGATCTGACCGACATCACGATCACTATCCTATGATCCAAAAGCGGCAAATCTTGTAAGTAAAAGCCCATTGCGGGCCATTTAAAAGTTTGCTACAGCACTATTTGCACTTTCTGTCTAAATAGGCACAATCCCGGAAAGGGTCCCGAGTCCCTATACAAGTATTATGAGTGCTATCAATTGCTACGGAATGTGAGTAGATCTAATTAGAATAAAGGGAACATTTATGATAGTATAACACTATTAGGACATCTTTTTCTTCACAGGCATGCACTGAATTATAAAAGCGCACCACTACCTATTATCTAACTTCACCATATACCTAGGGATGAGTGGGTCCTGAAATACACGCGTGTGCTGCTAATTACCCCCCTGACACAAAAGCTCGGGCAGATTAAAGCTGCCAATATCGGTCTTTCGACCAATTTGGCAGCTTATCTGCCCGTGTGTGGTGGGCTTCAGTGGGGTCTTCCTGATCTATATCAGGCCAAAAATTGACCAGCTGTCGATCAGGCAGGTTTGATTTTTCCTTGCGAGAGAGGACTGCATCGGCTAGTTGATGCGGTCCTACAACCCATCTTTGCCCATATCCTTTGTATAAACCGATCATTTGGCCCTAGGGTTGAATGTTCGGATTAACCAAATATTGCCCTGCTATTGGTGGACACATCGGGAAAAGATTTGCTTGTTTGGCAACCTCGCCAAACGGGCAGATCTTATCGTGTATGGCTACCTTAAGTCCATCATATCAATTCAGCTGTATCCCAATAGAAAATTAATTTCCCCAATGTAATCCACTTAATAAGATCATGTCAAACACAAGAATTATATCTTCAAAATCCCATACCCCACACATGGCTGAAGTCATCATAACAATCATCAAGGATTGTTGAAGAATATTCAATGGTCCATAGTGAAAGGGGTCAAAAGAAAAGCGATAGCTCCCTATCCTCGTTTAAACCATTAGAAGAAAGAGAATTTAGTTTGTAGATCCATTTAAGCTTGCATTATTTTAAAGGAGAACTAGAGCTTAACTAAAGAATTAGACTAGAAATATTTTACATTTTGTTTTGGGTTTCTGTACCAGCCCAATGAAACCACAGCCCTTCAGCATGGGAGATCTGTGCCTCTAAAGATACCCCAGTAGCTCTCCATCTTATTTTCTACTGATTCACTGCACATGCTCTGTGTTGCTGTCCGTTACTGAGCTTAGAGACCAACTCAAAATATACAGTACACATAGAATATAAATGTCACAGTATAAGGTTGATCAGTAATTAATGCAGATAATTACTACATGTCAGCACAGAAACCAGTGCAAATAGCATCAGAATTTAATAATCAGCCCTGTAGTATCAGCTTTTATTGCATGCCAACCTAATTTTCTGCTTGATAATTTTCGACAACCCCTTCTCAATAGCTGTTCAAAGCCCACTGAGCATGTGGAGAAACGTTCCAAGATGGTGACCCCCTTGTGACAAATTTGTAGTCTTGGATCATTGCTGCTATTGAGAACTTAAGTCTGGTGCAGTAAGTTCAGTATATAAAATATGGCATTTTAAGCCATATTTATTTTTACCGTTTAGTTCTCGTTTAAAAGCAGGTCCGTGTCACCCCTTATTTGCTAACATCACACGTTTAATACCAATAAAACATAACTGGCTCACTTGGGGGCAGATTTATCAAGCATCGAATTTCAAAGTGGAAAATACTCCAAAATTCGACCATCGAATTGAATACATACGAAATTCTAAGTCGAATGCATAGGATTTTTTGCATTGTACGATCGTATTCCGATCGTACTTCGAATCGTACGATTGGAACGATTTTAGTGTACGATCGTACGATTTTCCTATAAAAATAACTTAGAAATATGCTCTGGAAGGTTAGCATAGCACTTGGCAGGTTTAAGTTGGTGAAGTATTGAAGTCAAAGTTTTTTTTAAAGAGACAGTACTTTGATTATCGAATGGACAAATGATTGAACGATTTTACTTCGAAACGAAGGTCGAAGTCGAAGTCATAGTAGCCTTTTCGATGGTCGAAGTATCCAAAAATTACTTTGAATTTCAAATTTTTTAACTTTGAAAATTCCCTCGATTTCACTTCGACCCTTGATAAATCTGCCCCTTGGTGTTACAAATGCATAAAATGTCTTGCTTACCCAATCTAACATTCAATCTAACAGTTGGCTGTAGGGTAGTCTCTTTGGGATTACGTAGATTTTATCTGTCAGTTTCCTGTATACATGTGTAACAAAATGACCCCCCCTCAGCTCAACAAGGACATCAAGGAAGTGTACCTGATTTTTTTTAATCAAACTCTAGGGTGAACTTGATGGTCGGAATTCTGGAATTAAGAAATCCCATCTATATAGCGAAGCCAAACAAGTACCAAGGGCCAGAACTCACTATTCTCATAAACAAAATCCTTTTCAAACTGAGCCATGTATAAATTGGCATACGCGGGAGCTACATTTGAACCAATTGATGTACCCTGGCTCTGCTCATAATATTTACCCTCAAAGATAAAGTTCATTTGTTTCAAGACCCATTCTAGGAACTGTACTAGCATTTCTGCAACACCCTCTGGGAGCTGCAGTTCATGAATTACCATCTTCACTGTACCTATACCCTGATCATGGGGAATTGATGTGTACAGTGATGAGACATCTATCATATACAAAAATATACTGTACGTCATTGAGAACCTGGTTGATTGGTCAATTTATTAATAAAATCTGTGGTGTCCTTAACATATGATCTAGTACATACCACTTAAGGATTTAGCATGTTGTCAAGTAAAGTGGCAATAGGTTGAATTATAGATGACAATTAGTCTCCACAGAGGTCTCACTGGATTCTTATGAATCTTGGGAACAAGATTAAAGGCAGGTACAATGGGATTATCCACTTGTAAATATTTCATTTACTTGTTATCACGCCATTCTCTTCACTTTCTTTTAATATATCCTGTTTGAGGTTGTGCGTGGGATCTCCCTATAGTAATCTGTAGTGAGTGGTGTCTTATAACTGTGTTACTGCTTCCTTTCTATAGTACTCAGTGTCCATTATCACAACTGCACCGCCTTTATCGGCTGATTTTATAATGATTGAATTGTCCTTCCTCAAATTTTGTAAAGCCTCTCTCTCTACCTTAGTCAGGTTATATGATCTAGTTCATTCCCTTTCAACAGCTTGTACAAATGTCTCAACACAGCACAGCCAGGGTTCAAATGTAGCTCCCGCGTATGCCAACTTATACATGGTTTGAAAAGGTTTTTTTTTATGAAAATAATTCTGGCCCTTGGTACTTGTTTGGCTTCACTATATAGATGGGATTTCTTAATTCCAGAATTTTGACCAAACTCACCCTAGAGTTTGAAAAAAAAAACTTCCTTGATGTCCCTGCTGAGCTGAGGGAGGATCATTTTGTTACAGATGTATACGGGAAACCAACAGATACCTATCTGGACCCAAAGAGCTTTCATCCTCCTTACGCCACTAGGGGACTACCCTACAGCCAACTACTGCATATAAGATGTGTTTGAGGGTATCCAGAGGAAAGACTTACTGGGTCCAAAACTCATTACACAAAGAAATATTATATTGTTTATGAGTACATACTCTGTACAGTCTGGATATGTGAAAGATATCATATATAAGTATTGGCATATATTATAGATGGACCAGACTTTAACACCTTGGGTGACAGATCCACCAATGATGGCATATAAGCAGGCCACCAGTCTGAGGGACCAACTGGTCCATGCATTGAGTGATCCCCCTAAGAAACAAAGTACATGGTAAAGCGGCACCATGTACAAATGTGGAATATGTGTAAATTGTAATTATGTAGTATGAACAGACAAGTTTCATCATCCTATGACTGGCAAGGGATTCAAAATAAGGGACTATTTTAACTGTCAATCAGATTTTGTCATTTACATCACGTGCCCATGAGGCAAACTCTATTGTTGGAGAACACAGGGGTTGGAGAACACAGAAGTGATGTTAAACCTGTCACCCCCATCATTTTGGTTGCATCACAAGTTCAATACCCATAAAACGTAACTGACTCACTTGGGGGCACCTTTACCTAGGGTTGAATACCGAGGATTAATTAACCCTCGATATTCGACCCTCGAAGTTAAATCCTTCGACTTCGAATATCGAAGTCGAAGGATTTAGCGCTATTCCTACAATCGAACAATCGAAGGAATAATCGAACGATTCGAAGGATTTTAAGCCATCGATCGAAGGATATTCCTTCAATCAGGAAATTTTTAGGAAATTGCTAACATTGGCCTCAGTAGGTTTTAGGTGGCGAACTAGGGGGTCGAAGAATTTTTTAAAGAGACAGTACTTCGACTATCGAATGGTCGAATAGTCGAACGATTTTTAGTCAAATCGATTCGAAGTCGAAGGTCGTAGTCGAAGTAGCCCATTCGATGGTCGAAGTAGCCATATTCGACCATTCAAAATTCAAACTTTTTTTCCTCTATTCCTTCACTCAAACTAAGTAAATGGGCCCCTTGGTGTTTAGACCAAGTGAGTCAGTTACGTTTTATGGGTATTGATCGTGTGATGGTACCAAAACGATGGGGGTGACAGGTAACTGCTTTTAAAACAACATGAGTTTAAATGGATCTACAATTTAAATACTCTCTCCTGGGACAGACATATGTGCAGTAGAATTAAATAGCCGACTTTTTCATTAAAGTTCAGCTTTTTATGCTACTGTGCATGGGCAGCCGCGAGAAAAAAGGAGCCAGAAGACGATCACTCCGTGGTGCTTGCTGGAAGAAAACTGGGCCGGTGCAGTTTTCTCCTAATAGGTGCACTGGCCTGGGGTTAAAGGTAAGTACATGCGATCACTTGGGGGTGCCTAACTTTGGCACCCCCCAAAAAAATACCTTTCCTTCACCTTTAATGCACTGGTTGGTTTCTTCGAGTAAATGTTGCCTTGATATCTTAAATGCAAGAAATGTGTGATGGTTAGCTATATAGCAAACCATCAGACATTTCTTGCATTTAAGATATCAAGGCAACATTTACTCAAAGAAACCAACCAGTGCATTAAAGGTGAAGGAAAGGTATTTTTTTGGCTACTTCGACCATCATTAATGCAAAACTGCATAAAAATCCATGTATCTGGTGCAATTCTTGAAAAGAAAAAAATTGAGTTGGTTATGTGATGACAAATGCAGATACATATCATTAGCTGGTAGTTAATTGTATACGACAGCAGGGGTTTGCTTCAGGAAGGTTGCTAGGATACATTGCATTTAAGAGCTTTCATCCTCCTTACGCCACTAGGGGACTACCCTACAGCCAACTACTGCATATAAGATGTGTTTGAGGGTATCCAGAGGAAAGACTTACTGGGTCCAAAACTCATTACACAAAGAAATATTATATTGTTTATGAGTACATACTCTGTACAGTCTGGATATGTGAAAGATATCATATATAAGTATTGGCATATATTATAGATGGACCAGACTTTAACACCTTGGGTGACAGATCCACCAATGATGGCATATAAGCAGGCCACCAGTCTGAGGGACCAACTGGTCCATGCTTTGAGTGATCCCCCTAAGAAACAAAGTACATGGTAAAGCGGCACCATGTACAAATGTGGAATATGTGTAAATTGTAATTATGTAGTATGAACAGACAAGTTTCATCATCCTATGACTGGCAAGGGATTCAAAATAAGGGACTATTTTAACTGTCAATCAGATTTTGTCATTTACATCACGTGCCCATGAGGCAAACTCTATTGTTGGAGAACACAGGGGTTGGAGAACACAGAAGTGATGTTAAACCTGTCACCCCCATCATTTTGGTTGCATCACAAGTTCAATACCCATAAAACGTAACTGACTCACTTGGGGGCACCTTTACCTAGGGTTGAATACCGAGGATTAATTAACCCTCGATATTCGACCCTCGAAGTTAAATCCTTCGACTTCGAATATCGAAGTCGAAGGATTTAGCGCTATTCCTACAATCGAACAATCGAAGGAATAATCGAACGATTCGAAGGATTTTAAGCCATCGATCGAAGGATATTCCTTCAATCAGGAAATTTTTAGGAAATTGCTAACATTGGCCTCAGTAGGTTTTAGGTGGCGAACTAGGGGGTCGAAGAATTTTTTAAAGAGACAGTACTTCGACTATCGAATGGTCGAATAGTCGAACGATTTTTAGTCAAATCGATTCGAAGTCGAAGGTCGTAGTCGAAGTAGCCCATTCGATGGTCGAAGTAGCCATATTCGACCATTCAAAATTCAAACTTTTTTTCCTCTATTCCTTCACTCAAACTAAGTAAATGGGCCCCTTGGTGTTTAGACCAAGTGAGTCAGTTACGTTTTATGGGTATTGATCGTGTGATGGTACCAAAACGATGGGGGTGACAGGTAACTGCTTTTAAAACAACATGAGTTTAAATGGATCTACAATTTAAATACTCTCTCCTGGGACAGACATATGTGCAGTAGAATTAAATAGCCGACTTTTTCATTAAAGTTCAGCTTTTTATGCTACTGTGCATGGGCAGCCGCGAGAAAAAAGGAGCCAGAAGACGATCACTCCGTGGTGCTTGCTGGAAGAAAACTGGGCCGGTGCAGTTTTCTCCTAATAGGTGCACTGGCCTGGGGTTAAAGGTAAGTACATGCGATCACTTGGGGGTGCCTAACTTTGGCACCCCCCAAAAAAATACCTTTCCTTCACCTTTAATGCACTGGTTGGTTTCTTCGAGTAAATGTTGCCTTGATATCTTAAATGCAAGAAATGTGTGATGGTTAGCTATATAGCAAACCATCAGACATTTCTTGCATTTAAGATATCAAGGCAACATTTACTCAAAGAAACCAACCAGTGCATTAAAGGTGAAGGAAAGGTATTTTTTTGGCTACTTCGACCATCATTAATGCAAAACTGCATAAAAATCCATGTATCTGGTGCAATTCTTGAAAAGAAAAAAATTGAGTTGGTTATGTGATGACAAATGCAGATACATATCATTAGCTGGTAGTTAATTGTATACGACAGCAGGGGTTTGCTTCAGGAAGGTTGCTAGGATACATTGCATTTAAAGCCAACACTTCAGTTTATGTGTGTTTCCAGGCATCTAATTAACAGGGTATTAATGCTGCTCACATACCAGAATTCCCCAGGAGAAAGGTTCGGGTTACAATTTGGTGGTATGCATTCAAACTTTGCTGTTGATTTGAAATGTTTATGATGTACAATATTTTGTATAGAGCATGTTGTTTTTATTACTGATGAATTATCTATAAAAAGATTTGTTTTACAATACCACCTGAGTTTGTATATCATTTATTTATAGTGTGGAAGCCCCTAACAGTAAAATAGTACATGACCAGTTGCTGACACTATATTGGACTCACCAACTTTTCTATAGCCTCACTAGCTGCAAGTTTATCCTTTGACAGTTGTAGCTGGGCCAATAGTTCTTGAGTGCTCTGAAGTGTCACATCTAAAGGCTGCTGCTCTTCTACTGTTTCCTAAAAAAGACAGTTCAAGTTAAACTCTAACTTCATTGTCTTATGGGTTGATTTATCAAGATTCAAGATAGTGTTTTTTCTTTATTAGAGAAAAACACAAGGCAAGAAAACACCAAACTGAATATACACAATAATATTCTTCAGAATCTCAAATAGTGGGGATTTATCAAAGAGAAAATGCAAAAAGTTTTAAGAAAACTTAAAGGAAGGAAGGAAGAGCTGACAAATTTCTGTAAGTCAATGAGTTGTAAAGCAGCCAAGAACATTGTGATAGAATACAATTTAAAGGTGCAATACTATATCTAAGACACATTATTGAATCTTATTGGAAAGAAAGGAATATAGCATATTATTACAAATATGGGGATTGATAGTCCTTACCAAATTCTCTTGTACCAGCCTCACTCTGAACTTCTTGTTTTCCTCCCTGAGGCACAATAGCTCTTCTTCACACTGAGCATGTGCAGTCCAGCTCTTAGCTACTTCAAGATCCATGCGCAATCTGTTAAGTTCTTCCCTCATTGCATAGAACTGCAAGGGCATACCAGAAAACACTTTTTACAATTGATATCCTTTAGTTATATATCAATTAGAATCCTGAAAAAAATCTGGACAGGTGCAGGCAGAACATAGAAACTCCACCCAGACAGTGATCTTATGGAAGTTGAACCCAATACCCCAGAGCTACATTCATAGTCTAATTAAATATTTTACTATGCGTGATTGGTTAATGAGGCTATAAGATTCTTGACTGTGCTCATAAACCTCAGCTATATTTCTATGAATAAGGAGATTATATATTACCATACACATTTCTATTTTTAATCCATGCTTTGGCTTTTACATTATATGGGAAAGTTACTGGCAGACCGGGGGTTAATGGAATTGTTTTTCCTAGCAGGGTTTATGTTTTCCCACCTGTGTGGTATACCTTTAATTGGATTGTTCAGTTGCTGTTGTTGAGTCTATGAGGAAATCATGGGCAGAATTCAAAGGGTTAGTGGATCGATGGTAGTGGAACAAGTGTGGTCATCAGCTGGATATAAATTCGGGGGCCTGTTGGATACTTACCTCATTCTGTGTTAGCTGGCCTTGAAGCATCTCACAGCATGTTGTCTTGGTTCGAACCCTCCCACCCACCCAAAAAGTTTATCATGCAATATTTAAAAAAAATAAAGTAGTATTGTTGCAGCTGGAGGGAATTTAATTGTTGTTATAATATGGACACGGTTTGGAGGTAAGGCGTGCTTTGTAGCGATCATTAAAAAAAGTGTTCAACATTCAAGGCTAGCTAGGTATGCTTTAAATTATTGTAATTTTCATTAAAATTAAATATGCCAGTTGACAATGATTGGTATTTGTTAAAGGCAAATACCACCCAATTTCTAGCATGGTGTCTTTATTTATAATATAATTGAAGGTTGTACAGTACACATTTCCCCATGTCCTATATGTTCTAATTTGTGAGATGGACACCATATTCTCCATTTCCCATTTTTTAAAATTGTTTTTATTTACGGTACATGTTTAGAATATAAACAGCCAGTTACTGTTACTAGCAACCAGGAACTGGTTTGAATGGCAGACTGTAAGGTGTATAGAAGAACACCAAAATAAAATACAGGTATGGGACCTGTTATCCAGAATGCTCATGATCTGGGGTTTTACAGATAAGGGGTCTTTCCATAATTTGGAACTTCATACCTTAAGTGGGGTCACTTATTACAGAGGGATTAGCCTGCGAGGGCTGTATTTGTCAGCTCTAACTGCTGATAGCCTGCCTTCAGCAGATATTCAGATTTTTTCCTGTAAGCACTAGTATGCCTATAGGGATGATAGAAAATGGGGAGTGTGGTGGAACTCTGATTTGACATTGTTAAGTGAATTATTGAATGTCTTTAATTAAATTATTAGTATGGTAAAAAAAAGTATCTACACAGTCACCAAATGATACAATTCTACAGTAAACTTCTTCTTTTAGAAAATTAAATGAGCATGGTTGCGTTGAAGTCTTTGTAAGTATGTTTTAACCATATTCCATATTTGTTCCTTCTTAAAGTTAAGATGTTTGCAACCCTATCTTGGTACCCTAGGCCAACTCTCACAGGCAGTTTTCCTTGACAGTGATACTATTCTTCCCTTCTATAAAGGCAGATTTATATTCTTATATGTACAAATATACTTTCTAAAGTAAAGCACAATCAATATAAGATAATAAATATCCTTTATAGTGCAGCGCTGTCCAACTAGTGGCCCATGGGCCAGATGAACTTCCACTTGTATGCCCCCCACATGAAAGTCTGCCTGCTGTACCTGCCTGACTTGTGTAAGCTTTAAAGGGTATCAGTACTGAGGTTAACTGGCCTCTGCCTTGTTTACATCTCAAATTTAGACAGTAAACTTCATACTTGTAATCTCCCTTGCATTTTTCACACCTGTGACACCTCTATGGTTCACACCCCTAAAGACCTGTACTGTTTACACCTTATATCCGAACTGAAAGTGCCCACATTGTTCAACTGCTGGAGGGGCACCTGCAAAGTGTCACCGTATGTAGCACAGTATGAACTGTTCATCTTAGAGTGGTCCTGATAGGTGTTCTCTGCTGTTTTCTGCCTGCCCTATGCTCCCTGTGTGTGTCATTCTCTGCCTGCCCTATGCTCCTTGTGTGTGCCATACTCTGCCTGCCCTATGCTGCCTGTGTGTGTATCATGCTCTGCCTGCCCTATGCTCCCTATGTGTGACATACTCTGCCTGCTCTATGCTCCTTGTGTGTGCCATATTTTGCTTGCCCTATGCTCATTGTGTGTGAAATACTCTGCCTGCCCTATGCTTCTTGTGTGTGCCATACTTTCCTTGTCCTATGCTCATTGCGTGTGCCATACTCTGCCTGCCCTATTGTCCCTTTATTTGTAATACTCCTCCTGCCCTACTCTGCCTGCATGTGCCATGCTTTGCCTGCTCTACTCTGCTTGTGGGAGGTGAACCTGGTGGGGGGTTTGTTAGCATTTGGAAATACTTGTTAGGGGTCCCCATTGTGTTTAATCATGTGTTGGGTAGGTGCTGTGTTATCCAGGAGGCATAGGTGGAGGCATATGGATTTAAGGATAGGTCTTAATTTGACTTAATAAACCTGTTTCACTTATGAGTGATGAGTGACATCCCTGCAGTGAGCACCACTGGTGTGTTAACACTATTAATGTAGACATGGTCTTAAAAGTTCTTGTGGTAACATGGGTGTGTTTTAAAGTTGGTGAGGTTTAAAGGAGTCTTCAACACTGGCTTCCATTATCGACCCTCCACCACGTAGGCCAGAAAAATTCCAGTCCTCAGTGCCACAGGAGTTGGCCAGCACTGTCTTAGTGTAATTCTTTTAACACATTGGTGATAATTTGAAACAAAAAGTGTGACAATATTCACTATATAAACTCTGACCTGTTCCTGAAGTTCACTGTTCTTGCTCTGCACAGTGTCCTTTTCCTGCAGAGCATGAGAGTAGCGCATTGACAGCTCATATTGTTCATCCTTCAGTTTGGTTAACAGTTGACCCTGGGCATCCTTCTCCCTTCGTAATCTCTGGTTCTCGTGCTCCATGCTCCGCACAGATTCTCCTTCCTCTTCTAGCTGTTGCTGCTTTTCCCTCATCTTTCGCAAATGGTGCATTAGAGAGCTTTTCACCTGTTTCTCCTGCATTAGTTCTTCCTGCAGATTGCTTAAGGTCTGCATCAGGTAAATGCTCAGTTGGTTACTGTCAATTAATTCTAAAGAAGATGCACAGGAGTTAGATAGAATGGATAAATGGGAAATAATTGTATTCCATAGACAATGTTTATAGAAGGTCAGCTTCCAATTTAACGTAAGGCAGAATAAAAGGTAGATAGGAGGAAAGTATCCTTCAGATAATGCTAGAGCTCCAGTCTTACATAGAGAAACTCATCTACTATCATTAAATATCAATTATGGCTGTGTATACAAAACACTAAAGCAGGAGGAAGTTTGCATAAGATATCCAAGAGTGTGACAAGAATTACAGAATGTGCTAAAGTTGTATTTATAGAGGCTTAAGACAAAAGAGCAGAGAACATGTCTTACTGCTGAAGCTGTTGGGATCCATTGAAGCTTCTTTTCCAGTGATAAGTGTATACATTCTGGGATTGGTGAGAATTAGGCTATCCAGAAATGCAATGGCTCCATTCTTAGACCTAGTACGAAGCAGATCTAAGAGGCGTCCTATAATAATAATAATAATAATAATAATAAGGAATAAATAGACCTGGTCAAAACTGTGAAGAGAAAATACAGTGAGAGAAAAAAAATGAAAAACAATGTAGAAAACCTATGGTATCATGACTTCAGGCTACAGCAAGTAAGCTGCATGATTATTAAAAACATTTTTTGGCACAAATAAACACATTTTAACACTAATCAGCGTGCTGCAGTGTAAATTCTCTGTATTACAAAAATGTTGATTCAGCAGAAAGTAAACATTAAAGGAGAAGGAAAGGCTAAAATGAAGTAAGCTTTATCAGAAAGGTCTATATAAATACACCAGTAAACCCTCAGAGTAATGCTGCTCTGAGTCCTCTGTCAAAAGAAACACCACATTTCTTTCCTTCAATTGTGTACACGGGCTTCTGTATCAGACTTCCTGTTTTCAGCTGAAACCTCCAGGGCAGGGCTTGAGCATGCTCAGTTTGCTCCTCTCCCCCTCCCTCCTCCCATCCCTGCTGTAATCTGAGCTCAGAGCTGTAAGTGAACAGGGAGAGACTCAGGCAGGAAGTGATGTCACACCAAGGTTATATGGCAGCTTCTATCCTAAACAAACAGAGACAGTGTCTAGAGCTGTTTACTCAGGTATGGTAAAGCATTCTGCAGAATAAATATAGCATTCTAGCTTGCACTATTGTGGCTAATATGTTGGCAATACACTGTCTTGGAGCTTTCCTTCTCCTTTAAAAACCAGGAAAGCTAAATTCCTGACTACAATACAATTTTCCTTTATTTGTTTTGTACCAATGCTCAAATTTATTTGTAACTGTAAATTCTGGGTATTATTTTAAAGACAGACAGTCTAATTTATTGTTTGAATTAAGTGCTACATTTCATAATAATACAAAATATTCTACCTGAAAGCATATACTATTGTCTTTGTCCTTAAAGAAATTACATTTGTTTTGTCCTCATGTTTTATATTCAAATTATGCTTGGTTAGTTCTTTTTTTTTTTTCTATTACTTATTGTTTTATTACTTCCAATAATGTTTAGTTCTTTCTTTTTAAGGCTAAATGTATCTGCTTTTCACATATTATTGATAGAACCACCTCATTCATAAAGAGATCTGGCAGTTTTTGTTTAATATCAAACAACTTTGTACTGATTAAAGTCACCTTAAAGCCTTAAAGGGATACTGTTGTGGGAAAACATGTTTTTTTCAAAATGCATTTAATAGTGCTGCTCCAGCAGAATTCTGACCTGAAATCTGTTTCTCAAAAGAACAAATATATTGTTTTATATTTAATTTTGAAATCTGACATGGGGCTAGACCTATTGTCAGTTTCCCAGCTGGCCCCAGTCATGTAACTTGTGCTCTGATAAACTTCAGTCACTCTTTACTGCTGTACTGCAAGTTGGAGTGATATCATCCCATCCCTTTCCCACCCCCCAGCAGTCAAACAACAGAACAATGGGAAGGTAACCAGTAGGGATGCACCGAATCCACTATTTTGGATTTGGCCGAACCTCCGAATCCTTCTTGAAAGATTCAGCCGAATACCGAACCGAATCCAAATCCTAATTTGCAAATGCAAATTAGGGGTGAGAAGGGGAAAACATGTTTTACTTCCTTGTTTTATGACAAAAGTCATGAGATTTCCCTCCCGCCCTGATTCTGATTCGTTTCGGCCGGGCAGAAGGACTCGGCCTAATCCAAATCCAAATCTTGCTGAAAAAGGCTGAATCCTGGCCGAATCCCGAACCGAATCCTGGATTCGGTGCATCCTTAGTAACCAGATAGCAGCTCCCTAACACAAGCCCACAGGTATATCTAAGAACAGCACTCAATACTGAAATCCAGGTTCCACAGCCTGCCAGAAAGCAGTTCTGTCCTAAAGTGCTGGCTCTTTCTGAAAGCACATGAGCAGGCAAAATTACCTGAGATGGCTGCCTACACACCAATATTACAACTAAAAAACACACTTGCTGATTCAGGAATGAAATTTTATATGGTAGAGTGAATTATTTTCAGTGTAAACAGTGTAATTTAGGAACAAAAACTACATCATAAAAATTATGACAGACTCCCTTTAAGGACATTATTATTTACCACTGGCTTTCTATCCTCATAGACTGTACATGAACAATTCTGAACTAAGCCTTAAAACCTGCCTAATAGACTGACTAATATTCATATTACAAGGATGCCTTTTCTGGATGTTGCTTAGACATACTAAATCTATAGCCAGCTTTAGAACCAATTCTCTGGCACAATCTTTTCTGCTTCTCAAAGTTATTCCAAGTTATTCTTATAGTGGGAGGACCAGTGAGAGAATTCTGGGCAGACACGGGAACCAAATTTGGGCAGGAAGAACAGAGAAAAGGAGTCTAGGGACAGGCCAGGTCGGTACCAAAATCAAGAGTCAGGAACATAGTTGAGGTAATAGGCCGAAACCAACAGTAGCACAGTACAGACTTGTGATCGAAGACATTGGTCAAAAGCAGGCAAAGGTCAAGATAGGCAGCAAACTAGAAAAGGTCAGGTACACGCTAGGTAAGAAATAGACAGAACATACTTAAAACACACCCAGGAATTAGCTGTGACCCCTTTGAATTTTTACATTTTGCACCATGCGCAATGACATCAGATGCAGGTGTGCATCAAAACATGGAAGCGGTGCAAGATCTTAAAATTAGGATCGGTGCACAAGAGAGGAAGTGGCGGGTGTCCCCACCACACTAGACCACCTGGCATTCTCACATTACCCCCCCTCTCTAGAGGGCGACACTGGATCCATAGGCTTATCAGGAAACCTGGCTTGAAACTGTCTTATAAGCCGATCAGCCCAAAAATCGGAGGCAGGGACACAAGATCTCTCCTCAGGACCAAAATCTTTCCAGTGTACAAGATATTGCAATTTACCTTCAGAAATGTGAGAATCCACTAACAGGCTGACCCTCAACAGAGATCGGGGGGAGAATTCTGACTAACAACTCTGGCAAGTTTTAATAAAAAAACCTGAAAAAAAATTTAGGTTCAGGAGGCAGTTCTAATCGGACAGTACTATACCTTGCATACAGGAAAGGGACAAAATAAATATAGGGCCTAACTTGGCAGAAGGGACTTTCAACAGGACTTTGTAAGCTGAGAGCCCTGTTAGCAACATGATAATCAGGAGATGTTTTACAATGCCTATTATGAACCTTCTGCCAAGCCAAGAAAGTTGATCAACCAAAGAGTTAACAGCAAGAACATCTGACAAATGACCAAAAAAATAAAAGGCTCTAGGATGATAGACAAAAACAGTAAAAAATGGAGATTCTCCATGAAAGAGTGAGTGACATTACTGAATGCAAACTCAGCCCAAGGAAGAAAATTTGCCCAAAGTGATTGATTACTGGAGAGGTAACATCTGAGATAGTGCTCCAATGATTGATTTGTCCTTTCCGTCTGGCCAGTAGTCGGCGGATGGTATGCAGAGGAAAAACAGTACCCATAAGAAAACAAAAGGATCACCAAAATGTTGACATAACCTGAACAACTCTATCAGAAACAATGATCAATGGGGCCCCATGAAACTGAAATATATTATACATGAAGAGTTCAGCAAGAGACTTAGCAGAAGGGAGGGTGGGAAGGGGAATAAAAAGAGACATCTTACTAAATCGGTCAACTACCACCCAAATAACAGTGTTCCCTTTAGAAGGAGGTAATTCCACAATGAAATCCATGGAGAAATGAGAAATGAGTCTGTGGCTTTTCAGGAATAGGAAGTGACTGTAGCAGGCCCTAAGGGTTAGGACTGGACGGTTTTGAACGTTGACAAATTGGACGAGAATCAACATAACTATCAACATAATTGTCTTAATGTTGGCCACCAGAGTGTGCGAGGCAGAAGAGAACAGGTTTTACTGCACCCAGATGTTCGGCTACTTTAGATTCATGAGTAATTCAAAACAGCCTCTTGAACAAAGAGTTTGCCCTGAGGCACATAAGGAGGAAAATTAACCTGGGCATCAGGTTCCGATTCTTCGCTAAGACTGGACACAAAACTTCTAGAAAAGATGGTAAAAACAATGCCAATCTGGTCTGTCCAGACAGGATTCGATATACAATTGATTTTTATGATTGGTAAAGACCGTAACTACATGCTTAGCACTCTCCAGAAGATGTCTTCACTCCTCAAAGACCCATTTAATGGCCAGTAATTCTCTGTTACCAATATCATAGTTTATCTCTGCAGGAGAGAACTTCATAGCGAAGCAGGCACTGTGATGAATCTTATTGGTAACAGGGTGTCATTGAGACAAAACTGCCAATCCAATCTCAAAAGCATCCACCTCCACCAGGGAAGGAAGGGTAGAGTCTGGATGCTGGAGCACTGGGGCTGAAATAATTTTAATATTTCAAAGGCCCTTATCGCCACTTTAGGCCAAAATCTAGGGTCTGCACCCTTTTTAGTAAGGGCAGTGATAGGAGCCACTATTGTAGAAGTTCTTCTTGATAAATTGCCTATAATAATTGGCAAACCCTGAGAACCTTTGAATGGCTCACAGAGAGAGGGGTTGTGCCCAATCTAGAATGGCCTGAACCTTGACTGGCTCTATCTCTAAACCCTTTTGGGACAAGAAATACCCTAGAAAATGTATGGAGGGTACTTCAAATACACATACAGATGAAGCCACTTAGATTTGTGAGTTAAATGCGTCGTGACTCAGGGTTAATTGAAGAAACTGTGTTATCTAAAGTCATCTTAACTCATTTAATGCATTTAACCTTTTCATTAGCATACCAAAGTACCATTGTTAACAATGGTGAATGCTTTAATTAGATGGGATGTTGTGACGCAGTTTTCTGTGTTAAATGAGATAAATGGGATATCTGTGTTTAGTTATTCTGTGTCAAACAGACAAACCAATGTGGCTGCATCTGTATTTCAAGTTTGGCATAAAGCTGATTTTGCCTGAACCTAGATAACATCTCATGTTCAGTTAGATTAGCAGAATAGATATATAAATATTATATAAATATAATAGTGTTGTCATCTAGGTACACCACAATATGGTTCTGCATGCGACAAGAGAAGAAGCGGCAGGTGTCCACACTGCACTAGACCACCAGGTATTCTCACAACAACATATTCCATAGCACTATACAGTAGATACTGTGATCACTTGTTTAAAGAGGAGCAGGGCCGTTCCTGCCATGAGGCAAGGTGAACACCTTGCTTCAGGCAGCAGTGAACGGCCAGTTACAAGGAGCAGCAAAAAGCCGTCTCCTGTAACTTTTTACCGTTCTTTTAAACCAGAAATTCGGCTCTGCTAGTGCTGAAAGCACAGTACGCGCTCGTTGCACTAGAGATGCAGCCCCTTTTGACCTGCTCCGACGCTAAACTTTTAAGCGCGGAGTGGGAGAGGGGGGCGGCATCAGGGTTGCGCCTCGGGCGGCAGCGGCCCACGGATCACCCCTGATCAATGGGTTGAGATCCCATTTTGTATCATTACTGAGTAATTTTGGTAATATCCCAGGTTGGTAAACTATAAGCCGATTGTCTTTAATAAACTTGTCAGAGTAATTCTCTATAATGGCCCAAGTAATTTTTCTGGTTTTCATGTTTCTTCACTTCTTTTCCATGTCTTGCTATACAACATACGGTAACTATCTTCATAACATTAAATAACATCATAGGAATCAAAAGAATCACAGATCTCTATATATGAATAATTATCTACTAATAACAATAATATCTATAATTATCTACTACAACTTTTGTGCCTATGGCATATGAGACATTCTTACTGTGCTCCTGAACTGTGCTACCGAGACATTCTTACTCTGCTACATACAGTATGATAGGTAATGCACATTTTTGCTAGTGAGTAGCCAAGAACCACGATTGTACCACCTTGTTTTAGGATACAGCATCAATATGACAATGCATCACACCACTAACTTAAACAAAAGTGACAGAGCAATCCATAGTTTCATAATAATGCAGATTAAAATATGTGTCATAGTCATTTGTTATACATTCGTGCAACAACGGCAACGTTTCGGACTATTCCAGTCCTTTATCAAGCCAAACAAAATGTGTAACAAACGTGCTTATAAAGGTGATTGCCAGGTGTTTAGTGGGAGGATTTAACAATTAGTCCTCACCTCCCAATTAAGAGACTCAATTCCCAGCAGTCTCTATAAAGTGTCTGTGCAAGTTTGTGCAAAAATGAACTTTCAAACAGCTCAATACATAATAATCAAATATTCCATTGTGTTAATAATCATTCAGAATTATATAAGAGTTAAAAAGGTTAAAAATTGTGATAAAAATCCAATATGTTACATCTCAACTGTGAACATTTTAGAAACACTTATGTGAAACTGTAGCATTATAATCCGTAGTGATGAGTTATAAAATCTCGTGTGACTCACATATCTGCTCTATCACTGGAGTTCTGAATGCCTACGTTTGTCAGGACACCAGCAATTCCCAGGATAGAAGCAAAATAATTCTAAAATGTAAAATTAAGAAAAAGAAAATTACATAAGTATGAGCAATTCAAAGCTAATAAAAGCTAGTAAAAATGCTTAATAATTGAAACATTGTCTATTACATCTAGAAACATTGTATACTTAGTAAAAATACATTTTGTTACACTAAACGCACGATACAAGAAAATACCATCTCAAATAAACAATTCGGGAGTATATTCTCTATTTAATCCCCCAGGGGTCAACGTACCCAATCTTAATATCCATTTCATTTCCATTTTCTTTAGCAATTGTACTCTATTTCCCCCACGTCTCAGAGGGCCCACACTATCAATCACTTGGTATCTTAATTGGCTTACTGTATGTCGGGCTTCCACAAAGTGTGCCGGAATAGGCAAATGTGTATATTGGCATCTAATATTAGACTTATGTTGTTTGATTCTATCTTTGACCTTTTGTGTTGTTTCGCCCACATATGCCAATCCACATGGGCACTTAATTAAATATATAACATATGTTGAATCACATGTATAAAAGTTGTTAACTTTAATCACCTTTCCCGTGTGTGGATGTGTAAAAGTTGTGCCTTTTGTAATGTTATTACAATTAGTGCAATTCAGGCATGGGAATGTTCCCATTCTAGGAGTTCCCAGGAACCTTTGTATTCCTTTCTTTGTAGGTCCCACATCTGCTTTTATGACCATATCTCTCAAATTTTTACCCCGTTGGTATGCCATTAAGGGAACTTCTCTAAATGCCGGGACTTGTGGAGCACACGTCTGCAGAATGTGCCAATGTTTTGTAATTATTTTACGTACATAATTACTGGCCACATTAAATTTGCTAACAAAAGCCAATCTCTGTGTCTCTTTTTTCTCTTTCTGTTCCATTAGTTTATTCTTAGGCATATCTTTCACTTCCTGCATACAGGCATTAAGGAGTGTTTCAGGATAACCCCTCTCAAGAAATCTATTTTTCATCTCCCCCATTCTCATATTACCTGTATGTTCATCTGAGGTTATACGTTTTACTCTCATAAATTGTGTTTTAGGTAAATTATTTCTCAATGGGGTTGGGTGGAAACTCGAGTATTGCAACAAACTATTACGGTCCGTCTCTTTTTTATCGGTTGTGAGGAAACCATTGTCTCTTTGTATTGTTACATCGAGAAAATTAATCCTCGCAGAATCATGTGTCATTGTGAATTTTATAGTCGGTACGGCCGAATTCAGCTGTCCACAAAAAACCATCAAACTGTCTGTTGTACCTGTCCATATCATGACTATATTGTCAATGTATCTCTTATACAGTTGACAATATTGTATAAAATTCAAATTAGTGTATATATACATATGCTCAAAGAAATCCATATATAGGTTTGCGTATGTAGGGGCCACATTACTCCCCATTGCGGTCCCCTGTAGCTGTTGAAAGAAACTATCCTGAAAGAGGAAATAGTTTTCTCTCAAAACAATATTTAACAGAGACAAGAAAAATTCTTCTCAATGGTATTTCTTGAGTTGTAGGTTGAGACATTGTATATAGTGTGGGGGCACTTTATATGCAGAAATACAATCTATACAAAGTCAGGGGCTAGTGGCTAGTAGCGATTCAGTACTCGCTCCCCTCTCAATATATTTGGATAAGATTTTACAGCCCTTTGTGATACAAACTAAATCTTATTTAAAAGATACAACCCAGTTATTGGGAATTCTCAAGACATTGAGAATACCAGAGGAGGGTATTCTGGTTACGATGGATATCCAGAGCCTCTATACATCAATTATGCATGAAGAGGGGCTATATGCCATTAAGAAGGTTCTTGATTCCAATGATACTTATTCACAGGAGGCTAAAGAATTTTTCTTGTCTCTGTTAAATATTGTTTTGAGAGAAAACTATTTCCTCTTTCAGGATAGTTTCTTTCAACAGCTACAGGGGACCGCAATGGGGAGTACATACGCAAACCTATATATGGATTTCTTCGAGCATATGTATATATACCCTAATTTGAATTTTATACAATATTGTCAACTGTATAAGAGATACAGTGACGATATAGTCATGATATGGACAGGTACAACAGACAGTTTGATGGTTTTTTGTGGACAGCTGAATTCGGCCGTACCGACTATAAAATTCACAATGACACATGATTCTGCGAGGATTAATTTTCTTGATGTAACAATACAAAGAGACAATGGTTTCCTCACAACCGATCTATATAAAAAAGAGACGGACCGTAATAGTTTATTGCAATACTCGAGTTTCCACCCAACCCCATTGAGAAATAATTTACCTAAAACACAATTTATGAGAGTAAAACGTATAACCTCAGATGAACATACAGATAATATGAGAATGGGGGAGATGAAAAATAGATTTCTTGAGAGGGGTTATCCTGAAACACTCCTTAATGCCTGTATGCAGGAAGTGAAAGATATGCCTAAGAATAAACTAATGGAACAGAAAGAGAAAAAAGAGACACAGAGATTGGCTTTTGTTAGCAAATTTAATGTGGCCAGTAATTATGTACGTAAAATAATTACAAAACATTGGCACATTCTGCAGACGTGTGCTCCACAAGTCCCAGCATTTAGAGAAGTTCCCTTAATGGCATACCAACAGGGTAAAAATTTGAGAGTTATGGTCATAAAAGCAGATGTGGGACCTACAAAGAAAGGAATACAAAGGTTCCTGGGAACTCCTAGAATGGGAACATTCCCATGCCTGAATTGCACTAATTGTAATAACATTACAAAAGGCACAACTTTTACACATCCACACACGGGAAAGGTGATTAAAGTTAACAACTTTTATACATGTGATTCAACATATGTTATATATTTAATTAAGTGCCCATGTGGATTGGCATATGTGGGCGAAACAACACAAAAGGTCAAAGATAGAATCAAACAACATAAGTCTAATATTAGATGCCAATATACACATTTGCCTATTCCGGCACACTTTGTGGAAGCCCCGACATACAGTAAGCCAATTAAGATACCAAGTGATTGATAGTGTGGGCCCTCTGAGACGTGGGGGAAATAGAGTACAATTGCTAAAGAAAATGGAAATGAAATGGATATTAAGATTGGATACGTTGACCCCTGGGGGATTAAATAGAGAATATACTCCCGAATTGTTTATTTGAGATGGTATTTTCTTGTATCGTGCGTTTAGTGTAACAAAATGTATTTTTACTAGGTATACAATGTTTCTAGATGTAATAGACAATGTTTCAATTATTAAGCATTTTTACTAGCTTTTATTAGCTTTGAATTGCTCATACATATGTAATTTTCTTTTTCTTAATTTTACATTTTAGAATTATTTTGCTTCTATCCTGGGAATTGCTGGTGTCCTGACAAACGTAGGCATTCAGAACTCCAGTGATAGAGCAGATATGTGAGTCACACGAGACTTTATAACTCATCACTACGGATTATAATGCTACAGTTTCACATAAGTGTTTCTAAAATGTTCACAGTTGAGATGTAACATATTGGATTTTTATCACAATTTTTAACCTTTTTAACTATTATATAATTCTGAATGATTATTAACACAATGGAATATTTGATTATTATGTATTGAGCTGTTTGAAAGTTCATTTTTGCACAAACTTGCACAGACACTTTATAGAGACTGCTGGGAATTGAGTCTCTTAATTGGGAGGTGAGGACTAATAGTCATTTGTTATGTTATGTTATTGTTATGTTAAGGCGGTGGAAAGTTCATAAGGATAATATTTTAGGAAAGCCTGACTATTTCACTAAAGCCCTGTGGTACACTTTATACAGTATTATTTTATGCCAAAAGCACAAAAAAAACCATAACAAAACTAAACATAACAAAGAATGCTACCCTATGAGATCAACAAATATAAAAAAAATACATTGAAAGTACAGCTGACAGTGAAGGGTACAAAGAAGAATACTTACCCATCTTCATTGCTCTTGTAGAGAACTTGGCACAGTGTAGAACCTCCTCTTCATCCATTTCATCCAGAACTCTGGCCTGGCGCAAGTATGGAGTTAGTCGTTCAGGAGATAACCTTTGCACAATCTTACATCTATGCCTCTCAATCATCTCCCAAAGTTCCTCTTCCTCCTTATCCATGAGTTCTGGATCTGCCTTCCACTGTGCAGACATGCTGCAAAATGTTATCAACTGCACAGTAAAAATAGAAACAATACAGCAGATTGTAGTCTCAGTTGCCTTATATCTTATGTTTTAAATAAGATATTCGAAGGAATCCTAATACTGGGATCAGGTCAATCCGTCACTTTTTGATGGTGTCAGTTCTGAGCTTCAAGAAAATGAAGAGTAAGCAACAAATATAATTTAAGTATTGTAGGTCATCTTGGCTACATTTACAGTTGAAAACCTGTCTAGTACACAATATTTTGGTTTTGTAGTTAAAACATTCACAGCTACAATATTTGCATTTGTATAATAAAAGAAAATATAATTCTATGCAACTTTCCAATATACATTAAACGTTTTCAATAGTTTTTAATTTTATTGTAAAAGTAATTGCAGTTGAAATCAGTGTTTGTTTATACCTTTCTGTTCTCTGGGTCTGAAATGTAACAGAATCAATTATGTCAGGTCTGTTAATCAACCCGTGGACCAGACTTTGGACATGCCTGATGTAACATAAAGTATCTTTTTAAAGCAGTGTAATTAAAGTGTAATGTAAAGCCGGGTATTCAATGTTGGTTACACAGCTTTTTGCAGCACTATTTCCTGTAAATTTCCAGGTAAAATAAAAACATGCACCCTAATATATTATAAGCCTTTATACACTTTTTAACACTGGTTTGACAGGCATATGCTACAAGTCAAAGGTGTAAAGCATTGAAAATATTTGGTGTTATGAGAATCTTCTGCTAATTCAGGTTTTCAGTACTCGTGTGATGTTTAACACTCTGTTATGTTTACATAATAAAACAGTAAAACAGAGGGGCTTATTAGGCTTGAATACTATTGTACTGTATAGAGTAACTACTGAGTTGTATGAGTGTATGTCTTTTGAAGAAAAGTAAAATGGGAGTTTACATTGCAAAACCTGATTTTCGTGCAAGAAGTTTTGTATACTTACAAGCCTTTCATGGTAAGATTAAAAATTCCTAGTCCTGTAACAATGCATTGCATTCTAAACCTGCAGCTCAGATTTCCCTAAGACAATAAACAAAGGTTACTAAAAGTGTTCCAGGTGCAGAGATGGTACAAGGTGAGGAGTAGAAAAATAGGACAAAGATGCAAAAATAACCCAAATGTAGGGAAACAAATCACAGAATCCTAATTTGTATGCATAATTATCATGCCTCCAATATCCTAGCACTAAAGACTGTACTTTCCTGAACTGAATATTAAAATAATTATCAGATACTACACACAAATGTATACTTATAAAAGCATATATCAAAATCAGCTTATGCTAGAATAAGGCATGTTGGTGTGTTAACAGATCGAGGAAAAACCTTAGACTCATTTCCTTTCCCTGTTTCACACCACTAAAAGGAGGTGCAGATTAACAAACGGTATGGTTTTTTAGCTAAGCTTTCACTATCCTTAGCTTATTCTGGCTAATACGGTTATACTCACCAGCAAAATGGAGCATTTGTATAGAAGGCGCACCTCCTTGCTTGTATGAAAATGAAAAGGTGAGATTTCAGAAGCCTTCCTCTTCTAACTAGAACGTCACTAGGTACAGGTTGTTGCATAGCTGGAATTCCTGCCTCAGGCATCTGTGATTTCCCAGCTGGCAGCCACTACACTATAACTCCCTCCCGCAGAGGCACAAAGTACAAGTCAAACAGCTCCACTGATAAAATACATGTTTTGCCCTTACTACAGAAACAACAACAGGTATAGAGGCCTTACAAAAACATTTTAGAATGTGGTTTATTTTAGTGTTTTGACCATGTTACAGTAAAAGCTTTATAACTTTATTCTTAATGTTAATTACATGCACTATAGTTTTTAAACCAAAATTGTGTTTTCTGTTAAAAATTACAATAATTTATATACATGTATTTAAAAATAACATAATATTACCTAAACACAAAACTTGAATTCTCCACTGCTAGGCTATATGAGACAACGCTTAAATATATACTGACACGTTCCTATAAAAATCATAGTAACATGTCAGTATCAAGTATGTGCTGCACCCGGAATTGTTCCCCTCAAAGCCCCCTTGAAAGCCACCCCCAGCCCCGCGAACCTGCATGAACCCGAACATCCAACACTGCTAAAAGATCTTTGGTGCTGTTTCAATCATGCTGGGCTGAGGGGCAGCGCGATCCTTCCATAGGCTGATTACGAATGGAAACAGAACTTCAGCCCATAGGCAGGATCACTCTGCCCCCAGCCCAGCGTCACTGAAGCAGTAGGAAGATGATTTAGTAGTGTTGGCCGGTCTGCTGCACCAAGGTTCACCGGGCTGGGGGCGGCTTTGAGGGGGGCTATTGCGAGTGCAGCACATACTTGATACTGACTGTCTGTTTTCTATAACTTACAGAATTGAGGAAATAGAGTATTTCTTTTGTTACTCTGTAATGCCCATTATATGCCCCTTTGTATACCAAACAGCTGCAGCATTGCTAACACTAATTCCCATATGTAATAAAAGAGGTTAAAGTTTGCAGAGAAACAGTAACTCATAGCAACTGAGTTGTTGCTAACTGCCTATTGGATAGTATAAGCGATTAGACCTTTAAGGTTACTTATTACATAACCCCTTTAATGTTACACAGGGACTAAGGTTTACTGCAACTTACTTAATACTACAACAACTAAAATAATAAAAGCTATAAAATAATAAAAATGTTTCTTTTAATAAATAAATAAATAAATAAATAAATAAATAAATAAACTTTGTGTTTCTATTACATTATCACCATTGATAAGGGGCAGGACCCAACAGATAAGGTGGAAAACAAAGTTGTGAATGAGTTATGACTATAAAAGAGAAAGAAAAAAAACTAAACTCTCCCTGAATCTGCTGTACAGGCTGATACATTAGATAGCTTTAAAAAGGGGTTGGATTGCTTTTTAGCAGGTGAGGAATACATGGTTATGGAAGATAGCATAAAGTACAAGTTGATCCTGGGATTAGTCTGATTGCCATTTTGGAGTCAGGAATTACCCTCTGAGGTAAATTGGAGTGCCTTCCTCTGGATCCTCTGGATCAACTAGCAATTAGGCTGGTTAAAAAAAACTGTTGAACTTGATGGACGTGTGTATGAATTTCTGAATGTAGGTGGTAACATATTGTCCTTTCTGTAGCGCATATATATACTGTGTGTATATATATATCCCTATCTGCCTAGTAGGCAGTCAAGCCTGTATACGCCAATATTGTATATACTAGGGGGTTGCTGAGACACTGGAACAGCTTGCCAGCCAGCACCCACCAATTATGCAGAGGCATAGGATCAAAGGGGAAAATGCATTTGCCGTTTGTCTCGGCCCACATATCTGTACAATGAATTTCCCTCACCCATACACTGGGAAGAGATTAAAAATCAACCATAGACTAACCTGCACCTCGACATTTGTTGTGTATATTATAACCTGTCCCTGTGGATTGTATTATGTGGGTAAGACCATTACCACATTAAGAGAACGCATTAGCAACCACCGCTCACTAGGCCCCAAGCCAGCCTCTCCTAAGCCCCCATGGGACATTATAGCCTGTTCCTACTACTACCAGGGCGGAGAGGCCATTCTGGCAGCACAAGATCTACCAGCACTTTGGACTTCCGCAATCACAAGGTCCAGATTTTCGCAGATCTATCCCTAATCCAACCAGAGTGATTTGTCTAAATTGGAAAACTGGCAGCAAACTGGAAAATGAGGTTCAATGTTGCTAAATGCAGGGTTATGCACTTTGGCAAAAATAATATGAATGCAAGTTATACACTAAATGGCAGGATCTAGGGGTCTTTGTAGATAACAAGTTGTCTAATTCTGGGCAGTGTCAGTCTGTGGCTACTAAAGCAAATAAAGTTCTGTCTTGCATAAAAAAGGACATTAACTCAAGGGATGAAAACATAATTATGCCTCTTTATAGGTCCCTGGTAAGGCCTCATCTGGAGTATGCAGTGCAGTTTTGGACTCCAGTCCTTAAGAGGGATATAAATGAGCTGGAGAGAGTGCAGAGACGTGCAACTAAATTGGTTAGAGGGATGGAAGACTCAAATTATGAGGGTAGACTGTCAAGGTTGGGGTTGTTTTCTCTGGAAAGAAAGCACTTGCGAGGGGACATGATTACACTTTACAAGTACATTAGAGGATATTATAGACAAATAGCAGGGGACCTTTTTACCCATAAAGTGGATCACCGTTTAGATGGAAACCTACCTCTATCAAATACTTAGGAATTCATGTCCCGGCGGACTTGTCAAAATTGACCACATTGAACCACATGATATTACTGTCGCAAATCCAGGCAGACTTGAAGCGCTGGCATACTCTCCAACTGTCTTGGTTCGGACGACTTAATCTAATTAAGATGAATATTCTACCCCGCATTTTGTATCAATTTCAAACTTTGCCTGAGACCCCTCCGTGTCGCTTTTTCAACACCTTACAGGCCGCATTTAATACTTTTATTTGGAAGGGTACCAAACCCCGGATAAACAAAAACGTTCTGTTTAAGCCTAAATCTCGGGGGGGTCTTGCTCTCCCACACTTGCAACGATACATGCAAGCAGTCACGTTAAGTAGAATACTTGAATGGTTTTACTACCCAACTGACAAAAAATGGATACTGTTAGAACAATCCTTAGTGGATAGACCATTACAGGCTTTATGGTGGACACACACCCCCCCTCAGGCCTCCCTCACGTACACTTCCTAAGATCTGTAGAGACACTATTGCCCAAGCTGACCGGTTTCTCAGATCCCATCCTCGATTGATATCCAGGGAAGGCCCTCTTACCCCCATCGTGGGCAACCCCAATTTTGCCCCTGGCATGTCTAAGGCTGGCTTCTTGGGAAAAAGGTGTACTGATAGTTTCATTTGTGCTCAAGTTTTGGAGAATGGAGCGTTGAAGCCGCTTACCCGTGTGGGCCCTGATCTTCCAGACTCGTTTCTAAATAGATTTAAATATAGCCAACTTAGTCACTGGTTGATGGCCCCACACCGGGAACAGATGAGAAATACCCCCCCCCACCTTATTTGAATCTCTCTGTGTCTCACGGTCTCCTACCAGGCATCTGATATCAGTTCTGTATAGAGTCGCTGAATCACAGGATACCTCTGTACTGCCAAAATTCACTGAAAGGTGGGAAAGAGAACTACAATGCACATTCTCTGAGGAACAATGGCACTCATGCTTTACCCTAACCCATAAGTTTTCTATAGCTTGTAAATCTCAAGAAACTAACTATAAAATTATTTCCAGATGGTACAAGTGTCCAGATATCCTCCATAAAATATATCCTCTAGTGACAGATCTCTGCTGGAGGTGCAATAACGAGATTGGTACTCCTTCACATATCTGGTGGCACTGCCCACTCCTCCGACCCTTCTGGGCCGCTGTCTTTCAGACCATTTCCAAGCTAACGGGCCTGACATTACGGCCTGATCCCGCTGTGGGCCTCCTTTCGATGCTTCCTGGCGCCCCCACTAGATACAAAAAAACCCTTATAGGTCACTGTCTCAATGCTGCCAGGGCAGTAATTCCTCGTCATTGGCGTTCCTCTTCCCCACCCACTGTCTCTGAGTGGTAGGAGGAAATGGGTTTTGTCATGAGAATGGAAGAATTACTGAGTTATACACACGGTTCACAAGAATCATTTGTAACTACTTGGTCGCCTGGATTGTCATGTTGGAGTCCGAATCCCTTCCTACCACCTATTCGGACTAGGAGCACTCTGACTGTCTTACTATTAAACCTTAGGATTCTTTATGTGACCCCACATTTTGAATGTACCTTGCTGCTGTGTAAGGCACCACGGAGCAGCTGGACTTTTTCCTTTTTCTCTTTTCTTTTCTCTTTTCCTTATTATTTCACTTTCTTCTTTTTGACTCCTTAGTTTTCTTTTTCTCTTTAATCATTGAAAATATCAGTGCAAAAAGCTTTTACATGGCTAGCTACTGTTCTCAATATTTCTGCATTGTTGACTACTGAAGTGTTTATTGGGTGATGTATGGATAACCGCTACTGTGTTACTCATTTCTCTGAATAATTTTTTATCTATACTATTTGGCAATATTGTGTTATTCGCACAGTTGATGTTTGACTGTTGTGAGACTTGTATGGTATCTCATTTTATCTTTGTGGACTTGTCCTCCCACTTCATGCTGGTCGTCTACTTGTGAAATGCTTTTTGTAATGAAAAATAAAGAATATATAAAAAAAAAAAAAAAGTGGATCACCGTACCAGAGGCCACCCCTTTAGACTAGAAGAAAAGAACTTTCATTTGAAGCAACGTAGGGGGTTCTTCACAGTCAGGACAGTGAGGTTGTGGAATGCACTGCCGGGTGATGTTGTGATGGCTGATTCAGTTAATGCCTTTAAGAATGGCTTGGATGATTTTTTGGACAGACATAATATCAAAGGCTATTGTGATACTAAGCTCTATAGTTAGTATAGGTATGGTATATAGAATATAGAATTTAATTAAAAGTAGGGAGAGGTGTGTGTATGGATGCTGGGTTTTCATTTGGAGGGGTTGAACTTGATGGACTTTGTCTTTTTTCAACCCAATTTAACTATGTAACTATTTAACTATGTAACCTTGGGTAAAAGGCAAGAGCTGAGACCTTTCACACAAAAGCTCAGAGAGCATGGCGTAACCTACAGATGGGGATTCCCATTTAAACTGGTGGTCAACCGAGCAGGCCATTTATACATTTTACATAACCCTCAGAAGGCGCTCGGCTTATCACCCAAAGAGCCACTGCCGCCAAATAGCAACCCGGCCCAGCTGCGACCAACAACCCCAATTGGGCCTTAATGGGCCACAGTAAAGCACCAAACTACTCCACCAAGATTGGCATTGAGCCCCTCCCCACCTCGGGAAGCCTGATTATGCCTTATCCCAAAACACTGGGACTCCAATTCAATCGTGGATTTGGGTTCAACTACATTGGATCCTCTGGACAAGTAACCGACAGCCACACCTCCTACACTACCTAGTCTGGGTTAACATCCTCCAAAGACACAGACCCAAAATCTGTGCCTTATATTCCATAGACTATTTGTGTTTTAACTGCTCTACCCTCGGCACAAACCAAGCCAGTTGGAGTAATATTAATTTTTCTCCTCTTTTTCTTTTTTCTCATTACAATACTTCCTGATTCTTGCTTCTTTGTTAAATTTCTTTCTGGTTGTTTAAATATGTGCTCAGTTTTGATATTATCAATACAGTTCTATTTTATATGCAGGCAATGTACCTCTGAGGGCTATTTCTCTAGAAAGGAAAGTGACTCAGGGAATTTCTATGCTCAAAGACACTTAATGTTTGGTTCTACAACGCTACTTTTTACTTCAATGTGAGGGAAAGGAAAAGCCTGGACGACTGCATTTCACACCTTACTTATCACAAAGGCCACATATAGACAAGCAACTTTTTCACCTTAAAGGAACAGTTCAGTGTGAAAATAAAAACTGTGTAAATAGACAAATAGTGCAAAATAAAAAAATGTTTCTAATATAATTAGTTAGCCAAAAATGTAATGTATAAAGGCTGGAGTGAACAGATGTCTAATAAAACAGCCAGAATCCAACTTCCTGCTTTTCAGCTCTATTACTCTATAACTCTGAGTTAGTCAGCCACATGATACATTTCTATTCAGTGAGTTTGCAATTGATCCTCAGCATTCAGCTCAGATTCAAAAGCAACAGATATGATCCATGTGGCCCCCCTCAAGTCTCTGATTGGTTACTGCCTGGTAACCAGGGTAACCAGTCAGTGTAAACCAAGAGAGCTAAAAAGCAGGAAGTAGTGTTCTGACTGAAATCACTCCAGCCTTTATACATTACATTTTTGGCTAACTAACTATATTAGAAACATTTTATTTTGCACAGCCTATCTATTTGCCCAGTTTTTATTTTTACACTGAACAATTCGTTTAACTGCTATAGCTAACTTAATCTCTATGAATGACAAAGGCTTAAATAGTATACATAAAAGGTATCTCCTTCTAAAGGAATTAAACAATTCCCAAGTGGACATAGCCTTTATTCAAGAGACCCATTTCCTTGGGGATGGCTCAGTTAAGATTAGTTCTAAAATGTACCCCAAGAGTTTTTATTCTTCAGGCCCGCAGAAAAAGGCAGGTGTTGCAATAATTATGTTGGCTATGAAATAGCCAACATACTGTTCTTCGAGTTCAGCTCGTTCTTCTTCTTATTATTATGTTGGCTATGAAATAGCCAACATACTGTTCTTCGAGTTCAGCTCGTTCTTCTTCTTATTATGTTGGCTATGAAATAGCCAACATACTGTTCTTCGAGTTCAGCTCGTTCTTCTTCTTCTTATTATTGGCGAACCCCATTTTCTAAACGCTACTCCTCCTACAGTTTTAGGGGTGCAAGCGCCAAACTTTCCACACTTATTCCTCTTATAGCAAAGTACGTTGCTTGTGCTTTAATAAGCGATCCCACCCACCCCGCCCCTGTGGCGACCCCCCGACGACCCCTTTTTTCCCATTGACTTTGACAGGGAAAAATTTCAAATCGCCGCCACTCGTACAGTTTTGAAGATACAGTCCCCAAACTCGGACCACATATTGTTGATGTCACCCCGAATAAAAATACGTATTTTGGGGGGGCACCCCAAAGTGGGCGGAGCTACCAACACCCAATGAAAATTTAGCAATTTTCTATACGCTACTCCTCCCAGAGGTTTAGGAGTACAATTATGATACTTTGCACACTTGTTCGGCTCATACCCGAATAGGTTGCTTGTGCTTTGTTAAGCGATCCCACCCTCCGTGCCCCTGTGGCGACCCCCCGACGACCCCATTTTTCCCCATAGACTTTCATTGGAAAACTTGAAACTTTTGCCACTTGTACAGCTTTGAAGTTACACTCACCAAACTTGGGTCATTTAGTCATGGGGTGAAGCTGAAAAATTCTGTCCTATTTTGGGGACCCACCCCGCCCCTGTGGCGACCCCCCGACGACCCCTTTTTTCCCATTGAGATTGACAGGGAAAAATGTCAAATCGCTGCCACTTGTACAGTTTTAAAGATACAGTCCCCAAACTCGGACCACATATAGTTGATGTCACCCCGAATAAAAATAAGTATTTTGGGGGGGGGCACCCCAAAGTGGGCGGAGCTACCAACGCCCAATGAAAATTGAGCAATTTTCTAAACGCTACTCCTCCCAGAGTTTTAGGAGTACAATTATGAAACTTTGCACACTTGTTCGACTCATACTCGAATAGGTTGCTTGTGCTTTGTTAAGCGATCCCAACCTCCGTGCCCCTGTGGCGACCCCCCGACGACCCCTTTTTTCCCCATAGACTTTCATTGGAAAACTTGAAACTTTTGCCACTTGTACAGCTTTGAAGTTACACTCACCAAACTTGGCTCATTTAGTCATGGGGTGAAACTGAAAAATTCTGTCCTATTTTGGGGACCCAAAAAAGTGGGCGGAGCCGCAAACAACCAATCAGATTTTCCCTATTGACTTCAATGAGAAAATGTAAACAGCTGTAATTCTCACAGTATTAAAGCTAGAGCTCTCCCAAACTTGGCACCGTGGGTCACTGGTGACTCGGCTAAAATTTACCTAAAGTGGGCGGAGTCTACAACAGCCAATCAAATTTCAGCCATTCAAATAAATAGGAAAATGTTAAACTGCTGCCGCTCTTAGACGGTTAATGGCAGGGTCCTCAAACTTGGCACAGTTGGTCACTGGGGGACTGGGATTAAAATTAAGAAAAGTGGGTGGAGCCAAAACCAACCAATCAGATTTCTTTGATTGATTTTAATGAGAACAATTAAGAAGGCTGCCATTCTCTCAGTATTGATGTCAGGGACCTTGAATATCACAAATGTGGTCGCTGGGGGTTTCCACTTCAAGTTTAGAAAAAGTGGGCGGAGCCACCAACAACCAATCGAATTTCATTCATTGATTTTCAATAGAAAAAAATTAAAATGCTGCCATTTTTACACAATAAATGACAGCATTCCCAAACTTTGGAATGTTAGTCACTGAGTGACTGTGGTTCACAATTAGGAAAAAAAGGGGCGTGGCAACAACAGCCAATCAGATTTCAGCCATTGACCTTAATTCAAAATGATAAACTGCTGCTATTATCACGGTTTAAATGCTAGGTGTACCAAACTTGGCTCAATTACTCACTGGGTGACTGCGGTCAAAATTTAGGAAAAGTGGGTGGAGCCAAAAACGGCCAATCAGTTTTCACCTATTGACTTCAATGTAAAATTTTTGATTACTGCCGTTCTCACAGTTTTAAAACCAGAGGTCCCAAACTTGGCACTGACCATGACTAGGTAACTGGGGTTAAAATTCAGAAAACTGGGCGGAGCTTAAGACAGCCAATCAGATTTCTTTGATTGATTTTAATGGGAACAATTAAGAAGGCTGCCATTCTCACAGTATTGATGTCAGGGACCTTGAATATCACAAATGTGGCCGCTGGGGGTTTCCACTTCAAGTTTAGAAAAAGTGGGCGGAGTCACCAACAACCAATCAAATTTCATTCATTGATTTTCACTAGAAAAAAATAAAAATGCTGCCATTTTTACACATTAAATGACAGCATTCACAAACTTTGAAATGTTAGTCACTGAGTGACTGTGGTTCATAATTAGGAAAAAAAGGGGCGGGGCAACAACAACCAATCAGATTTCAGCCATTGACCTTAAAGAAAAATGATAAACTGCTGCTATTATCACAGTTTAAATGCTAGGTGTACCAAACTTGACTCAATTACTCACTGGGTGACTGCGGTCAAAATTTAGGAAAAGTGGGTGGAGCCAAAACAGTTTTCACCTCTTGACTTTAATGTAAAATTTTGTATTACCGCCGTTCTCACAGTTTTAAAACCGGAGGCCCCAAACTTGGCACTGACCATGACTAGGTAACTGGGGTTAAAATTCAGAAAACTGGGCGGAGCTTAAGACAGCCAATCACATTTTACCAAACGCTATTCAATGGGAATATTTAAATTCCTGTCAATCTTACACTGTTAATGTAAGAGTGCTCAAACTTGGTCCATTTGATGAAGGGGTGACTGGGATGCAAATTTTTAAAAGTGGGCGGAGCCAAAAATAGCCAGTTTGTTTGAATGGATTTCAATGGTAAAATTGGATTGGCTTTAAATTTCACCGTTTTAATCCGGATTCTACCGACTTTGTGTACTCTCTAGGCACCGGGGGCGACTGGGCAAGACACCTATAGCGTTTCATAGCCAACATCCCGTGGTTTCTTCAGAAACGACACCCTCTAGTTATACATAAAGATTGCCAATTTTCAGTCGACCAGGCTATCCACGACCCAAATGGTCACTATATGGATCTGTTTCCTATTTGGGGAATATAGATTTATAAGCATCACCTGCAACTGAGCATAAGACCCTATAGGGTCATATGCTTGGTTGCAGGTGATGCTTATAAATGTTGTGGTATGGTGACAAAAAGGTCCCCAGTTTCCTGGGGAAAAGTGATTGATGGTATGTATGTTGGGCCACGGATTCTCAGATATTGTTACTGAGGTGAGACCAGTAGTGCTCTTAGCAGAGAAACACTGGGGCAAATTCACTAAGCGCCGAAGCGCTGGGCATTTTCATTACTTCGCAAATTCACTATGAACGCTGGCGTAGATTCGCTAGTGTTACTTCGCACCCTTACGCCTGGTGAATTTTCGCTACGGACATAACTACGCAAATTCACTAACGCGCACTGAACGTTACCTTTTACGCTAGACTTCCTTCGCCACCTCAGACCAGGCGAAGCGAAATAGAGTAGATAGGGATTGCTTAAAAAAAAGTCAAAATTTTTTCTAAGTCCCAAAAAACGCTGGCGTGTTTTCTACATTATGGGTCATTGGCTGAAAAAGATCGAAAACATTTTTGGGGCTCCCCTCCTTCCCCCCTAAATTTCCTGACTCATGGCAACTTACCTATACAGTGGGCACATGTGTAGGGCAAAATAAAAATTTTATTTGATGTTTTGAAGGTTTTCTAGGCATTTGTAGTGCTGATATGTATTCCTCCATTGAAATTTGAATTTGGCGCCTTATGCAAATGAACCATCGCTAGCGAAACTTCGCTTCGCTTGGCGAATCAACGCTAGCGCAACTTCGCAAACTTACGCTACCCCTGTGCGCAACTTCGGATTTTAGTGAATTTGTGGAGCGCTGGTGAAACTACGCCTGGCGAAGTGCGGTGAATCACGGCGAAGTTGCGCCTGGCGCAACTTCGAATCTTAGTGAATTTGCCCCACTATGTCTCTCTGCAAGGTTTTTGTAATTGTTGATCCGGGACTGGTCTTACTGGGAACCCGCAAGAGTAGGGTGGGGCGGATTCCCAAATCCGTAGGCCAGGTTTTCAAGAGGCCCTCGGCCTATTTAGTACACCTGATGCTGAGCAGCAGTGCTGAATGTGTGTGAGACAAACTATTGGAATTGCTCAGCTTCAGGAGAGAAAGCAAAGCATTTATTTTGTGAACCAGAAGGTTGGATTTTTTCTGTTGAACTGCTGTTTTTCGGGTTACCTTCCCCTGCGAGGGGAAATTTCTGCAGCTGCTGGAAAATTAACGCGGGCAGGAAGCCCTTAAACCGATCCTGGTGTGTGAAGTCGCCTCTTTTGCAGCCTACCAGCGTGTGAACCTCACACAATTGGTGTTTCGGATGCGGGCAGCGATTGCCATACACGGAAGTTGCCTAACCACAGTAAGTCTCCTGTGGGTATTGTGTGGACTGTATAGCTTATAAGTGGGATTTAAAGAGACAGTCCACTTAAAAGTTGTGAAATGGAGGATGTCCTCAAGGCTTTGCTGCAGTGCACTGCAAATTTACAGAAGGCCCACCAGGAGAGCCAGTTGCTACAGCAGCAGTGTAACGCCACCCAGCAGGAGGCAAATCGTCTGTTGGAGGCCCAGATCACTGCACTGGCACAGGCTGCAGAGAAAGATCGGCAGCTGCAAATTGAGGTGGTAAAACAACTGACAGCCAGGGTCTCTGGGGATGCTGCCCTTGTCCCCGGAGTGCCACGCTCCATCCCAGGCAGCCACCTCCTGCGGAGAATGACTGGGCAGGATGATGTGGAGGCCTTCCTCTGTACCTTTGAGAGGACGGCGGAGCAGCAAGCCTGGTCGAGGGAGCAATGGGCAATGATTGTTGTACCACTACTAGTGGAGGATTCCCAGAAAGCTTTTTATGACCTGTCCTCCGAGGACGCAAGGGACTATGACAAGCCGAAGTCTGAAATCCTGCGGAGACTGGGAGTAACCACCTCTGTGAGGGCACAGCGGGTCCACAGTTGGAAATTTAAGGTTAAGGGATCACCCCGCTCCCAGATGTATGATCTCATTAACCTTGTGAAACGCTGGCTGCAGGCGGACTTGCTTTCCGCGCCTCAGATTGTGGAAAGGGTCACAATGGACCGATATCGGAGAGTGCTTCCTCCTGAATTACACCAGTGGGTAAGCCAAGCCGACCCAAATACAGCAGACCAGTTGGTGGAACTGGTGGAGCGATACCTTGCCACTAGGACTTCACTACGCGGGCGGTGCCCACCTCGAAGAGAACTCCTGCAGTGGACCGATCCAAGAAGTCGGCTACAGTGGAAAAGCCCAGCGGACCCCGGTAATCCAGGTCTAGACTCGACAAGAGTAAGACCCCGTGGAGACAGCCCCCGCCAGACCCGAGGAGCTCCCCAGTGCTGGAGGTGCAGACAGTGGGGACATATTGCCGCCAACTGCCCTGCTGACCCAGAACCCATGGAGTGTGGAACTGAGGGGAAGTTGTCTCTGTTCGCTCGACCAGGTCTCGTTGCGGATCCTGATGTACCAACTTGTGTCTTCCAGATTGGTAAGCGCACTGTGAATGCACTATTAGACACAGGTAGCTTAGTCACACTGGTAAACACACAGCTCCTGAAGGACTGTCCTTTAACGCAGCGTCAGGAAGGAGTGGTGTGTGCACATGGGGACTGTAAGAAATACCCCACAGCCTAAGTGACTTTTGTGACCCCCACAGGGAATGTGTGCCATGAAGTGGCAGTGTCTCCCATACTCTTGCACAGTGTAATTTTGGGCAGAGACTTTCCCTTATTTTGTGAACTGTGCTAGGAGCAAGCTCCAGAGACTGAGAAAAGTTTTGAGCATGGTGAGGTGACACCCCACCCTATTGAACTGGATACTTCTATAGAAACTGTTAAGGACAATAGAGTGTCTGGGGGAGAGAAAACAGAACCACCCATGTCAGGTGTTATTGTAAGTGGTACCGAGGATGGGTTGGAAGATAGTGAGTTGTTTCCCTTAGCTGTATTAGCTGGTGAATCTGAGGTAACTGCGGAGACCATTGAGGAACCTAGCATACCTGAGCTAGAGGTCTCCCGGAATAACTTCGGAACTGCCCAGCTAAGGGACCCGACACTCACTAAAGCTTGGGAAAATGTCAAGGTTAAAAATGGGAACCCCGAAAATCCTGGGGTAGATTGTGTATTTCCCCACCTTGCTGTACAAAATGACTTGCTTTACCATGTGGATAAGGTTCGAGGAGAGATTGTGGAACAGCTAGTGGTCCCACAGCCATATAGGAGAACATTTCTCAATCTGGCCCATTCTCATCCACTAGGTGGTCACCTAGCGTATGAGAAAATGCTAGAGGTTCTTTTGGCTAGAGGTTCTTTTGGCCGGGGGTACAAGCAGATGTAAAGAACTATTGTGAATCATGCCCCGAGTGTCAGAAATCGGCCCCAATGCCCCATTTTCGCAGCCCATTAGTTCCCTTACCCGTAATCGAAATCCCATTTGATGGTATTGCCATGGACTTGGTAGGGCCACTAATAAAATCTGCTAGGGGGCATCAGTATATTTTGGTAGTCATGGACTACGCCACTCAGTATCCAGAGGCTGTCCCCTTAAGGAACACCTCTTCAAAGACCATAGCTAGAGAGCTGTTCCACATGTTCACCCGCACAGGAATTCCAAAAGAGATCCTTACAGATTAGGGGACTCCCTTCATGTCTAGGGTGATGAAGGAATTGTGCAGGTTTCTCCAAATAAAACAGTTACGCACATCTGTCTATCATCCCCAAACTGATGGGTTGGTGGAAAGGTTCAACAAGACCCTTAAGGGGATGTTAAAAAAAGTGGTGGATAAAGATGGGAGGAACTGGGATTGTTTACTTCCATATCTCATGTTTGCCATTAGAGAAGTCCCACAGGCCTCTATAGGGTTTTCACCCTTTGAGTTGTTGTATGGCCGCCACCCACGAGGGCTGTTGGACGTGGCAAAGGAGACATGGGAGTCTGAAGCCACCCCACACAAAAGTTTGGTAGAGCATGTTGCAGACATGCAGGACCGTCTTGCAAAGGTAATGCCCCTTGCGAGAGAACATATGCTTCAGGCCCAGCAAGCTCAAAGCCGCATATATAATAGATCGGCTCGTGTCCAAACTTTCCATCATGGGGACAGGGTGTTAGTCCTGGTTCCTACGGTGGAAAGTAAGTTCCTGGCCAAATGGCAAGGCCCCTACGAGATTATAGAACGCGTAGAGGATGTTATTTATAAGGTGTCCCAACCAGACAAGCGGAAAAAAGAGCAGCTCTACCATGTTAACTTAATTAAGCCCTGGAAGGATAGGGAATCGCTGTCCGCCTGTCCTGCAGTTGTAGAGGTAAAGATCCCACAGCTGACTGAGGTAAAAGTGGCTGAGACCCTCACTAACAGTCAGAAGCAGGAGATGAAAGAGTTTCTGATCCGGAATAGACAAATTTTCTCAGACCAGCCTGGGCTTACAGAGGAGATTAGAAGGATGTTGGAGCTGGATGTAATTGAGGAGTCCCATAGTGAATGGTCCAGCCCCATTGTCCTTGTCCCAAAACCGGATGGTAGCATCCGATTTTGCAATGACTTCAGAAAGTTAAATGAGGTCAGCAAGTTTGATGCATATCCAATGCCCCGGGTTGACGAATTGATACAAAGGCTAGGGCAGGCCCGCTACATTACCACCCTAGATCTTACCAAGGGGTACTGGCAGGTACCCCTCACTGAAGGGGCCAAAGAGAAGACTGCGTTTTCCACTCCTGAGGGGCAGTGGCAATAGAAACACTTACCGTTTGGCTTACATGGGGCCCCAGCAACGTTCCAGAGAATGATGGACCGCATTCTCAAACCACATTGAGGATATGCTTTAGCTTACCTGGACGAAGTGGTTATCTTTAGCCCAGACTGGGAAAGTCATTTGCCCCAGGTACAAGCGGTCCTTGACTCTATCTGGAAAGCGAGTCTGACAGCAAATCCCAAAAAGTGTGCAATGGGGTTAGAAGAGGCCCGCTATTTGGGGTATGTTATTGGAAGAGGGGTAGTCAAGCCACAGGTGTCCAAAATTGAGGGAATTCAGGAGTGGCCCCGGCCCAAATCCAAGAAGCAAGTGAGGGCCTTTCTTGGGATAGTGGGATATTACAGGAGGTTTGTCCCCAATTTTGCCACCCTAGCAGCCCCGCTTACTGACCTCACAAAAGGGAGTAAAGCTGGAACAGTTACAAGGACCCCAGAGGCAGAGGAAGCCTTTCTAAACTTGAAGGCATCCCTGTGCAGATACCCTGTGCTGATAGCTCCTGACTTCAAGAAAGAGTTTCTTCTACAGACTGATGCTTCTGAAGTTGGGTTAGGGGCTGTTCTGTCACAAGTAGTGAATGGGGAAGAACACCCAGTAGCATACCTAAGCAGGAGGCTAACCCGCGCTGAATGCAGGTATGCCATTGTAGAGAGAGAATGCCTGGCCATCAAGTGGGCACTGGAGAGCTTGAGATACTATCTGTTAGGGAGGCAGTTCAAACTTGTCACTGACCATGCCCCACTTAAATGGATGGCCCAAAATAGGGAAAAGAACGCCAGGGTCACCAGATGGTTCTTGTCCCTTCAAAATTTCAAGTTCTCAGTAGAACATAGACCTGGAAAGATGCAAGGGAATGCAGATGCTCTCTCCAGGGTACATGCATTGGTGGCATACTGTGCTCAGCCCTACGGGCTTGAGCAGAGGGGGGGGGGTATGTGGTATGGTGACAAAAAGGTCCCCAGTTTCCCGGGGAAAAGTGATTGATGGTATGTATGTTGGACCACGGATTCTCAGATATTGTTACTGAGGTGAGACCAGTAGTGCTCTTAGTAGAGAAACACTACAGTATGTCTCTCTGCAAGGTTTTTGCAATTGTTGATTCGGGACTGGTCTTACTGGGAACCGCAAGAGTAGGGTGGGGCGGATTCCCAAATCCATAGGCCAGGTTTTCAAGAGGCCCTAGGCCTATTTAGTACACCTGATGCTGAGCAGCAGTGCTGAATGTGTGTGAGACAAACTATTGGTATTGCTCAGCTTCAGGAGAGAAAGCAAAGCATTTATTTTGTGAACCAGAAGGTTGGATTTTTTCTGTTGAACTGCTGTTTTTCGGTTACCTTTCCCTGCGAGGGGAAATTTCTGCAGCCGCTGGAAAATAAACGCAGGCAGGAAGCCCTTAAACCGATCCTGGTGTGTGAAGTCGCCTCTTTTGCAGCCTACCAGCGAGTGAACCCCCACAATGTATATTCCCCAAATAGGAAACAGATCCATTTTTTATGGAAGGTCATTCACAAAGCCCAACGACACGCGACTACACACATCATCCTACTCTCAAACATCAGACAGATCCCACCCATCAACAGATCAGGCTGCCCACAATATGTCCAGGCTTTTTAGACAAACTATGAGACAGGCCCAATCCTTTGATGCTTGGCTAACCAAGCACCCGACAGAAAGGCAATACACTTTTTACTCCCCAGTCCACTCCCGTATCGATTATTTTTTCATATCACACCCCTGTCTTCATTTACGATACTCATCTGAAATTGTTCCAATTTCATGGTCTGACCATGCCCCTATCATCCTCACTTTGGTGTCTCAATGAGACCATTTTACATGATTCAGAAGCCTTTAAACAAATTGGAATAAAACTCAAAGATTACTTTAAAATCAATGACAGCACTGTCCATTCCCCGGCCACACTATGGGGGGCTCATAAAGCCACAATGAGAGGCCAACAGCTAACTATCTCATGCTACATAGGCAGCTCTGGGACTTGGAAACACAATATAACACATCGGGTTCTAAAACCTTATTGTGGCAGCTCAGTAAAAAACGCAGAGAATTGGCAGTCCTTAAACACAAACAGGCAGAGAAAGCTATTCTCTGGACCAGACATCCAAGGTTATTTTCTTGGATAGGTAGGTCTTTGGCGCTGGCCATATGGGAGGTGTACAAAAGGGTATGGAGGCAGCAGTGGGATATGTATGTGGCCCCTTTGTAGGTGGAGAGGGGGGTTTGGTTTTTAGTTGACGTGGGGTTGCATAGTCAATAGTAAAAAAACATTTAGTAAGGCTTTGGCGACATTATCCTTTTTGTTTAAGCTGCGTGGGTGGCAGGATATAGCAATTATACAGGATATAACATTAGACAAGCAGTTAAGGGTTTTAAGAGGGCTAGGGTCTAGAAGGACGCTTGTGATTTTGCATCGTTGGAGGAGTTTTGGTAACTTGAAGTTTGCTGATTGAGATATGAAATAACTATGTTTTAATTTGTTTTCTCTTTTGCGTTCTGGATTGGGGAATTAGTGGGTCCAAGTGGGCTCATGAAGGTGTGCAATTGGAATTTGTTGATTATAATGGAGCAAACCTTCATGTATGGCTATCTGAGCTACTTGTCCAGTGGATAGGGTTACCACCTTTTCTGGAAAAAAATACCAGCCTTCCTATATATTTATCTTTTTTCCCTATTTATAACATTGGGATCAACCATCATCATGCCATGGTGGCAACCCTACCAGTGGACCTCACTCAGTGGTGTAACAAAGTCATGCTGGGCCTGTCTGCAAAAATACTGGGAGGGGCAGGGCGCACTTCAGCTCTGGCCAGACAATCCCTCCCTCCAACTATGGAGGAAGCAGACCTGTTAGGGTCAGATTTGGCCTCACCTTGTTTAGTGGTTGGGGGCAGGAATGATTTTCAGTCAGGCAGGGGGCTTTGGAAAGTTTTCATCTTATGCTGTGATGTTTAAGTTGTGTATTTGATTAAATATGCCAGTCGGTGTGCTATCTGGGTTTGTGTCCATTCTTATGTGTTTTAGGTAGTAAAGAGAGCTCACACTTTGTAGTTCAGTAAAAGTACTCTTGTACTTTTGAACTTCCTTTATCATTTGACACAGTTTAGTTATGTAATTTGTTACTTAACTAGCTGCAGAGTCATCTCTAATTCCCCAGCCCTGTGTCCAGGAGTCGCCCAAGCCTGATCTCCTTATATCTTAACATTCATTTTGGAAAGCAGCACAATTCCTGCACGGAAAAGTACCATTAAGCGTTTTCATGAGAAAAGTTTGTGAATCAGCATGGATCTGTCCCTTAAATTTCTGGCTCTTTTAAATGCAAACAGAGTTTTGTCCTTGAATAAATTACCATATTGTGGATCTTCCTGTAAAATATGCCAATTTCTCAAGATTATATTTTTAATCATATCTGATTGGGTACATTATGTTTCTAAGCATATGGCCCTTTCCTGAGATTTTGAGGGTTTACTACCTAGTAATGATTCTCTGTTGGTCCTATGCATTCTATTTTCAGCATCATCTAGGGTTCTATTAGGATAACCCCTTTCCAAAAACTTTCGTTTAAGATCAATAATTCTCCTATTGTATATTGTGTGTATTATTTGAAATGTCCTTGCCGATTGGGATACATTGGCAAAACCATTCAATATGCCAGGATAGGATATCTAAGCACAAGTCGGATATTGCCACAGATAAAAATACCCCAATCGTTAGACACTTCAAAGAGAAGGGACACAATGCATCCCAACTGAGATTTCAAATACTAGAACAGGTGTCCAGGCTAAGGAGAACAGAGAAAGACTACTATTACAACAGGAAGCAAAATGGACATAGACTTAATACTGTTACACCGCATAGTTTGAATGAACACATTGAGTAACATTGGTTTTTATAAACCAATTCCCATGTCTAATCTAGGCTATTCATTTGCAATAAACATTCATAGACCTAAGCTAAATGATCTAAAGTATCCCCTGTAGCCATTTGAACATGTGAAGGGGCTCCCCAGGATGGTGAGTACTTCCCTTATATCACATATGTGTGACTTAATTATGAATAACCTTATGTACAGTAGGCACCTATGTGTGCAGTTCCCACATGGGTCACAGGTATATTGTTATTATGTTTTTGGTTATGGTCTTATTATTTTTGTGCACGGGTTTATCTTGAACAGAATGTCACTAATACAGTTTGTTTAAAATAAATTTGTAATGTCAAGAACAACTTATATGCACAAGACGACACTGTTGTGACAACATATTATACACAATTCTTTCTTTGATGATTTCACAGCCTACACAACCTAATATGTATCACTTGCTTCTTCACAATGAACATTGACAGCCTAGTTAAGTCACAGCATTTGAAGATTGACTGGTTGGCAAGATGGCGTCTCCCATTGAAAATGAGAACATCCGGAGCTTGGTTGGCATTGTGTCACTTCCGGGAGGTGGAGAGACGTTTGCAAATCACGTCTGCTGTTGAAAATTACACACAGGCTCTCATCACACTGATTGGACAATATGGACACGTGAGGGGGGTGGAAGCACCTAACGGCTATTTGTATGGCATGTTTTTGGATTTACACTTCTGCACTGTACCACGGAGGAAGGGAGCGTGAGGCTCCTAAAACATTTGGCTTCATTCCACACCATTAACGTTTGGAGGTACCAAGGGTACACCGTTTAGAAACAGCATAGCTTCTTCAACTCTTGATTCATCAACATTTGAAGCAGACCCCAAATTTCCTTAAAAGTTCCTTGTGCTCTTGCAGGGGTTTTTTTCCCAAAGCCAATACATTTCCTGAGTGGGTGTAGTTTGTTATGTAAAGGGCATTGATGATTTGGGTTCTCAATTTTGTTGCTTTGATTAGCCTTTCCAGGAACTGAAGTGGGTGTAGACAGAATATCAGTTTCTTTTACTGACACTGGATTTCTGCATTCCCTGTGTGTAGTGAGTGGACTTTTGGACCTTGGAACATCTGGACCAAGAGGGTAGAATTCATTATAGGAGAAACTTGGTCATTCCTAATGTCTGCAATTTTTCCGATGAACTCACAGAAGTAGGAAAAGGGAGTAAATGCAAAAAAATTATTCTCTTCCTTGTACTTTTACCCAAGCGATGCCCACCTTTCATGCATACTGTACGGTAATTCGGAAACTATAGGGTTGACTCCACGTGTGGTGTTGACGTAACTAAGGCCAGGGAGATGGACGTCAGCCATGGCGAGTTGGGGCTCAAAAGAAGATTGCTTAGCTCTTGAAACTTTAGGTTGTCTTTCCCAGATACCTTTGGGAAGCTTTGCAACCTTTTGAACAAAGCATCCTCAATTGCTTCATGGCTTCCAAAGCTATGCTGGAGTCTGTTCCAGGCAGCATTAAGTCCTGCAACAGGATTATCCATATGAACTGCTTTGAGTCTCTTGATACATTCAGCAATTTGGGGACCAAGCCACCTGATAAGCAAATCAAATTCTTCTGAAGCTGTGATGTCTAGGCCACTAACTGTGGCCTTAAAGGTGGATTTTCAGCCTCTGTAATTTGCAGGTTTGTCATCAAACTTAGTGAGGCCTGTATTAGTAATTTCTTTGTGAAGCATATATTTAGCAAACTGTGACAAGTCTGCATTTCCAGACCTTGGATTTATGGCTTCAGGTGAAACAAAGACTGGTGAATAAGCATTCAACTTTGGCACTGGTTCAGATTTCATAGATGTGTTGGGTTGCAGCTGAGGAGGAGTGTGGTAGATCTGTGGTAACTGATTATTCCCATAGTAGGGGAGATAGTCTGGTATTTCCATACCGGTGCTCATAGCTTTCTGCGATGCTGTGGCCTGATGAACTAGAGCAAAAGTAATTAAATTGTCTCTAGGACTGGTACATGCAGTGTACAGACCTTGGTCGAGTGACGCAGCCATGTTAACTGGGAGCTGAAGTTTTGGAGAAACATATAAGGGACCTCTTGCATTAGATGCAGCTGAATGGCTACTGCTGTCAAGATTTCTTTCACTCTCACTTGCCTCTTGTTCTAAGACATGTAACCTTGCCAAAGCTGTGGCATTTTCACACTGCTTTTACAAGCCCTCTTTTTCTGCTTTCAGTGGCGTAATTAGACCCCTAAGGGCCCTGGTACGTAAAATTACAACTGGGCCCCCCTACCCCCACGCGACCCCAATGCATTGAGCTGGAACACAGCATTACTGACCTAATATCATGGAAGCAGTTAAATCTGCAGAGTAGCCCGCCCTTCGTGCTACTACTACTAAAATCCTAGCAAAAGATCACAGAATATGCAGTCAGCTACAAGTCCCATAAACCTCCAGTTAAGAACACACAATTGCATGGGCTTCCTTTTAACTCCTTAGATGCAACCCTTCACAAGGCCCTTCTAAAGCCAGAATGCTCTGTTATACAGATAGCTAGAATCTCAGCTGCCATAAAGCAGGACATGACTGCTACTTACAGTAGGAATCAGATAGGGATTTTTATTTAAAATAAAAAACAATACAAAGCATAACAAAATCAAAGTATATCAAAATGACATTATATTACAATATGTACATTATTTACAAAGAATTTGACCAAGAGAAATCAAAGTTCAACCAATTTTTTTCATTCAAGCTTTTTTTCTGAATCTCATTGACTTTAATAAAAACAATTTCCCTTAAGATTTTACTTATTGTTTGGTCTATTGATTGATTGTCTTTCCCAAAGGTTTTCATACATCGAATAGACCACAGATGATATCGAATGACTGACAGTATAATAAATACAGTCTCTTGGTTATAGTGGTGCTTCCTATGAAAGATCCCATAGGCTCTTTCTGCATAGTCATTAGCACATATGTTATAAATACCCAACACCTTCAGCACACCCTCATATAAACTGTTTGACACCGAACAATCCACCAAAAAGTGCTCTTGACTCTCCTCCACCCCACACCCCCAGGGACACTCTTTTCTTACATGACTCAGATATTTCATGTTCCCCCGCACATACAACTTGCCCTGCAGTGTCAGCCAGGAGTTATCAAACAGTTTTGGGGGGAGTCTCATGCTGTTTAAATACTTTAGTATCTCCTCCAGGGTTTTGCTGGTACAGTCTCTTATAGCCAGTGGGACAGTAAATAAGGATGTTAGTACCCTGGCATAGATTTGCTTCCTTGGGGTTGATGTTATTTCTGCTGCCCCAATGCCCCACCTCTTTATCAGCTTAAGGTCATGGGCAATGTGTGGTGGGAAATAGCTCTGTCTTACACGGACCTCTTTCGCCCTACCGCCCTGCAGCCAGTCCACGATAAAAGACGATGCCCATGACCTGATACAACTTTCCCACAGGGAGCTTGTTCCTTGAGTCAGACCTCCAAAGTTAAACTTTAGGAACATGACACCAAAGAAGGTCACAGGACAGACCATCCCCAAACCTCCCTCTTTCCTCTGCAGGAACGTTATCCCTCTTTTGACTGGGTTTAACCTATTCCCCCAGATCATCTGGAAGAATAAGCTATAGACTCGAGCATAGAAAGATTCTGGCAAAGGGAACACACAGGACACATACAAAAACAACGGGATCAGAAAAATCTTGATAAGGTTAACTCTTTCCCTATAGGTCAGCTTCCACCCTTTCCAACGCTGAACTTTTGCCAAACCGGTATCCAACTTCTCTTCCCAATTTAGCCTGGCATTATCTTCCCTCCCAAATTTAACCCCTAGTATTTTTACTTGAGAGGAGGCAACAGGGAAGGTTCTTAACTCAAAACTGGGCTCATCCTCCAAACTCCAAGCTTCCGAATTTTCACTATTGACCAGAGACCCTGAGGCCTCTGAGTAACTTCTGATGCAACAGGAGACTCTCTCCACCTCTTCAGGCTTTGAGATAACCACTGTCACATCATCCGCATAGGCCACCAACCTCAGGCGCTGACCACTGGGTGCACAGATACCCTCCAAGTTACCTCCCTGCAGCAACCTAAGAAATTGATCTAACGCAAATGCATACAGCAAAGGACTCAGAGGGCACCCTTGTCTTACTCCTGCCCAAGTCTTCACCCTGCCAACCATTAATTAGTGGGAAGCTTCTCGCCCCTTTGTACAAAACTTTTATCCAACTAATAAATTGCCCCGGGATAACGTATTTAGACAAAACAGCCCATAGGTACTGGTGATTCACCCTATCAAAGGCTTTTGACTGATCTAAACACAGAAAGTATTTCCCCCACCTATGAGCTTTGCATAATTCCAGAGCCTCTCTAATGGTAAAGACACCTCCAAAAATGCTCCGCCCCTTCACCGTGCAAAACTGACAGTCAGACAATAAAGTGCTTGAAAATATACTTAAACGAGAGAAAATAACCTTTGCGAGAATCTTTCTATCTGTATTGAGCAGGGCAATCGGCCTCCAGTTCTCAATATGTTTCTCGTCCTTACCTTTTGACAACAAAATCAAAGAGGAAAACTGCATAGATGGTGGGAGGTCTCCTTCCTCTAAGCAACAGTTAAACACCTCAACAAGTGCCGGAGCCAACAGATCTTTAAAGGTCTTATAGAATTCTGATGTTAAGCCATCCGTACCTGGAGCTTTCTTATTCTGCAGACTCTCTATCGCCAACTTTACCTCCTCTTCTGTGATTTTAGCTGTCAAGGGGCAAAAATCCAAATTATTTGTGTCAGGCCCTGGGGTCGTCTCTAAGAAAGCTGTCATCCTTTTCCTCTCCAAAGTTCTCTCCCCAAACAAAGCAGAATAGTAGGAGCTCACAACCTCCAGTATTCCCTCCCTTGTCTTTTGCTCTTTACCCTGGAAGTCAATGAGACCCCTCACCAGTTTCCTTTTAACTGACTCTTTACAGTTCCTAAAAGGATCTGGGGAAATTTTCATCCCAGAATCCCTCTCAAGAACCAGAGACCTCTGGCGGCTATACTGATACTGCTTCATTTGGTTCTTTAACTGGGTTACTTTTTCCCCCACCACCCCATCCGAAATATAGGACTCCAGCTTCTTTCTCAAGGACTGGTACTGCCATTGTCTATTTCCCTCCCTCTTAACAGATAGGGACTTGAAGAAAGCCCGAAATGACCTCTTGGCCTCTTCCCACCACTGTGTTGGTGAATCATAAAAAATCATTTTTGACAAAATATTTTGGATGACAAACTCACAAAAGGGTTTTAGTGACTCGTCCTTCAATATTTCCAACCCCATCCTCCACAGACCTTTACCAACTCCCAAACTTTCTGATATCCCATATTCAAAGAAAAGTACTGAGTGATCAGAAAACCCCACTTCAATCTCCTTAACCCCTGAAAAAGGGGCACCAGCCTTAATATAAATCTGGTCAATTCTGCTACTGCGGGAGCCACAGAAATATGTGTGCTTGGCCTTCCTACCCCCTTCAGTAGCCACATCCACCAACCCTGCTGTTTGAACCACCTCATTGAGAAATGCACCCTCATATTTCCTATACATACCAGATCTTTCCCCTGGCCCTGTCACCTTGGTTGAAATCCCCGGCTAGGATGACTGGCATTGAGGTGTGCAAATATTGACTCATTTCTCTTATGAGTTCCTTCCTCTCCACCACTGATTGGGGCCCATACATATTAATTAATCTTAGATCTTCCCCTTCTATCTTAATATCAAGCAATAAACACCTGCCCAGTTTAACCTCCACCAACCTCTTAACTTCAATGTGCCTGTCACCATTAAACCGAATCCCCACTCCTCCCGCCTGTTCCTCTGCTATGGACCAAAATGAGGGCCCTTTCTGCCAGTCTCTTTTTGCATTGTAGATATCGTATCTATTAGTAAGATGAGTCTCCTGAACAAAAATGATATCTACCACCAAGGAAAATAAAAACTCAAATGCTACCAATCGTGCCTTGGGAGACCTAATGCTTCTCACATTAAGGGTACAAAAAGATATTGGGGAACCCATCATGTTTTAGGGAGTTTTGCTGAATACTCTTCCCCTCCTTCCCCACATCTCTTAACTTGCATCCCCTGAGATTCATCCCCTTCTACAAAAAACAGAAACTCCTCCTCAAAAGAACCTCCCTCCCCAGAGTCTCTCTCCTTCCTCTTTTTCCCCTGCTCTTCCCCAGTAACTTCTAGAACTTCTGGGATTCTTGGAGTCTGGCCTGCCTTGGGTTCTGGGGATATTCTTCCTTCTTTTGCTTTTCTTTTTCTTCTCCTCATTGTCCCTTTTCTTCCCTCTCTATCTGCCTTACTTCTTCCTCCTCCTCCTCCTCCTCTGCCATCTCCCCCCCAACTCTTCCCACCTGGGAGGGTAAATCTGTTTGATGTGCTCACACCTGCCTTAACAACCATCTTTCCCTGTTGTTTATTCCCCTTTGCTCCTACCACAGTCCAGTCCTCCTTCTCTGTCACTTACTCCTTCTTTTCCTTCCCCCTAGTTTCTGAGGGACTGCAGGTTCCACTACTCCGTCCACCCTGGGCTCCAACTCCATTTCTTCCTCATGCTCCCTCCCCTCCTCCCGATCCTCCTCCTCCTGAAATTCCCGCTCCAAATTAGGGCAATCCCTGACAATGTTATGCCAAGCATTGGGGCAGTCCCTGTGTGTATGACCCAGAGCATTACATAGGTTGCACCTGACCTCATTACATTCCTTGCTGGTATGGCCTTTAGCACCACACAGAGCACACACCTTGGTTTCACAGTTAATGGCCAAGTGTCTGTTTGACCCACACTTAAAGCATTGGCGAGGTTGGCCTGGGTAAAAACAAACCCCCCTTTCTCTTCCTATGAAAAATGAGTTAGGGAGGTGCCTGGGGACATTGTGATGGACCTCTAGTTTCACTTGGGCTTTCCATCCTCCCACCCAAAAACCTTCCTCATTATAGATCTTGGTGAGAGGGGTTAGTACTGTGCATTGTCTTTTTAACCAAACAAGGATATCCTCAGGGGGGACTGATTCGTGTTTGAAAATTATGGTTCCATTTTTGGTTTCAGGACATGAGATTGGGATTGCCTTAAAGTTTTCCCACTCTTTTGTGCTTTTCTTTTGGTCATAAAGAGCCCAAAACCTCTCCATCCCCTGGGACAGTTTAAAGCTGAGATCAGTAACAGAAATATCAAGAAAAGCATTGACATCATTGGTAGTGAAACCCATAGACTCTTTCACCAGGTTACGTGCCACATATCTCCAAACCTGGGAATTTGTCTTGCTCCCCCTCCCATTTAATTCTCACCACATTGCGCCTCTTAAACACACGATCCCATCAAAGGATCTATTTAGCCCAGATGAGTTAGCAAACAGCCTCCTCCTTTCCCACACATTCACAGGTGCTTGGCTCTTCTTCTGACCAATCTCTGGAGCAGCCTTACTGCCCCACACACCAGCACTCTCACCCTCCTGTACCCCCTCACTCACAGCCTCTCTCTCGTCACTTGCCCCACTCACACCTGCACTCATACTCACACACTCTGGCTGCACAACAAGATTAGCAGGGATATTAGAGGAAACATTAGAAGAATTTGTGTTCCCTTTTTTCATCTGCTCAAACCTCTCCCGGTTCTTATAAATCTCTTCCCATGGCTTAATTATTAGAAAAGTCTTTTTAATTTCTTTTTCCAGTTCCTCCAACTCTTTATTGTACATAGCAGTCTTTTTTATTCCCTGCCCTCTTAACTCACCAATCGCCATGGCAGCCAAACTAAGTTCTTTTGCAATGACATTATTCAGTTCTTTTTTCCTTTGCTGCAAACACTCCATAGCTTTCAGTGCTCTGACAATTTCCTCATGATTAACATAGTCTTTAGAGGTGGAGGTCCCAGAAAAGTCTCTAGAGACACAGTCTGTAGCAGCAACAGTCTCATTAGTGGAAGCCCACTCCCCCACACAGGCAATTAAAGAAAAGTCAGTTTGTTTGTTACCTGCACAAGGCCGGCTCCAGCACCTGTAAAGCCACAGTCACTGCCAGGGAACCATAGTCCATGCTTTCCTCCATTCCTCCCACTGGTGCAGCAGCAGTCGGTTCCATTTGTGGGGAGGGTTTCACTTTCACTTTACTTTCCTCTCTCTGGCTCTTTCCAGGAAGCTTTTCCTTCTCCTCACTGCCTTTGCTGGACTCTCTGCAGTTCTTGCTGGGTGGGCGGAGCTTCCCCTTTGCTGTGCACAAGCCTGTCTCTGCTTCCAAAATGGCGTCCTCCTTCCCAAGCACATGGCCGGCCTCCATTACAGCAGTGCAGCTGGTACCTGCTTTCTCCCTCAGCTGGGGGTCACTGCCCATAGCAGCAGCTGCTTGTGTGTCAGTACAGCCGCTTGTACCTTCCATTTCCCCCAGCAAAGCACCGCTCCCCTCTGCTCCCTGACTGATGCAAATACCAGACCAGGGGCTCCAGTCTGCGCTGGCCACAGGACTTTCCTCCTCCATAGCTATGGGGGACCTGCTTGTTCCTTGGGGGGTGCTCTCTGGGACACAGGTAGCTTGGGATTCACCAACCTTTGCTGAAGCTCCAGATGTAGAGACTTGTAGTTCCGCAACATGTTGCACAGGGGGCTCAGATGCCGCAAACCCAGACAGACTTGACTCAGGGATCTCATCCAGCTTTTCTTCCTCCTCACTCTCCACAGACACCTCTTCCACCTCCTCCTCCTTTGGCAAAACTTTCCCTTTCTTGTTCACTTTCTTTACAGTAGCAGCCATTTTCTTTTCTGCACCAACTACAGCTTTCTGGCTTACTGCTCGCCTGCTGGATCCCAGCCTTGCTCGGGTATTCATTGCCCCTGCTTCCTCTGTTGGGGGCAACTTCTTACCCATTTCCAAAAATAAAAATAAATAAATAAACAAAAATGAAAAATAAAGGCTATAAAGCCGCAAAAACAGCTGAGAAATCAACCTCCCCAGACCCAGAAGGGCCTGGGTAAGTCAAAATCACAAGCTCTCTCTGAAAATCACGAGCTCTCTCCAAACACGTCTGCTCCCTACAGGGATCATATAGGATCTGTGCAGCCATTCAGACCGAATGCTCTGTTATACAGATAGCTAGAATCTCAGCAGCCATAAAGCAGGGCAGGACTGCTGCTTACTATGGGGATCAGATAGGGATTTTTATTAAATAAATTAAATAAAAACATTAACAAAAACAAAATACACCAATCTTTAAATTTTCAAATCATAGGCAGATTATGAACAATTTTTACATAAAGCAAATTAAATATCATCAAAAGAAATTTCCCATGTAAAATAAATTTCCACCAATTTATATTTTCTTTATTTTTACTAATTGCTTTAAATCTGATGAAAAACAAATCCTTAGAATTTTCTTAACAGTCAGATCCATGGTTCCTTCCTCCCTCCCAAAGGTTTTGCCACACCTACTCATCCATAAGTGATAACGAATTACAGAAAAAATAATAAAAAGTGTTTCTTTCTCCAATGAATGTTTTCTGCTAATGATACCATAGGCCCTTTCCTCATATGTTCCCCTACAAAGGCCCTTAATACCCAGTATTGTCAGGACATGGTCATAAAGATTGTGGGAAACGGAGCAGTTTATCAAGAAATGGTCTATAGTTTCTTCTTCTCCACATCCCCAAGGACAGAATCTTTCAACAATATTGAGATAGCTCACATTTCCTCTAAAGAAAAGTTTTCCCTGTAACGCCAGCCATGCATTGTCGAAAAGCTTCCCAGGAAGCCTATGGCCATTAAAAAATGTAATGCAATCCCCCATACTTATCATAGGGAATCTTTCAAAATCAGTGCAGAAGTAAAAAAGGAATTAAACACCTACAATTAAACAATCTATATAATTCCTTTCTAGGGAGATTTCCCATGTCCCTAAAACTCAAGTTCCACTTCTTAAGAAGTTTTAACCCCAGAAGAATGTGCTGCGGAAACCCACCCTCCCTTATCCGGACCCCCTTCACTCTACCGCCCTCCATCCAGTCTCTGATAAAAGGCGAAACCCAGGACCTGACACAGTTTTCCCACAGAGAACACGTCCTTTGACCCAGGTTCCCAAAGTTGAATTTAAGGAAAATGGTGCCAAAGAAGGCGATTGGACAAACCATCCCTAAACCTCCTTCTTTCCTCTGCAGGAATGTTACCCCTCTTTTTACTGGGTTCAGTATGTTCCCCCAAAGCATCTGGAACAACAGACTGTAGACCCGAGCATAGAGAGATTCTGGCAAGGGAAACACATAAGCAATAAAAAGAAACAACGGGATCAAAAAGGTCTTGATCAGATGAACACTTTCTCTATAGGTCAGCTTCCAAGATCTCCAACGCTGAACTTTCGCTAAACCAGCATCCACTTTCTCTTCCCAATTTAGTCTGCTATTATCATGCCTCCCAAATTTCACTCCCAAGATTTTAACCTGCTCTGGGGCCACTGGGAAAATTCCGGCCCCTCCTAGAGTCCAAAAAGCTTCCGACTTTTAATGAATAACTGAGGAGCCAGAGGCCCTCGAGTAGCTTTTGATGCAATCAGTGATCACCTCAACCTCCGCCTGCTTAGAAATGACCACTGACACATCATCCGCGTTGTAGTAATATATGATGAGATCTAGCATTTTTCCAATTACCGCTGTACACACATTTCACACGTGTAGGAGTTCCTGCTTGCTTCAAAGGATTGTAATTAACCCCCAGGTACTTATCTGCCTCATTCAAAGGAGGACATCCTGTCTTGTAATAAAATGTAGATAAGAAATAGGTGGGACACATTCCAAGAGACCATCTGGAGAGGGTCTTTTACATTTCAAAGAGGAACTGATTGTACAGTTGTTATTGGTAAAAGGGACATCTAAAGAAATTAGCTGGTTTTCCTGTTTAACTTGTCATCAGCCAATCAGAACCATTCCCCATTTGGGTCAATGGCATAGAAACAGTATAACAATGGAATTGGTTTTTTGGCTGGAGAAAGAAGAAGAAAAAGGGAAGGAGGGCTGAAGAGAAAGGGAAGGAGAGATTAGGAAGCAGAGAGAGAGAAGGAAGGAAGTATAACCTGTGGGCACATTTTTAAAGATCTCTGTATCATTTGCTGTCTCTGGGCTGGATAATCTGAATAAATCGTTTCATCTCTGGGAACCTTGGTTGCATCTTTTACCTGGCTGTGGTAAATTGCGGACTCTACACATCTCTTATACACTATACGGATAATATTGCGGAATATACAACACGCGTAGGCTACAAACCTGAGTGGCTGCCCGCCGGGCACACAGACCCAAGCCCTTCTCCTCCAGCATCCTCAGGAAGGGATCCAGAGCAAATACAGAGAGAAGAGGACTCAGAGGGCAGCCCTGCCGCACCCCGGCCCCAACATCAAAGCTTTCACCTTGCCAGCCATTAATTAGTGGGAAGCTTTTTGCCCCTTCATACAAATTCCTTAACCATCTAATAAATTTACCCGGGATGCCATATTTAGACAAAACAGCCCATAGATAGTCATGGTTAACCTTATCAAAAGCTTTACTTTGATCTAAAGACAACAGGTATTTGCCCTAACCATGAGCTTTGCATGATTCCAAGGCTTCCCTTAAAGTAAGGAGGGCCCCAAAGATGCTCCGCCACTTCACCGTGCAGAACTGACAGGACGATAATAAAGTGCCAGAAAACGAAATCAAATGTAAAAAAAGAATCCTCGCCAGAATCTTTCTGTTAGAATTGAGAAGGGCAATCGGCCTCCAGTTCTCAACCTTCTCATCTTCCTTCCCCTTTGCCAGCAAAATTAAAGAAGAACACCTCATTGACTCAGGCATACCCCTCTCCAAACATTCATTAAAGATCTTAACTAACACCGGGACTAACAGCGATTTAAAGGTTTTATAAAATTCTGCCGTTAGCCCATCAGCTCAGCTTTCTTGTTATGCATTTTATCAATTGCACCCACCACCTCTTCTTCCTCAATATTTGCTGTCAATGGGGAAAAGTCCAAATTTACTGTATCAGGTCCTGGGGTCGCCTTTAAGAAATTCTCAGTCCTTTCCCTCTCCAAAGTTTTACTTCTGAACAGACCAGCATAGTACGACCTTACAACCCTGAGGATACCCTCCGTGGATTTCTGAAAAACTCCCTCGGAGTCAATAAGGCCAGTCACCTGCTTTTTCTTAAAGGTCTCTCTACAATTCTGAAAAGGATCGGGGGAGTTTTTTGCCCCAAAATCTCTCTCCAGAATCATAGAGTCCTTGCGACTATACTGATGTTGTCTAATCAGATATTTCAACCGGGCAATTTTCTCCCCCACCACCCCGGCCGAAATTAAGGTTTCCAACTTCTTCCTCAGAGACTGGTATGTTTTTGATCTTAAACCCTCACGTTTAACAGATAGTTTTGTGAAGAAGGTTCGGATTTCTTTTTTAGTTGCCTCCCACCACTGTACCACAGAATCAAAAAAATCCAACTTAGACCATTGGGCTTCAAAAAATCTTTTGAAGGAACCATTCTCTGCTGCATCTTTTAAAGAATTAATTCCTAGTCTCCATAAACCCCTCCCTCTCCTAGGAAGGTTTGACAGTCCCAACAGTGCGTCCTCTGTTGGTTATATGAAAGAATAACAGTGACTGCAATATCACACAGCGCCCTCTGTTGGTTATACAAAAGATTAACAGTGATGGCAATATCAAACAGCACCCTCTGCACATGGTAGTGGGACAGTGGGACAATGCAGTAATCAGTTTGGCAATTCTCTGTCACCATCAGCTTTGCAAAGTTGATCGCTGGGGGGGGTCTCTTTGGCAGAATGTGCGCTGCTGGGAGACAGGGCTGTAGTTGTATCTAGGCTTATACTAGAGTCAATAAGTTTTCCCAGTTTTCCTAGGTAAAATTAGGTACCTTCGGCTTATACTCGGGTCGGCTTATACTCGAGTATATACGGTAGTTCGTTAGTGGTTTTGATAGGGGAAAAGAGAACCGCAACGAAAGCCTTATAGTGGGATTGATAAACGTGGGGAGGTGGAACGGAGGAAATCGCTATTATTAGGGGGGTTCGGAATTCAATTGAGCACACATATAGCCACTCTGTCAGTATAAGGTGTTGCTTTTCTTAGTGTCTAGGGCAGGGATCCCCAACCTTGTGTACCCGTGAGCAACATTCAGAAGAAAAAGGAGTTGGGGAGCAACACTAGCATGAAAAATGTTCTTGGGGTGCCAAATAGGTGCTGTGATTGGCCATTTAGTAGCATCTATGTGGATTGTCAACCTACTTTGAGGATCTGTTTGGTAGTACACATGGTTTTTATGCAACTAAAACTTGCCTCCAAGCCTGGAATTCAAAAATAAGCTCCTGCTTTGAGGCCACTGGGAGCAACATTCTATCAGTTGGAGAGCAACATATTGCTCACGAGCTACTGGTTGGGGATCCCTGGTCTAGGGAATAGGCCATGCAACATAGGTGCCTCTGAGAGGACACACTGTTAGTTTAAAAAGAATTTTTGCACACTGTACTGCACAGTGGTGGATAACTTTACCAATACCATATACAGGGCTAATGTGTCCTGAATGTATACACAGCGCAATTTGGATTACTTGTGTGCTCAATGAATACTGTTACTGATCAGTCTTATTCCCAAACCCACCCCTAAGAGAGAGTTTAAGGGCTTGACCCAAAGATTAACTCTCACTACATTATTCATTCCTCATCCATCCTCTCACCTACCACTATTACAATTGCTTAGCAACGTTCTCTATGTACCCCATCAATTCATTATAGTTTATTGGGTGATGTAGGATCTTGAAGGGAACAGTCTAATGAATTAATTACGCTGTAATCCCTATTCACACATATACCAGATTGAATCTCCACCCTTTCTCTTAATTGTTTTTAAGTGATTTTATCAATTATTCCCCCTCACAACTTATGAATTTTAGGAGTCCATAAAAGTTATTTTATCAGGTCTCTCATCCATGGGTCATATGTTGTGGGTCTAATCATGTATCATGTCCACAATAAGCACCTCGCACTTTAAAAGTTTTTCTTCACAATGAATTTCACTAAATTTTTCACTTTATTTATTTAACTTTATTAATTACAAAAGCAATTTAGACTAATCATCACAATCAATTTACTTGTTTGTTCACGATGAACTAGTTGATGATTGATAGATTGTGCGACGCCATATACTCCTCTCTTTTTGTCTCTTTCTTTGAGCATTGAATCAATAAGCTGAGCAATCCCACCAGTAGCAGAAACATTAGGATTTAAGTTGGAAAGGTTGGTGTTTGTAGCAGTAGAATTAGAAGCAACAAGGTTTGAGTCAGAGCAATTTAGGTTAGAAACAGAGGGGACAGGTGTAGAAACCTCCTCCCTCCCCCATATGCACAGAGTCCAAATGCGCAGCTGCAACAGATTTCACTTTTTCTGCAGTTCTTTTCATTTCATCACAACAATCTTTATTTTGAAAAGTCTCTTCCCAGGGTTTAATAATTGGCATAATTTTTTATATTTCTTCATTAATCTCCTCCAACTCTTTATTTTTCTCTGCCAGCTTTCTTATTCTTAATGTCCTTAACAATCCTTTAGTAAATGCAAGGTTTGCAATTTCCAGCTCAATTTTTTTCTAGTTTACTTTTTCTCTTTCTAAGTGAGTCCATAGGCTTTAAAGATGCAACAATCCGTGTGGAATCAACACAAGAATCAATGTCTTTACTCTCTGCAGTAACACAGTCTCCATGTATTTGCACAGCACCATTTTCCCCTACCTTAACTCTGGGCTCCTCTGCACAGTCCAAGGCCCCCTCAGCCATTTCCACAGCAAGGCTTCCACAGGCACAATCCGCAGCATTCTCTGCAGCCACTTCCGCATCATGTGTTCCCTTCTCCGGGTCTCTCTCCCAGCATGCACTGCTAGCCTTGCAGTGCTTTAGGGACTCACTGGTAAGAGCCGTACTCACATCACAGGTCTGCTCTGTCTCACCTGCCGACCATTACTGCCGCCTTCTCCACACCAACACTGAAAGTCCTGCTCCTCTCATGGGTCTCAGATTCTCCACTGTCGCCTACCAACGCTGTCTCAGAGGAAACTTCCGCAGGGACATCAGCAACAGGCATCAAACTGTTAGGGGCATTCTGAGAGGTTCCGGAGCCAGATAAAAGTAAAGGGGGCATGCTTAAAGGGATGCTTGTGCTTGTTTGTGAAACACCATATCAGACAATAAAACTGGAATTCTTTCCAAATCATCTGACATGGCTTGAGAGTTTGTTTCCATCAATTCCTCTTCCACACTACTTTCACTGTCTCTCTTATATTCCACCTTATTCCTGCTGGTTTTAGCTTTGCTTGTACTTTTCTCCACCTCCATTTTCTGTCTCAATCCTTTCCTTTTTCTGCAACTACTTTTTCTTTCTTCACACGGGACAAAACTCTTCTTTCCATTTTATAAAAAGCTGCCCCCCAGACCCTTAGAGGGCCAGGGGAAATTGCACCACACAGGAGCTCCACAAAACACATCTGCTCACTTTCTGGATCAGATAGGATCTGTGCAGCCACTGGGACAGAATGCTCTGTTATACAGATAGCTATAATCTCAGCTGCCATAAAGCAGGACAGGACTGCTGCTTACAATAGGAATCAGGTAGGATCTGTGCAGCCACTGGGACAGAATGCTCTGTTATACAGATAGCTATAATCTCAGCTGCCATAAAGGAGGACAGGACTGCTGCTTACAATAGGAATCAGGTAGGATCTGTGCAGCCACTGGGACAGAATGCTCTGTTATACAGATAGCTAGGATCTCAGCAGCCATAAAGCAGGGCAGTACTGCTGCTTACAATGGGGATCAGATAGGAATTTTTTTTTATTTTGTAAAAACTTATCAATTTACAATAATCATCAGCTCAGCTAAATCAAAACTGATTTTAAACTATTTACCACCAATAAGCAAAATATAGTCCATGAATCTTTGGCTTGGCTCAGCAGTATCTCCCACCAAACCCTCTTGGAGTCCTTCCTCTGTCCATAATTCCCAAAACAAACCTGGCAAAGTCTTTCCCTTTGTCCATGAAAAAGGTTTTCCTCCCTCCCCAACCACCACCTTCACCACCACAAACCCGGCCACAAAGTCCAAAGTTTGTCTTTCTATTAGTGGGCCATCACACCACCCTTCCCACATACACCCCCCCAACCCAGGACATATATATTGCTGAGCCAAAGAGCTTGCAGAACTTTTCCACTGAAAAGCATGAGCTGGTGTTATCACATTGTCTGTTTGAAAGAGAAACATGTCAGACATCACAGGCATTAGTATCATAAATACATCCGTATAAATCACAATTTCACACCTCTCCATTTGGATGCATTCAGACAGCTTTGCTTAACCTCTCTTTCCCTCAGGAAACCCAAATCAGCCATCACAGACTTCACTATTTGGTCTATAACAACATTCTCATGGCTAATGGACCTTCTGCAGCGGAACTGCCATAGGTGGTACCTCATCACTGATATTATTAGATACACTGTCCCTCTATCCAGGGGATGTGGGACAGACAGAACACCATAGGCCGCATCAGCATAGGGCAGGTGTTTGATGTGGGGCACGTTGAGAGCCTCTGCCAGCCGATGTTTTAAAACTTTTGTCACAGGACAATCCACAAGAAAATGTTCTAGGGTCTCATTAGTGGAACAGCCCCATGGGCACTCCCTCTCTGTGATGTTCAAAAAGCTCACATTGCCTCGGACAAAAAGTCTTCCCTGAAGAGCCAGCCAGTTCAGATCAAAATACTTTGGGGGCACCCTTCTGTCATTGAGCAACCGGAGGCTCTGAGAAAGGACATCCCCCACACAGTCCTTCAAGGCCAAAGGGACAACAACATAGCTCAATAGGATCCTCTGATAAATTTGTCTCCTTGTAACAGAACTCAGTTCCCCAATTCTAATGTCCCACTTTCTCAAAAGTTTTAGCCCGAGTCGAATATGCAGTGGGAGACAATTCCGGCGTACTCGGACCTGCTTCACACTATCGCCAAGCAGCCAATCTCCTACCAGAGGCAATGCCCAATTCTTGATGCAACATTCCCACAGGGAATCAGTTCTTTGGCCCAGGCTCCCAAAGTTAAACTTCAAGAAAATGGATCCAAAGAAAGCCACTGGACATAACATGCCCAATCCTCCCTCTTTCCTCTGCAGGTAAGTAATGCCCCTTTTTACAGGATTCAGCCTGTTCCCCCAGATTAACTGGAAGAACAGGCTTTGGATCCGAGCATAGAGAGCTTCTGGCAGCGGATACACGTAGGAAACAAACAAAAAGATAGGGACCAGGTAAGTCTTCACGAGCTTCACCCTTTCTCTGTAGGACAGCTTCCATTGCTTCCAACGCTGTACCTTTGCATTTCCGGCATCCAACTTTTCTTCCCAGTTTTGCATACCATCATCTCCCTTCCCAAATTTGATTCCCAAAATTCTAATCTGAGTTTGGGCTGTTGGAAATTCCTGGAGTGGAAAAGCCGGCTCCTCGTCTAATGACCAAAAAGCTTGAGACTTATCCATGTTGACCAGAGACCCGGAGGCCTCTGAGTAACTTCTGATTTTGTCGGACAGCACTCTCGCATCTTCCGGACAAGAGACTGCTACCGTGACATCATCTGCATAGGCTACTGACCTGAGGGGCTGGCTACGGGGAACAGAAAGACCCTTAATTCCACTCACCTGCAAACGCCTTAGAAAAGGATCGATCGCAAAAACATACATCAGAGGGCTTAAGGGACACCCCTGTTTTACCCCGGCCCCAACCTCAAAGTTTTCACCGCGCCACCCATTGATAAGTGGAAAGCTTACTGCCCCTTTGTACAAAGCTGAGAGCCATCTAATGAATGTTCCTGGGATGCCATACTTTGCCAAAACGGCCCACAGATACTCATGATCCACTCGATCAAAGGCCTTAGCCTGGTCCAGAGTTAATAAGTAACACCCAGTATTTTGGACTTTGCATAGCTCCAAGGCTTCCCTAATAGTAAGGATCGCCCCAAAGATGCTCCGCCCTTTCACCATGCAGAACTGGACAGGAGATAATAAAGTGCCTGAAAATGAACTCAATCTAGTAAAAAGTATCCGTGCAAGAAGCTTCCTATCAGTGTTGAGAAGGGCAATTGGCCTCCAATTCTCAACATGTTTTGGATCCTTGCCTTTTGACAGCAAGATCAATGAAGATTCTCTCATAGAGGGGGGTAAGATACCCCCTTCCAGGCAGTCTCTAAAAACCTCTATGAGAACCGGAGCCAGCTGATCTTTAAACTTCTTATAAAATTCGGCTGTAAGGCCGTCTGGTCCTGGAGCCTTCTTTTTGGCGAGGCAGTTGATGGCAGCTTTGACTTCATCCTCCGTGATCTCAGCTGTCAAAGGCTCAAAGTCCAAATTAGTTACATCAGGCCCTGGGGTTGCCTCCAGGAAGGATGAAGTCCTCCCCTTATCCAAAGCCTTAGCCTGGAACAGAGAACCGTAGAAGTCTTTCACTATCCCAAGGATGCCCTCCCTTGATGTTTGTAACTCACCTTTGGGATTGATCAGACTGGTGACAAGTTTTCGCCCAACATTCTCTTTGCAGTTTAAAAAGGGGTCCGGCGAGTGAAAACTCCCATAATCCCTTTCCTGCACAAGAGATTTGTACCGGCTGTACTGACATTCTCTGATCTGGGCCTTCAGCTGGGCAATTTTTGACCCCTCCACCCCATCCGAAATAGAGGACTCCAACTTCTTTAAAAGAGTCAGGTACTTCTTATACCTATTTCCCTCCCTACGTACAAATAGCTTACGGAAGAAGGTCCGGAATGAGAATTTGGCATCCTCCCACCATGATGACACAGAGTTGTAAAAATCGACTCTATCGAGCTATTCCCTATGCTCAATTGGTGAGAATTTATCGGAACTGCACAGACAAGGGAGTCTTTGCTCAACAGGCTAAGGAAGAATGCTATAGGTTAAGAAGCAGAGGATACAGCAAAAGAGACATATCAGAAGCAATGGAAAAATTAGAGAAATCGAAAATTTTAAAAAAGACTAAGGGCAAAATGAAAATAGCCAATAAGCAGGAAAAAGGAGTAAGATGCATTTTAGAGTACGGACTACAATATAAAGCGGTTAAAAAAAGTATAGTCAAGAATTGGAATATTTTGAATACTGATCCTACAATAAAAGCATTAAATTTAACCCCAATGGTAATCAGTAGGAAAGCCAAGTCCATAGCAAATCAAGTAGCTCCTAACCGTTTAAATAAAAAAGCAGAGAAAAAAACGTGGCTTGATTTGAAAGGTTTTTTTTCCTTGTAAAAAATGTGTGGTCTGTAAAAACAATAAAAGTAAAAAAGTAATAGAATTTAATGATAAAAATAAAAGCCAGGAGATAAAAATAGGAAAAATGATTACTTGTGGTACAAGATATGTAGTATATGCAGTGCAGTGTGAATGTGGTGCTTTATACATTGGCCGCACAATTAGACAGTTACGGGTCAGACTGGGGGAACATCTAAGAGGTATTGACAATAGAGATGTTGATAATCCCATTCTGAAACATTTTATAATGGCCCATGATGGTATACCCCAGAAAGTAAGGATGTTTGGTATAGATAAAATAAACGAAAATAGTGGGGGCAATTTAACTACCAAATTACTAAGATTAGAATCTAACTGGATTTTTAAGTTAGGGACAATTATACCTGAGGGAATGAATAGTCATTTTGAATTAAAACCGTTTCTTACATCAGTATGGGATTAAAGTGAATGAATTTTTATACAAAAAAGTTTTATTGGAATCTGACAATATATCGTTTTGCTTATACTTTATTAATTTATTATGAATTTTTTCTTTGCACAATTGCACTTTATTCACTTAGTCACTACAATCACATGGTCATGTCTCTAGTATTAGTGAACTTTTAGGTGATTTGGATTGAAATAATGTTATAATGCGGATTGTAATGAAATATAATATTAGTAGAAAATTGGGGTTAATTGGGTACACAGTGGAAGTTGAATAGATCTTTTTGATTTGTATGTAACACATATGCCACCCCTGAACTTGTAGCAAATTAATTCTGCAGGCAATGAATATACAAATGTGCAAGTATCTAACCCTAGAACCTGCATTAAGCAATCTAGCAGGTATTTAAGGGACATGACCAGCACTAGCCACACCTCCTCTGATGAAGCGCCCAATAGCGCGAAACGCGTCAGGAGGGTGTGGCTAACAACAGGTAGGCAGACTGGGGGGGAGACACTGCTTTGTGGTGTGTGTGAATTGAATATTGATATGTTATTCTTTGTGGTTTATATGCACCAATAAATGTTTTTAAGCGAGAAACTGTGCATGTCTTTGATATTTACCTTGGTTTAATTGGACCTGTGCACAGTACTCGCCGTATAGACAGCGGCTACCCCATTATTGATTTTTATAATCCCTTTCCTGCACAAGAGATTTGTACCGGCTGTACTGACATTCTCTGATCTGGGCCTTCAGCTGGGCAATTTTTGACCCCTCCACCCCATCCGAAATAGAGGACTCCAACTTCTTTAAAAGAGTCAGGTACTTCTTATACCTATTTCCCTCCCTACGTACAGATAGCTTACGGAAGAAGGTCCGGAATGAGAATTTGGCATCCTCCCACCATGATGACACAGAGTTGTAAAAATCGACTCTATCGAGCTGGTGGCAAAGAAGAGCCTCAAAAGACTGTTAAACTGACTCACCAGGGAATCCACACTCAGCCGCCACAGACCCTTACCCTTCACTGGAATAGATGAGGATCCCACTGTAAAAGAGAGTGTCAAGTGATCAGAGTACTCTACCCCAACTTCCTTCACATTAGTGAACTCCTCACCAGCCCTGACAAAAGCCATATCTAGACGGCTGCTTCTTTCTGCACATCTATAGGTATGTGAGGCCTTCCGGCCACCCCAGGTTGCAACATCAACCAGACCAGCCTGCTGAATAAGCATGTTTAAATAATAACTTTCTGATTTTCTCATTTTACCAGAACGATCTCCTGGTCCAAGGACCTGGTTGAAATCACCAGCCAGGATGACTGGAAGGGAAGTGTGCAGAAAAGGTCTCACTTCAACTAGCAGGGCCCTCCTGGCTGCCATAGACTGCGGCCCATAGATGTTTATAAGACGGAAATGACTTCCGCTTATCGTGACATCCAGTAGCAAACAACGGCCCACCTGGATCTCAAGCAAACGGTGTACTGTAATATTGAGGCCACCCCGAAACAGTATTGCTACTCCCCCACATGGTTCCTCTGCTATAGACCAGAAGGAAGGCCCATGTCGCCAATCAGCTCTTGCCTTTCTAAGATCTGCCTGGGTAGTGAGTCGGGTTTCCTGAAGGAAAAAAACCTCAGCATCTGAGTTTGCTAAACTTTCGAATGCCATGAATCTTGTACGAGGCAATCTCACACTGCAAACATTAGAGGTCAAGAATCTTATTGTAGGCTGCACCATCATGAATGCTTGTGAGGATGTTTTTTCTTACCCAAAACCTACAGCCTCCTCCCCATATCGCTTGACTTGAGGACCACAGCGAGATCTCATTCCATCCTCAAGACAAACACTCTATCCGTCCTGATCACTGGAATGTTTTGCACCTACACCTTTCTTCCTGACAGTCTGGTCACTCCCTTCCCTTCCTCTTTTTTTTAAAGGGAGTTGGATTTCCATTTCTTCTGTATTTCCCTGTTCTAGTTCGCTCTCTTCTTCTCTCTCTATTTTCTTTAGTTCCTCCTGCTCCTCTCTTTCAGCTCTGTCTCCCCAGGTCTCAGACTCCTTCTCCAAAACCACAAATTTGTTTTTGGTGGTAATTAAGAAAGACGTAGCAGAACCTTCCCCTGGGTCTAACAAGTCAGCCTGCATTTTGGTTTTATTTTTTGTGTTGGCTGTCTGCCAGCCATTCTCATCCTTTTTACCTTCCTTGTTGGTATTGCTCCTCACTGCTTTCTCCCTTATCTCTCTGACTGGTTTTGGGTTCTCCTTTCTGCTTGTTCTTACTGCTTTCCCACTTATCTCTCTGACAGGTTTTGGGTTCTCCTTTCTGTTTGTTCTCATTGTTTTCTCCACAGGTTTCTTTGGAACAGTACTACTCTGTGAGTCCCTCACTTCTGTTTCACTTTCCTCACTGGTCTCTCTTTCTGGTGTTACAAAATCCTTCCTCATCTCCTTGTCAATCTCTGGGAAAAGGGTGACTATATTATGGTAGGCCTCAGGGCAACTCCTATGCACGTGTCCCATTCGATTACAAAGATTGCACCTGACATTTACACATGAATCTGCAACATGACCAATTGCATTACATAGGGCGCACCTCAGGACTGCACATGACTTGGCCAAATGGTTACTTGCTCCACATTTATAGCACCTACGGGGCTGCCCAGCATAAAAACAGGTACCTCGTTCTTTCCCAATGAAAAAAGAATTGGGCAGGTGCTGTGGAACGTTACCTGAGATATTCAACTTAACCTGGGTTTTCCAGACTCCTGCCCAAACCCCATCCTCATCAAAAACCTTAACTAGAGGTGTAAGGACTGTGCATTGCCTGCGCAACCATATGAGAATGTCTTCCTGAGGAATGGCGTCATTCTTTGTTACAATTGTGATGTTTTTAGTCTCAGGCTTTGTCATAGTGATTACCACAAATTGTTCCCAATTTTGGTTACCTGCCCTTTTTTGCATATTATAGATTCGCCAAAAATTTTCAAGTGCTTCCTGAAGCTTAAAAGTGACATCGAAATCAGTTTCCGTTTGTGCTATAACAGCTGATAAATCCCCAGGCCTGAAACCCATACTATCCAGTATGACTGTTCTTACAAGAAACCTTCTAGATGGAACTTGTTCTTTCTCTCCATCCCATTTAATTTTTACCCAATGTTTCCTCTTAAAGGGTTGGTTATCATGGGACACGTCTGGGGTTGCAAATAGCCTTCGCTTTCCCCAAAAACTGTTTGCAGTTTCATCCACCCCTCCTACCTGAATAGATTCTACCTCCACTCTCTGCTGTACCTGATCTGATTGACTCTCTATATGACCAACTTGCTCCACCTCTACCCCTGCCTCCTGAGTCACAGACTCTTCCACTGCATTCTCTTGTTCAGGCTGCACAACCGCACTCTCTCACTTCTGTTTGCTCAGCCGCACTCTCTCTCACTTCTGCCTCTTCAGCTTGACTCTCTCTCACTTCCATTTGCTCACACTCATTCCCATCTGTGACAGGTGTCACACTCTCAGCCACACTCTCAGCCACACTCTCAGCCACTTCATTCCGCACACACAAAAGAGATTCTTGAGCCGCCATTTCCATTTTGTCTTCAGATTCTGGGCCACTCTCAGCTGCTTTATGGGAGACCTTCTTGCCCTCTGTTTGGTTCCGGCGCCGGACACTTGGATCTTCTGATGGTCTCACTGCTGCTTTAGGCAACTCTGGAAAGTCCTGATCAGATGAAATCTCATAGGCGGCTTGAGACGAATCCTCATACCGTAGCTTAGGTCTTGTGCTGGTTTGTGGCAGATTCACCTTGAAGCTTTTCTGTTCTTTTTTCTTCTTTTCTTGCTCCTGAATCTCCTTCTCATCAAAAGTCATGTTCTGCCAATTGACTCTGTCACTTGGTCGTTGCTGCTGCCGCCGGGGAGGCAATGGTTTTGCAAACTCTGGTTCACTTTCAGAAGTGGCCGGACTGTTGGAGGTACTGGATCGGGTCTGGCGCTGCCCAGTATCAGGATGTGGATACGCTGCTTTATAACCAGAACGCATTGACTCAAACCTTTGCTTGTTTTGATAGATTTCTTTCCACGGCCCGACTTTCCCATACAGTTGGTTTATTCTCTGGTCAATGCTGGTCATTTCGTCAAACAAACTGTCTTTCTTTCTCCTGTTAAGCTCAGTTTCCTTCCCATCAGAAAAGGATATGAGGTTATTCAGACACTTTATGGATATCTGCAGTTTTTTCTTTTCATTTTGTAATGTTTGCAGCTCCTTTAAGGCTTCTGCAACCTCCTCTGCAGTGATTGGCTCGGCTTTGCCTTTAATCTTGCCTTTGCATGGAATGGCTTCTTTGCTTGGCTTTGCCACTGTTGCTTTAAATGTTGCCTCCTCCCCCTTCTTCCTCACAAGCTGTTCCTCCTGCACATTCTCTCCCCCTGGTGATTGAGCTGTAACATTGGCTGCACCTGCACAGGTGAGAGGCTCAGTTTGACTGACAGGAGCCTTTGTGGTGTCATTGCCGACGCCCCAAACTCCTTGTGCAGTGTTTGCCGGCGCCATCTTGGATTCCCCATGCTGAGACTGCAGGTCTGCTGCAACTGTCAGTTCACTTGGCTTCCCAGACTCTCCCAGCTCCACAACACAGACACCTCCCTCCCCAGGGGCCACAGACTCCAACTCCATGTGCATCACAGGGTCTGACAGGGGGGGATCACTGTGTGTTTGGGGTGCAATGCATTTTATCAGCAGGTTTGTCAGCTGTTTCTTTCTTTTGCAGGGTTTCAGTGTAAGTGCATTTATTTAACTCACTCACTGCTGTAACCTGCAGCTGCTGCTGTTTATTCTCTGCACACACAGGGTCACATTCAGGCTTTTGCTCTTTCTTCTTACCTTGTTTCCCTGGGGGTAATGCAGGATTCAGCTTGGATTCTTCCTGGGGGGGTTTCTCAGTGGGAGCCCCACGCCGGCTTCCAACTTCCTGGGCCCGAGCCACTTGCACATTCCTTTGCTTTTGTTTTCTGATCTCAGCCAGACTTTTCTCCATATCCTCATCACTCTCACTGCTGTTTCTTCTCCTTGATCTGGGGGTTCCCAGAGAAGAGGAGCGTAGCTTTGGCCTTGTATTTTCAGCCGGAAAGCTAGGCCCCAAAGCCTGGGCCTCGCTTTGTCTGGTAGCCCGACCAGCCCTAGCAGGGCCTGGGCTTGTTCCGGACATTGCAGAGCTCTCTGACACACTACTGCTTGCAATGTGGGTCAGATAGGATCTGTGCAGCCACCGGGATGCTCTGATATAAAGATACAGTAGCTAGAATCTCAGCCATAAACCAGGAAAAGACTGATATAAGATGATCTGTCCATTATTTGTTAATCATTTCTTCCCTTTAATGTTTTATGTTTTTATTCTCCTATCTCTCTTTTTAAATTTCTATCAATTATAACTTCCTGAGTGATCTCAAATGTTATTCCATTTAATGTGCTGTGTCTGCAAGTAGAAAAAATGTATAGAAAAAAAAGTACAGGTCAAAACTGCACTTTGTGATTGTGCAGTGATATGATGATATGAACGGCATCTGTCTGTCACTGCACACATGGGAGGGAACCCATTCAAGTATGTAAAGTCCAATTTTTACTAGTGCCATTTATAATATGTATGTTATATAGGGATGTAGCGAATGTCGGAAAAAAAGTTCGCGAACATATTCGCGAACTTGGGTCAAAAATGCGAACGGTTCGCGAACGTCGCGAACCCCATAGACTTCAATGGGAAGGCGAATTTTAAAAGCTAAAAAAGACATTTCTGGCCAGAAAAATGATTTTAAAGTTGTCTAAAGGGTGCAACGACCTGGACAGTGGCATGCCAGAGGGGGATCAAGGGCAAAAATGTATCTGAAAAATACATTGTTGACACAGCGCTGCGTTTTGTGCTGTAAAGGGCAGAAATCACACTACATTTCTAAACCTGTGTAATAAAATGCTTTAAAACGTCCGGCGTCCGGATGCCAATCAAGTCGTGTAAAGGTTACAGCCTGTTCACACGCAAAGACGAAACGCGGCGCTTACTGCAACGCAAAAGAACGCAAAGAGCTTTAATGAATGATACCGTCAAGTGAGCAAATAATAGTTGTTAATTACTAGTTGAGCTTGTCACCTCCAGGATGTTCGTCCTGTTGGTGGCAATATTTCTGTAGTGGTGTGTTTAGCAGTCACCGTGCTTGTGCGCACGTGCACGGTCAGGCAGAGGTAATTCAATGTACAGTGAAGCGAACCAAAAAACACTGATTCTGCAGTGTGGGCCCAGTTTTGGTGTACTTTATTGATCACCTGCGGTGACCATAAAAGATGCGATTTTGCCACTGTTGCAGAACCCTGAAAAATTAGGCATGTGTACTTTCCTGAAAAATTATGTTTTTTTTTGTCGCAGTCACTGAAGCACAGAGGCCAGAAACAATATGCCATATAAATGCTGAAAATATTCATTTTTTTTTTGTCGCAGCCACTGCAGCACAGAGGCCAGAAAAAATATGCCATATAAATGCTAACAATATAAAAAATTTTTGTCGCAGCCACTGAAGCACAGAGGCCAGAAAAAATATGCCATATAAATGCTGAAAATATTAATTTTTTTTGTCGCAGCCACTGCAGCACAGAGGCCAGGAAAAATATGCCATATAAATGCTGAAAAAATTTATTTTTTTTTGTCACAGCCACTGAAGCACAGAGGCCAGAAACAATATGCCATATAAATGCTGAAAATATTAATTTTTTTTGTCGCAGCCACTGCAGCACAGAGGCCAGAAAAAATATGCCATATAAATGCTAACAATATTCCTTTTTTTTGTCGCAGCCACTGAAGCACAGAGGCCAGAAACAATATGCCATATAAATGCTGAAAATATTCATTTTTTTTTTGTCACAGCCACTGAAGCACAGAGGCCAGAAAAAATATGCCATATAAATGCTGAAAATATTCCTTTTTTTGTCACAGCCACTGAAGCACAGAGGCCAGAAAAAATATGCCATATAAATGCTGAAAATTTTTTTTTTTTTTTGTCACAGCCACTGAAGCACAGAGGCCAGAAACAATATGCCATATAAATGCTGAAAATATTCATTTTTTTTTGTCGCAGCCACTGCAGCACAGAGGCCAGAAACAATATGCCATATAAATGCTGAAAATATTCATTTTTTTTTTGTCACAGCCACTGAAGCACAGAGGCCAGAAAAAATATGCCATATAAATGCTGAAAATATTCCTTTTTTTGTCACAGCCACTGAAGCACAGAGGCCAGAAAAAATATGCCATATAAATGCTGAAAAAATTAATTTTTTTTTGTCACAGCCACTGAAGCACAGAGGCCAGAAAAAATATGCCATATAAATGCTGAAAATATTCTTTTTTTTTTTGTCACAGCCACTGAAGCACAGAGGCCAGAAAAAATATGCCATATAAATGCTGAAAATATTCCTTTTTTTTTGTCACAGCCACTGAAGCACAGAGGCCATAAAAAATATGCCATATAAATGCTGAAAAAATTAATTTTTTTTTGTCACAGCCACTGTAGCACAGAGGCCAGAAACAATATGCCATATAAATGCTGAAAATATTCTTTTTTTTTTTGTCACAGCCACTGAAGCACAGAGGCCAGAAAAAATATGCCATATAAATGCTGAAAATATTCCTTTTTTTTTGTCACAGCCACTGAAGCACAGAGGCCAGAAAAAATATGCCATATAAATGCTGAAAATATTCCTTTTTTTTGTCACAGCCACTGAAGCACAGAGGCCAGAAAAAATATGCCATATAAATGCTGAAAAAATGTATTTTTTTTTGTCACAGCCACTGCAGCACAGAGGCCAGAAACAATATGCCATATAAATGCTGAAAATATTAATTTTTTTTTGTCACAGCCACTGAAGCACAGAGGCCAGAAAAACTCAGGATTTACCTGGATTCAAATTAAACCAGTAGGGTTTGCAGCCTAGTTTATAACGGTGGTGAGGCGTGCAGGTTTATAATGAGGCGTGCAGAGAAGGACAGCTGCATGGGGAGTCAGAATCAGAAACTCAGAACAAGTCTTCTGGCGTGCAGTAACCCTCCGAGATCCACCCCTCATTCATTTTAATAAAGGTCAGGTAATCCACACTTTTGTGACCTAGGCGAGTTCTCTTCTCAGTTACAATCCCTCCTGCTGCACTGAAGGTCCTTTCTGAGAGGACACTTGAGGCGGGGCAAGACAAGAGGTTCATGGCAAATTGTGACAGCTCTGGCCACAGATCAAGCCTGCGCACCCAGTAGTCCAGGGGTTCATCGCTCCTAAGAGTGTCGATATCTGCAGTTAATCCCAGGTAGTCCGCTACCTGCCGGTCGAGGCGTTCTTTGAGGGTGGATCCAGAAGGGTTCTGGCGCTGCCTTGGACTGAAAAACATTTGCATGTCTGACGTTACAGAGTGGCCAAAGTGCTTTGTCCTTGCAGGTGCGCTCGTGGCAGGATTACTGGCACCTCTGCCCCTGGAATGTTGATGAGTTCCTGAAGTGACATCACCCTTAAAAGCATTGTACAACATGTTTTGCAGGCTGGTTTGTAAATGCAGCATCCTTTCGGACTTGTGGTACGTTGGTAACATTTCTGCCACTTTATGCTTGTACCGAGGGTCTAGTAGCGTTGCCACCCAGTACAGGTCCTTCTCCTTAAGCCTCTTGATACGGGGGTCCTTCAACAGGCATGACAGCATGAAAGACCCCATTCTCACAAGGTTGGATGCAGAGCTATCCATCTCCGCTTCCTCGTTATCAAGGACTGCATCATCCACGGTCTCCTCCCCCCAGCCACGTACAAGACCAGGGGTCCCCAAAAGGTCACCACTAGCCCCCTGGGAAGCCTGCTCCTGTTGGTCCTCCTCCTCCACAAAGCCACCTTCCTCCTCTGACTCCACTTCTGACACCTCTCCCTGCGTTGCAGCAGGTGCCTGGGTTCGTTCTGGTGATTCCGACCAGAAATCGTGCGCTTCCTGCTCCTCGTCACGCTGGTCTACAGCCTCATCTGTCACTCGTCGCACGGCACGCTCCAGGAAGAAAGCAAAGGGTATTAGGTCGCTGATGGTGCCTTCGGTGCGACTGACCATATTTGTAACCTCTTCAAAAGGGCGCATGAGCCTGCAGGCATCGCGCATAAGCACCCAGTAACGGGGTAAAAAAATCCCCAGCTCTGCAGATCCAGTCCTACCACCCAGTTCAAACAGGTATTCGTTGACGGCTCTTTGTTGTTGCAGCAGACGTTCCAACATGAGGAGCGTTGAATTCCACCGAGTCTGGCTGTCGCAAATCAAACGCCTGACTGGCATGTTGTACCGCTGCTGAATGTCAGCAAGGCGTGCCATGGCTGTGTAGGACCGTCTGAAATGGGCCGACACCTTCCTGGACTGCCTGAGAACGTCCTGGAATCCTGGGTACTTCGAGACAAAACGTTGGACTATTAAATTCAGAACATGTGCCATGCAGGGCACATGTGTTAAATTGCCCAGTCTCAGTGCTGCCAACAGATTGCTTCCGTTGTCACACACCACTTTTCCAATCTTCAGTTGGTGTGGGGTCAGCCACCGATCGGCCTGTGACTGCAGAGATGACAGGAGTACAGATCCGGTATGGTTTCTGCTTTCCAGGCACGTCATCCCCAAGACAGCATGACAACGGCGTACCTGGCACGTCGAATAACCTAGGGGGAGCTGGGGGTGCACAGGTGTGGAGGAGGAGGACCCAGCAGCAGAGGACGAAGAAGAGGAAGAAGACGAGGTAGAGAGCGAAGGAGGAGTAGAGGTGGTGGCAGAACCGCGTGCAATCCGTGGCGGTGACACCAACTCCACTGTTGTTGTTGAGCCACACATTCCCTGCTTCCCAGCCATTACCAAGTTCACCCAGTGGGCAGTGTAGGTGACATACCTGCCCTGACCATGCTTGGAGGACCATGCGTCAGTAGTCATATGGACCTTTGGCCCAACACTAAGTGACAGAGATGCGGTGACTTGGCTCTGCACATGGTGGTACAGGTGTGGTATTCCCTTTTTTGAAAAAAAATTGCGGCTGGGTACCTTCCACTGCGGTGTCCCAATTGCTACAAATTTGCGGAAGGCCTCAGAGTCCACCAGCTGGTATGGTAAAAGCTGGCGGGCTAAGAGTGCGGACAAGCCAGCTGTCAGACGCCGGGCAAGGGGGTGACTCGCAGACATTGGCTTCTTACGCTCAAACATGGCCCTCACAGAAACTTGGCTGGGGGCAGATGACTGGGAATGGGAACTGGTGGTCAAGGCGGAAGGCGGAGTGGAGGGTGGTTCAGACGGGTCAAGGACAGCAGAGGTAGAGCAGTAAGATGCTGGACCAGAAGGAGGGTGGCTTTTAGTTTGCCTGTTGCCTTTGAGGTGTTGCTCCCAAAGTGCTTTGTGCTTGCCGTTCATGTGCCTTCGCATAGAAGTTGTACCTATGTCAGTTTCTGACTGCACTCATTGCAAATTACAACGCTTTTGTCAGAGGCACACACATTAAAAAAATCCCACACTGCTGACCTTTTTGAAGCTGGCAATCTGGCGGTAACAGTAGAAGTTGGCGGCGTTGGCGGCAATGGCGGGTGCGTTGGCCGGCTGACCACAGGTGCCGATACATGTTGTTGCCCTACTGTTCCCTGCGAGCTGTCCTCCCTGCTTCTTCTAAGTCTTATTCTCCTCCTGCCTCTCTGACTCTCCGTCTCTCCATCTGAACTATCCTCCTCTTGCTCTCTTCTACTGGGCACCCACAAAACATCAATCTCCTCATCCTCATTCTCCTCAGATGCATCAATTTCTTCTGACAGCTCACAGAAGGAAGCAGCAGCGGGGACCTCCTCATCACTCATTATGTCCATCTCTGTTGTGTTCTCTGCCAGAATTAAATCTGGTGTAACGTCCTCATCTCCTTCATCTTCTTCTGCCAATAATGGTTGCGCATCACTCAGTTCAAGAAACTCATGTGAAAATAACTCCTCTGACTCCAGTGAAGAAGGGGCGCCGGTGGTGGAGGAAGTGTTACGTGGGGTGCCCATAGCAGTGGAGGATGAGGATGTTGTGGTAAAGTTAGAAACGGTAGAGGATGGGGTGTGCTGTGTAAGCCAGTCAACTACCTCTTCAGCATTTTGGGAGTTCAGGGTCATTGCCTTTTTAAAACTGGGCAATTTCCTAGGGCCACATGATAGCATAGCAGCACGGCCCCTAGTGCCTCTGCGTGGCGGCCTGCCTTTGCCTGGCATTATTTTTAAAACAACAACAACAACTCAGGTGGTGTTTCTGGAGACGGTATTATTATTGATATTTAGACAGAATGTGAACAAGCTCACACAGCTAGATGGCAGTTGTTTGAAAATGAAGAACACACTGGGCAAACAATGCCTACAAGGTCAACGTATACACTACTACAGCAGTGGATACGGAATATATTATTGCTGCCTGAAAAACGTCACTCGGGTGGTGTTTCTAGAGACAGTATTATTATTGATATTTAGACAGAATGTGAACAAGCTCACACAGCTAGATGGGAGTTGTTTGAAAATGAAGAACACACTGGGCAAATAATGCCTACAAGGTTAACGTATACACTACTACAGCAGTGGATACGGAATATATTATTGCTGCCTGAAAAACGTCACTCGGGTGGTGTTTCTAGAGACGGTATTATTATTGATATTTAGACAGAATGTGAACAAGCTCACACAGCTAGATGGGAGTTGTTTGAAAATGAAGAACACTGGGCAAACAAGGCCTACAAGGTCAACGTATACACTACTACAGCAGTGGATACGGAATATATTATTGCTGCCTGAAAAACGTCACTCGGGTGGTGTTTCTAGAGACGGTACTATTATTGATATTTAGACAGAATGTGAACAAGCTCACACAGCTAGATGGGAGTTGTTTGAAAATGAAGAACACACTGGGCAAATAATGCCTACAAGGTTAACGTATACACTACTACAGCAGTGGATACGGAATATATTATTGCTGCCTGAAAAACGTCACTCGGGTGGTGTAAGGATATGTCTGCCCCTTTGCAAGATGGTGCCTCCAGTTTCGGGACCAGCACCACGTCATACGCAGGCGCCCGGTTTCGTCGCGGTTACGTCCGTCGCGCGTGCCTCGCGGGCGCTCAGTTTCGACGCGGTCGCGTGCGTCGCAGTCGCTCTGCGGGCGTCACGCCGGCGTCCTGACGCTGACGCTTTTCACGCCCTTTTCGACGCCGGCGCTATAGGGTAAAAGGTCACCGTGAACTTTGTTGCATTGCGAAGTGATCATCGCTCCTGTGTTGATTCTTAGCTATTTTCTTCAAACTTGATTCCTGTGATTCGACTCGGCCTGTTTTGACTTCTGCTGTTTGCTGCCTGCATTGACCTTGGATTCGTCTTGACTATTCTTCTGATCATCCCTGCCTGCTTTGACGTTTTGGATTTTCGGCACTCCTGCCCACTCCGTTACTGAGGTACAGTCCTGTTCCCATTCCCAGTGACTGTTACTCTCGGAGGGAGGTGTAGGTGAGGTCAGCTTTCATCAAAACCTCTTCCATTCGGTGAGTCCTGATAGTATCACTTCGCCAGATAGATGGAAGAGTCCGAAACTGATTCCGCCATGGATCGCCTTACTCAGCAATTGGCAGTCCTTACCCAGGTGGTTCAAGATCTCCAAGGGGGTTACCAGCAAATCCAAACCCAACTCCAGAATTTGCCTGGTCCCTCTGTTTCACCTGCTGTTGCAGCTGCCCCTCCTGAGTTTTTTGGAGCCGCGGCGGCTGTTCCTGTCATAGCTGCACCTCCTCCTGCTATTTCGCCTGTCAAGATTAAATTGGCTACACCTGAACGATTCTCTGGAAATCGTAAGAATTTTCGGTCCTTTGTAAACAGCTGCAAATTGGAGTTCCTGTTGAACCCACATATCTATTCCGCTGAACAATCCAAGGTGGGATTCCTCATCTCCTTCCTCTCTGATGAACCTCAGACCTGGGCACACCGCCTGCTTGAGCAACATAGTCCGTTGTTGGGGAACTTCAACGACTTCGCATCAGCCATGGCCCAGCTCTATGATGATCCTAAGAGAGAGGTAGCTGCAGAGGCCGGTTTGAGAGGTCTAACCCAAGGGAAAAGACCAGTGGAAGACTATATTACAGACTTTCGTAATTATGCTGCTGACACCCGTTGGGGTTCCATTGCCCTCAAACACCAGTTCCGCATTGGTCTCTCAGAGGCCATAAAAGATGAACTATCTCGTGTGGAGCCACCTGATGAATTGGAACCCTTCATTAAACTTGTTATCCAGATTGATCGACGTATCAAGGAGAGACGTCTGGAGAGGGCTGGAGCCTTTTCCCCCAGTTGGCTAGTTCCTAAGGCCTTACCTCCCATCAAGTCCGTACCCACATCTTTTGCAACTTCCACGGACCCAGAGCCAATGCAGATCAGTCTCATTCGTCCTCCCCTATCCGCTGAGGAGAGACTTCGAAGACGGCGCCTAAACCTGTGCATGTATTGTGGAGCTGCGGGTCATCTCCTGCTTACCTGCCCACTCAAGCCTGCCAGTAAGATGGTTAAACCTGTTCTTATAAAGACTGGTGCTAATAATGGTCAATCTCTTATCTCCATTAATGTTGTTTTACAGTGGTCAAAGGGAAGTCTCCAGATTCCAGCTCTAATTGATTCCGGAGCGTGCGGTTGTTTCATTGACCAAGACCTGGTTGTTCGACATCGCATTCCTTTGTTACCTAAGACTAACCCATTGGTGGTGAGATTGGCTGATGGCTCGAATATTTCTTCTGGTCCTGTGTTGCATGAAACTGCTCTCCTGTCAATAAAAATTCAGCAGCATACTGAGTCCCTGTCCTTTGATGTTGTTTCTTCCCCATTATATCCTGTGATTCTAGGATACCCATGGCTTCGAGTTCACAACCCAATTATTGATTGGCACACTAAGCAAGTCAAGTTTTCTTCCAATTTCTGCTCTCAGCATCTTCCGTGTAAAACTTCCTTACATATGGTATCTCAGGATGCTAGATCATCACTGGTTCCTGAACCTTATCATGAGTTCCTTGACGTGTTTGATGCAAAGGCAGCGGATATTCTTCCGCCCCATCGGATCTACGACTGCCCAATTGACTTATTACCTGGAGCAGCTATTCCTTTCGGAAGAATCTACCCCCTATCTGAGCCTGAGCTCAAAGTTCTTAAAGATTACATTGATGAGAACTTAAAGAAGGGATTCATTCGTTCTTCCACTTCACCTGCTGGGGCTGGCATATTCTTTGTGGAAAAGAAGGATCGTTCTTTGCGACCTTGTATTGATTACAGGGACTTGAATAACGTTACAATCAAAAATCGATATCCTCTGCCCCTAATTCCAGAACTCTTTCAAAGGCTTCGTTCAGCATGTATTTTTACCAAATTAGACCTTCGGGGAGCCTACAATTTGGTACGTATTCGACAAGGTGATGAATGGAAGACAGCCTTCCGGACACGCTATGGGCATTTTGAATACCTCGTTATGCCTTTCGGTCTGTGCAACGCCCCTGCAACTTTTCAGCACTTTGTCAATGACATTTTCAGAGACTTTCTTGATTTATTTGTTATTGTTTATCTAGATGACATTCTCATTTTTTCTTCATCTTTGGAAGAACATAGAACTCATGTTAAAAAGGTTTTTTCACGGTTACGAACTCACAGACTTTATGCCAAACTAGAAAAGTGCGAGTTCGAGAAGACCACTATTGAATTCCTCGGTTTCATAATCTCCGCTAATGGGACAGCAATGGATACCCGTAAGATTTCTGCTGTGTTGAACTGGCCTACTCCTTCCAGCCGAAAAGAGGTGCAAAGATTTGTTGGGTTTGCCAATTTTTATCGCAAATTTATTAAAGATTTTTCTAAAATTATTGCTCCCATCACCTCTCTTACCAGTCCCCTTAAGAAATTTCATTGGTCAAAGGAAGCACAGTCATCTTTTGAAGAGTTGAAGAGTCATTTTACTTCTGCACCCATCTTAGTACATCCGGACCCAGCTTTGCCCTTTATTCTCGAAGTTGATGCCTCCGAGTCAGCTATAGGTGCTGTTCTTTCTCAAAGAGCCAATATTCAGGAGCGACTCCACCCCATTGCTTTCTTTTCTAAGAAACTGTCTAGATCTGAACAAAACTATGATGTCGGGGATCGAGAATTACTCGCCATCAAAGCTGCTTTTCAGGAATGGAGACATCTATTAGAGGGAGCTAATCATCCTACACTGGTTTTTTCTGATCATAAGAATCTGGAGTACCTGCGTTCTGCCAAAAGACTCCGTCCACGACAAGCAAGATGGGCCCTTTTTTTTTTCTAGGTTCAACTTCCATGTTACTTTCAGACCTGGGTCCAAGAACGGGAAAGCTGATGCCCTATCTCGTTTATATTCGATGGATGAACAAGATACTTCAGTCGAAAATATATTGTCTCCAGCTAATTTTTTTCTTCTCCAAGCGGAGTTAATAACCAAGATTCGGGAAACCGCCAACTCGAAAGACTGCTGCCCTAAAGATGCTGTTGTCCAGGATGGTCTTGTCTTAGTCAACAATAAGGTGTTCGTTCCCAAAGATCTCCGTCTGGAGACTCTTCAGTTTGTTCACGATCATCCTTTATCCGGTCATCTTGGTGTTAGGAAGACGCAGCAGTTGGCTCAAAGGAAATTTTATTGGCCTGGGATGTCTAAGGACTGTAAACTTTATGTCCTGTCCTGTGAAGTATGTGCCTGATCTAAAGAACCACGTTCCCGACCCATGGGACTACTACATCCACTCCCTGTTCCTAAGAGACCTTGGGATAGTATTTCTATGGACTTCATTGTGGAATTGCCTGTATCTGAAGGGTTCAATACCATCTTTGTTGTAGTAGACAGGTTGACAAAAATAGCACATTTCATACCTTTAAGAGGTCTTCCGTCTGCAGCTACTACAGCTAGTGTTTTTGTGAAGGAAATTTTTCGTCTACATGGGTTACCAAATGAAATAATTTCCGACCGAGGGTCACAATTTACTTCCAAATTCTGGAAATCTCTTTGCCAAGGTCTTCATATCCAGCTTTCTTTATCTTCTGCTTTTCATCCCCAAACCAATGGGCAGACTGAAAGAACCAATCAAACCTTAGAACAGTATATTCGGTGTTTTACTTCTTTCTCACAGGATGATTGGGCTTCATTATTACCGTTAGCAGAATTCTCATATAACAATGCAGTTCATGATTCAACTAAACAGTCCCCATACTTTGCAAACTTTGGGTTTCATCCTACGTCTCTTCCAGGTATTTCTGAAGTTCCGGTTCCAGCTTCTCAAGAGAGACTTTTGTTTCTGAAACACAATTTTGAAATCCTTCAACAAACTATTCAAGATGCGCAACGGTCTTTTAAAAAATTTTCGGACAGAAAGCGCTTGAAGAATTCTAATTTTCAGGTCGGTGATTTAGTGTGGCTCTCTACACGTAACTTGAAATTATCTTGTCCGTCTAAAAAATTAGGACAGAAGTTCCTGGGTCCTTTTTCTGTTATTAAACAAATTAATCCAGTTGCTTTTAAATTACAATTACCTGCCAAATACAAGATCCATCCTGTATTCCATGTTTCTTTACTGAAGAAATTTATTAAGAATGTGTTTCCTAATCGTGTGAAACAACCACCGAAACCTTCAATTGTCCAAGGGGTTCAAGAATTTGTGGTTCAAAAGATTTTGGACTCAAGGATCTGTAGAGGCCAACTTCAGTATCTGATCCAATGGAAAGGATATCCACCTGAAGATAACTCCTGGGAACCAATTAACAATGTCCATGCTCCTCGGTTGATCAAGACTTTTCACCTTAGATTTCCAAGTAAACCTAATCTTCAGGTCGTCCAGAGGCCGCCCGTCGAGGGGGGGCAATGTAAGGATATGTCTGCCCCTTTGCAAGATGGTGCCTCCAGTTTCGTGACCAGCACCACGTCATACGCAGTCGCCCGGTTTCGTTGCGGTTACGTCCGTCGCGGGCGCCTCGCAGGCGCTCAGTTTCGACGCGGTCGCGTGCGTCGCGGTCGCTCTGCGGGCGTCACGCCGGCGTCCTGACGCTGATGCTTTTCGCGCCCTTTTCGCCGCCGGCGCTATAGGGTAAAAGGTCACCGTGAACTTTGTTGCATTGCGAAGTGATCATCGCTCCTGTGTTGATTCTTAGCTATTTTCTTCAAACTTGATTCCTGTGATTCGACTCGGCCTGTTTTGACTTCTGCTGTTTGCTGCCTGCATTGACCTTGGATTCGTCTTGACTATTCTTCTGATCATCCCTGCCTGCTTTGACGTTTTGGATTTTCGGCACTCCTGCCCACTCCGTTACTGAGGTACAGTCCTGTTCCCATTCCCAGTGACTGTTACTCTCGGAGGGAGGTGTAGGTGAGGTCAGCTTTCATCAAAACCTCTTCCATTCGGTGAGTCCTGATAGGTGGTGTTTCTAGAGACGGTATTATTATTGATATTTAGACAGAATGTGAACAAGCTCACACAGCTAGATGGGAGTTGTTTGAAAATGAAGAACACTGGGCAAACAAGGCCTACAAGGTCAACGTATACACTACTACAGCAGTGGATACGGAATATATTATTGCTGCCTGAAAAACGTCACTCGGGTGGTGTTTCTAGAGACGGTACTATTATTGATATTTAGACAGAATGTGAACAAGCTCACACAGCTAGATGGGAGTTGTTTGAAAATGAAGAACACACTGGGCAAATAATGCCTACAAGGTTAACGTATACACTACTACAGCAGTGGATACGGAATATATTATTGCTGCCTGAAAAACGTCACTCGGGTGGTGTTTCTAGAGACGGTATTATTATTGATATTTAGACAGAATGTGAACAAGCTCACACAGCTAGATGGTTGTTGTTTGAAGAACACACTGGGCAAATAATGCCTGCAAGTGCACTACTATTGGTGCACTACTATGAAGAACAGCAACAGCACTGTACACGTTAAAGAACAGTAAGATAAGTAAAAGAAAAAAAAAATATATGTATATTAAAAAAAATATTTTTCTCGGGTTGGTGCTGCTGAACTACTAGGAGCAGCACAGTAGCACACCAGTCCCACTCCCCAACACTGCTAGACTAATAGCACTGGGCTCTTATAGTAGCAACTAGCAAAGTAAAAAAACAAAAAAGAAAATAAAAGGAGTCCTTACAAGGACTATTGGGTTATTACAGCAGTCAGCAGATGAGATCAGAAGAGATCAGTGCCCACAGCAGGCAGCTACATACAGAGCACTGCAGTAGAAGGTAGATTACTAGCCAGCAAAGCTACCTAACCTAAAATGTCCCTCAAATCCCTGCAGACTTCTGTCCCTCCAATACAGAGCAGTATCAAGTAGATTACTAGCCAGCAAACTTACTATCAACTGTCCCTCAAAGAAATCAGTGAAATCAGTAACAGCTCTCTCCCTACACTAGCTCTTGCAAGCACACACAGGCAGAATGAAAAAACGCTGCAGGGCTTCAGTTTATATATGGAAGGGGAGTGGTCCAGGGGGTGTGGTCCAGGAGGGAGAGCTTCCTGATTGGCTGCCATGTATCTGCTGGTCTGGGGTGAGAGGTCAAAAAAAAGCGCCAGGTAAGGCAAACCCAAAATGGCGAACGTCGCGCGACGTTCGCGAACATTCGGCGAGCGCGAACAGTCGATGTTCGCGCGAACAAGTTCGCCGGCGAACAGTCCGCGACATCCCTAATGTTATACAGAACCAGCACTACAATTGAATTGCTGTAAAATAATTAATTAAAAAATATGATAAATCCTTCATGGCAACTCAGAGTCAGAGTACCCAAGTTTACAACATTCCCCAATAACATTTAAAAATGCAGTACCCATCTGTGGGTATCCAGATCCAGAACTGCATATGACAACTAGATGTTGTTAACATGTCCCCAGATAAATATTCTCTGTCCTTTACTGCCCTTCCTACCTCTTCCCTTTCCTCCTATGCTCCACATTTTGCATTTGGTGTTGTCCTTCCCTTTTTTATTTTTTGGACTTATACTGTAATTATTATTTTGCCATCACCCTTCATTTTCTTTCCATTTGCCATGCTACTCTTCTACCGCTATACTTGCCTTGAGCTGTCACACACACAAAAACATATAATAGAAGAAGGCAGGGTAGAAGATATTATCAGCCAAATTACAACCTACAGCAAATCCCTGCTCCTGGCGCCATGGAGATTATTCATGTCAAACAGGGTCATGCACAGAATCAGAGAAAGTTAGTTCCAAGAGGCCGCTGTGTTTTATACCTTTTTCCGACATATGTCTCCCCTACGAGTCTAGGGCACATTTCTACAAATCAATGAAAGACAAAGTGCGGACAAAGTAGAGAGAGATGCAAAAAGAAATCCCTTTTGTCTGTTAATCACAGACTTGCCTCTCTAAAGCTCTCAGGAGACACATCGGTTGAGCTGTCCCTGGGGGCTGGGGTGAAACAAATTGTGCGGGGAGAGCTCAGTGCTGTTATTGATCCAGTTCTTGTTCTAACCCTTCCACCTTTGCATATCTTGTCCTTTTTATCCAGATCCCAATAACTTAAGGTCAGAAACAGTAGCTATTCCATTAAAACATAACACAGTGCGGTTGCAGCATTATTTCTTTTCTGCCCCCCCCCCGCTGCTGCAGGGTCTGCTTCCCCTGTAGTCATGCAACTGACCCTTCCTCCATTCCTTTGTGCAGCCCAGCCTGACCTCCTTCGCTCACTCCCGACACCAGGCCCCAAGGGGCTGTGCGCCCGGGTGACATTGCATCCCCGGTAGTTACGCCACTGTCTGCTTTCTTGCGTGAGGCTTCTACTTCCATTTCTGCTTTCTTGCGTGAGGCTTCTACTTCCATTTCTGCTTTCTTGCGTGAGGCTGTTGCTTTCTTGCGTGAGGCTTCTGCTTCCATTTCTGCTTTCCTTTGCGCAAAGGCTGGTTGGACCTTAGTTAATCCAGCATCGGTGAGTGCCCAAATAAGCTGATGACAGAAAATGGAAGATCCCGATTCTAGAGATTTGGAGGACCTTGTGGAGTGTCTACTAGATACAAAACGATGAGATCTGGATTCATGAAATTATGCGATTCTCACTTCTGCTTTTGTCTTTGTTTGCAATAACAAGCGGTCTCTGTTTAGATTCAGTAAAAGCAAGGTCACCTGCACACCCTGGCCCTCATCTGATGCTATGGCTAGGTACACAGTCCTTGGGTGATACGGCAATCCCAAAAACCAATTGGGAGCAGGCACTCAATGAAGGCAAACTTCCACCAGGCAAACAGTTCAAAGTTAAGAAAGTTTATTGAGTCCACAGCCTTATGTGTTTCGTGTCATAAACACTTAATCATACGGCAAACCCACAATACAAAAGAAATCCAAAATGAAGTACTGGCACACAATAGAATTGTGTGTGCATTGTGTTTCATCGTGTTTATTGTGTCAAAATTCACAACATTTCGTAGGCTGGCCACTTCATCAGGTATCACCTGACGAAGAGGCCAGCCCCCAAAATGTTGTAAATATTGCCAGTACTTCATTTGGATATCTGTTTAGATTCAGCTCATCAAATTCCTTTACTTGTTTCTGTGACAAATGGTTAATACCCGAATGCAATTCCTCTTTATCAGTCTCAAACCTTTGCTGAGTCTTTCAAGTCAATTTGGTTGTGCATTTTGATTTAGCACTAGGTTCAAGGTTTACTCCCTGATCTGGAGGGAATTCTAAGTTTTGTGGATCAGCTTCCCCAGAATATGTAGCACTATGCTGAGACATTGCGCTGGCAGGAAAGGAGAAAGGAATGCTAAGTCCTTCAGCAGCAGAGAAATAAATCAATTCTGATATAGCTGGAAGTTTGCAGAGCCTGTGTTTGCAAGGCATTTCAGACAGGTTTCTCTTTAGCTTAATTCAAGGAATTGCAGTCAGGCGTCAGGATGCCAAATGCTAATGCAAACAGATACACCATGCACGTATGATGCACAAGCTGATTTTAATGATGAAGCTCCAACAGTCAAAACAGGGTTGATGGCCTGAAAGCTGCTGTTAGTTTACTGGCATATACAGACTGTATAGCAATGGCCGTGATGCTGCACTGTCTTTAAATTGCTATCGTATATACTCGTGTATAAGCCGACACGTGTATAAGCCGAGGTACCTAATTTTACCTACAAAAACTGGGAAAATGTATTGACTCTTGTATAAGCCTAGGGGGAGAAATGCATTTTAGGACATATTCAGTAGAACACACACTCCTGATCCCGACTGTGTGCAGGTGCCAGCGAACTACAAGCCAGCGAACTACAAGCCAGTGAACTAGAAGCCAGTGAACTGAGCACAGTGGGGGGCTGAAGCTGAAGGAGGGCTGGAGAGACTAAGGTTGAACATAGTTGTGTGGCCAGACCAAAAGTGACAGGAAAGTTGCAGCAAGTTCTACTCTGCACACACTCACCTCCACAGTCTGTCCCAGCTCCAGATGAAATCCCACCACACACACAGCATGCAGCCAGGCAGAGAAACAATCCCAGGGAATTGCTAAGGTATCTCTCCCCTTCTTCCATGCTCCTCAAGCCTTCCCTTCGTGCTGTGCTGCTCAAGTCCTCCCTCTCTCTCTCTTGTGCTGCACAAGTCTGCTCGATCTCCCGCCCCCTCCCTTCCTGCTTTTCAAGTCTCCCGTTCCCTTCGTGCTGCTTTCTCCGTGTCACAGCCGGAGTAATCTGATCGGGCTGCAGGAATGTGACAAGGGAGGAGCGGAGCCGAGCACCAGTTGAGTCAGACAGCAGAAAAGAAAAGCTGTGGATGTGCCAGGGTGCTACTGCGGGCCAGTGTAAAGCCGGGAGGCGCTTCCTGATGACGCACTGAAGCAGTCAGAGAGGCAGACTTTTGCCAGGATGGGGGTGAGTGAGAGCACGCAGGAGCTCCTAAGCGCAGCCTTTCATTTTGCAGCCTTTCTCATACTGACCCACGTATAAGCCGAGGTCATTTTGGGTGCTGAAAAACTCGGCTTATACGCGAGTATATACGGTATATTCCTAGTGTCCATGTACAACATTTCACATTATATTCTAGAGCTGACAAATGATCTTTTGACTGATCTTTTGACTAATCTTTTGACTGTTCTGCCTCTCTTTCTAAGCATTGAAAGTGTGATTAACTTATCAAGTTGTCTTGAAATAGCAATAACTTACAATCTCAGGAATGTCAGCAGACAGTTGAACTCAATCAGAATGGCACCTTGAAGACCGTTGAGTAGTTTTTTTAAAAAATGTGAGGATCTTGACAACAGTGAACATCCGGATAGGTCAAAAAATTATAATATTATCCACTCCAGCAATATACATGCAGTTGAAAATGGAGCCTAGTATATACTGTACTACCGGACAGACAGAGATCAGAGGGGACAACAGGAGGGAAGATGAGACAAAACAAGGAAAAGCAACCCATGAAACAAGCGATGCATGTGTAACATGACAACTATAGTACACTTTCAAATGATAATATGAATAATTCCCACCCACAACACTTTTTTTCAATATTCACCTCACTGCTTCATCCCTCTTCAAATTAATAGCTGAAATTTGAACATACCCCAGGGCCCCAGGACTTTGCTGACTTCTTTAAAAGCAATGAAAGCCAAGTAGATTATATCCACAAACAATTTTCCTACCCTTCAGATACAAATATTCTCAAACTTCCTAAATCTTCTCTTGTCCTATTCAACTGGTTTGATCTTGTAACTGAGTCTGAAGTCTCAAAGCTTCTCCTGTCATCTACTTGCTCACTCGAGGGGAGGCAGAAAAGGCACACACTTGTCCATGCCCTTATCCTATACTGTTTAGACTATTGCAATCTCCTAATAAAAGGAATTCATATCACCACTACTTATACAGTGTGCCCCTGTCCATACGCCAGCCCTTATTAATATATTCAATTCCTCACTAACTCCTGGTACTTTCCCCTCATTACAACACACAAGCCCAGTCTTAAAAATGCTACACTGGAGTCATCCTGTTGGTCTAAGTGCTGCCCTGTCTCTCTCTCTTTACCTCTAGCCTCTAAACTTCTTGAACATCTTGTCTTTTCTTGTATAAACAACTTTCTTGGCACCCATAATCTGCTCAACCTTATGCAATCTGGTTTTTGACCTCCACACTCCACTGAGACTGCTGTATGTATCTCCTCTTCCCCAGTTCAGCTCAGTGTGGGGTACCTTTTCTGACTGTATCCGGCCCTCTGCTGTTCTCCTTGTACACAGTTTCTTTAGGAGACCTTATATCTTCATTTGGCCCTAAATATCACCTAGACATCCCTTCACTAACCACTAATGGTCAGACCCAGATCGTGAACTGCCTGCTAACTATCCCCTTCTGGACGAAACAACAGTACCTCAAGCTCAACCTGGCTAAAACTGAGCTCATGGTTTTCCCGCCTAAACCTAGCCCTTCTCTTACTTTGACCATTTACCCTGTTAATTCAGTATGCTGCCATATTTGACCAGTCTCTTCTTCTGTAATTATTTAAATTCTACTGCCAAAACTTGGCGTTTTTAATATTGCCCCTTTCTTTCACAAATAACAGCCAACACACTTATCCATGCCCTCATCCTATACTATTTAGACTATTGCAATCTCCTAATAAAAGGTCTCCCTCATTCCTACCCCTGTCCCCTGCAATCTATCTAAAACTCTACTACTAGGATCCTACTGCTCTCTCCTAAGAGGGAACCTGTTCAACCCCAGGTAAAATACTTAGCATCGCTGCCTGTTAAGCAAAGGATAGCATATAAAATCCTTCTGCTAACATTCAAAGCCCTTTACTCAAGCTACTCACTACATTTCTTTACTTGACTCACTGTACAGTCCTGCCACTCTCCTCTGCTCCTCTCAGAGCCATCATCTTTTTCACACCATACAAATCCATTGCCACCTCTTGTCTTAAACCTTTATATCTCGCTTCTCCTTACCTCTGGGATTCCATCCCCTAATGCCACTTTAAGGAGCTCTCTCAATCACTTAAAAACTTAGATTATACCTTTTGGAGCAGTAGAACATGATTCTAGTCCTGGCACATAGGGGACAATTCTTTAAACTTGTGCAAATTCCCCTCCATTGTGTGCCTGTTTTTTATCCACCCACCTATGCTGATGGCTCTATAGGGCAGGAACCTTCTTCCTATTTTTTCTCTTACCACATTGCATTTCATTTCTGTGTTCTTATAAAAACTTTGTTTACTTATACACATATATAGATATTCTGTTATTTGTCCTCCCTGCTTCTACTTTTCTATATTGTACAGTATGTGCCCTTACAATGCTTTATAAATAAAGGTATACATAAATACATACATACATACATACATACATACATACATACATAAGGCAAGGGTGTATGTGTTTTGGGTTGTCACAAAAGGAAGTTGATGTCAGCTGGTTTAAGAAAAGAGGTATGTTATGACTGGTGAATATATTTGACCATTGGGGTCCACCAGGGATTTTTGTGCTGTACTAGGAAATGAATAATATAGGGAAAATGCCCATGAGGAAGTTGATAAAGTCAATAAAAAGTTACATATTTTGTCTCTACTCTCAAAAGAACCAAGCAATTTTGGTGTAGTTCCAGATTGTCCTTAGACTTATGTGGAGAGTGAGGAGGTCTCCAAGAGTGATGGATAGAACTAGATGTAACATGACGATGACAACATTTGTCAGGTATCAGGGTGGAGTATGTGTGTGAGCAGGGACAGTCTTACCAAAGGGAGGATAGAGTTTACCTTAATGAAGTTGGTTTTTAATTTTGGCTTATGGGAGGAAGTGGAGATTTGCACTTTAGGTATGGAGGGGTATGTGGCCATGAAGAGTCAAGGCTGAGAATGGTGATGGGCCACGGAAATTGTATTAATTCTTGGACGTACACAAGTTTGGCATTCTGGTGGGTACCTGCTTGCTTTAAGTTACTCTCTAAGAGCAAATGACCTCTGGGAATTTTTGTAGTTTGTTATCAATAGTAAGTTTGAAAAACTCTGCAAACCCACCATGAGTGGAAGGAGCTAGTGACTGGTGTGGTTATTAATATACATATTCAGAACCATTGCTAGAGACTTAGGGTTAGACTTTTGAATTTTATACAAACACGAATTAAGTCTGCACACTCATAGGCAGGTCATCTGGATGCTGGGGTTGGATCAAGGGGGCTCCTGTGAAAGTAATTGAATGTTTTAAAAGAAAGCAAAAAACACTTTTGTAGAGGGCACGCAGCAATTTTCTTTTCTACATCTCCCCAATGGCATACTTGGAGTTAACTAAATGAAAACATAACCTTTAATTAATTTAATAGAATGAATTAAAGGTTAAGTTTTAATTTAGTTAACTCCAAATCTGCCCCTGGGGAAAATTTCGTTGTGCATTCAAGAGTGTTTCTTTCTCTTAATACATAAAAATGCGGAGGAGAGGTTGTTGGAGGGGTTCTTTCTCAGCCTGTGCTTATACGTAGGTCAAGATACAGTCCCATTTGACGCTAACCTAAGGGTATATCTACTGTTAAAGTGGCTTAACTCTTTTCCACCTGAGCTGTAAAATGAACCAATGGCAAAAGATGCCAAACAAGTATTGCCATCATATGGAAACAATCAGTGGCGTAACTAGATGTTGCTGGGCCCCACAGCAAATTAATTTTAGGGCCCCCAACATATCCAGTGTTTGTCCTGTTTTACCAATATATGTTCAAATTGCTCATCAATGAGAGCCTCATGGGGCCCCCTGTACCTCCTGGGATCCCCTGCAGCCACAGGGTCTGCTTCCTCTGTAGTTACGCCCCTGGAAACAATAAGATTTGTCAGTCAATAACTGAAGGTTTACAGCCCCAAATTTCCAATGTAGTTAGTGAACTGAAGATAACTTGGCATAACTTGCTTCACATTTTTTCAAATAGTTATTATTCTTTTATTACTTGGCTGGCAAAAAACCATTCTTGAAGCCACTCTTCATAACTGAGACTTTCCATACCTTTTACCAGGTACCATCTCTGGACCATCATCAATTCAACAGTGATGGACGAATTAGCGCCGTTTCGACTCATTGGAAAATTCGCGAATTTCACGCGAAATTTGCGAAACGGCGGAAAATTCGCAAAACAAGGATGTCACATTCTGGATAGAATTAATTAGGTTGCTGTCAGGCTCTGTTGGGATTCGAGCCAGGGACCATTGGGTTTCTGACTCTATGTTTTAACCACTGGGCCTGATGAGCAGCCTACAGGGTTGCTCACTATATATTGCTTATGATTAAGGGTGCATGCGCCCAAAATACGTCATGCTCAGTGTGATGTGCCTCCTTTTAACAATGGATCAATAAAGATTTTGGATTTTAATGCAAGCCGGTGAGGCGGAAATTCTGTTTCCTCTCTTCCCTATCTTTTGCGTCATGGGACACCGAAGTTATTACAGCACCCAGCCACACATACGTGGACTGCCTGCATTTTACAGAAGAGGAACAGTGATTCTAAGCTGTATTCGCTTATATATATCTGATTTGAACCTGTCTTATATCCAGTCCGTTCGCTATCCAGTCCTCTCACTATCCTGCTTTCCAGTCCTCTTCTGCTCTAGCTGTCTTGCTACTCTATCCCTAGTCTGATCCAATCTACGCCTGCAAGTCCTGTCCCATCCTTTCAATCTGCTCCCAATCTACGCCCCCGCACCATCCTGTCCCATCCAGTTTGTTCCTATCCTGACCTTCACTCTCTTCATCCTGTCTAGTCCAGTCCTGATCTTCACCCTCTCCATCCTATTCTGCTCTGCGCCTCTGCACCTGTTCCAGTCTGACTCATCACCCTCATCAACCTGTTCCTGCCTTCCCTTTATGTGTATAGGTACATACAGCTCCTGCCTCAAGGACTCACCCTTCCCTCATCAGCCTCCACAGCGCCCCCTACCTAATCCATTACAGTTGCATGGTTTTCTAGTCATCTGCAAACACTGATACATTACCCCTAAGTCATTAATGAACAAGTAAAATAAAAGTGCGCCCAATACAGAGCCCTGAGGGACCCCACTAAGAACCTTACTCCAAGTAGAGAATGTACCATTAACAACCAACCTTTGTACCCAATCCTTTAGCCAGTAAGTGCAAACGTTTTCACTAAACCTTACTGTAGAAAGCAAAGAGAAATATTACAAAAAATGAGGTGTTAGTACCACACTTTGGCCAAAATATGTAAGCTCATCTGCCGCGTCAAGGCCCTTCATCGTATGTGAGTCCTACACTATTTGTTACGGGTTAATCTGCCCTGCAGCTTTAAGGTCCCCCAACAACCAATGTGACTGAGTAGTAAGACCAGTGTGCACTTACCCTTAGCGCAGGACTCTAGCGAGAAAGCAGGGAGCTTTTAAAGAGATACTGACACCAGAAATGAAACCTTTTTTAGATCTATCATAACATTGTGTTTGAATGCTATCTATAATTTTGCCAGTATTTGCAGATGCTTTTACATTACCCATCTTATCTCCCGTGTTCCTCTATGAGGAGGCTGCCATATTTGAGCTTCAGCAGTCTGTTAGCATTAGAAATGAGATGGAACTGTCAGTTTGGTAAAACAGTCAGGTTTAGAAACTTCAAGTAACAATTAATTACAGAAACAGACCTATCAATGAAAAGCGATCAATAATATTTTAATGTACATTAATATTTTGAAGAATAATTTTTTTATGTCAGTATCATTTTAAGCCCCAGCCAACAAACATAAACCTGTGAAAAATTATCTTCCTACACTATCTATTAACATTCTTAGTTTGTAGTGCATTTAAAATCAAGTCCCCCAGTAGATAATGTGACTGAGTAATAAGACCATGGTGCACTTCCCCATAATTTAGGAGCTACAGTGAAAAAGCAAGGAGCCCCAGGCAATAAACATACATCTATAAATAATTCCCTGGTTTAAAGGCTGAATGGCAGCTATAGGCAATAACCTGTACACAAAACACAGAAAAAAAATGCCAGCGATTGGTCTACCCCACGCTGTGCCATTAACCAGCAGCTGGTCAATGCCACAGAATGGGTTAGACTGAGCTCTGGAGATTTTCTTCTGTGTTTAGTTTGGAAAGCAGTTTGTGGGGCATTGGATAAAACACTTTGACAAAATCCAAATAGATCACATCTATTGCAACAACCCTGTTGAGCTTCACATTGGCATAACTAGATATTATTGGGCTCCACAGCAATTTTTTTTGCAGGCCCCCAAAATGTTTAGTGGTTGACTCATTTTAACAATACTTATTAAAAATGTATATGAATTAGGGCCTCATAGGGTCCCTATACCTCCTGGGGCCCCCTGCAGCCGCAGTATCTGATTCCTCTGTAGTTACACCCCTCCCTCTGTTATTATGCATCAACTACTGACTCAACTGAGATGAGCCATCAGTTTCTCTATTAGGTGGAATTCTAGCTTATCTATGGTATACACTGAAGAAAAGAACTCACTTAACACAATTGCCTTTTGTGTATTTATTATAACCATATTTTTACCATCATTTAAATGGGCCACCAGTGGCATAACTAACAGCGCCGCAGACTCCACAATGCAGACGGCCCACTTTGCCTCCCTGCTGCCACCACCACCACTCATGCTTCTAGTGAAGGGCTGTCTGTTCTGCTGTTGAACAAACGGGCATCTTGGATTTCGTTTTTTTACTAACCTAGGGAGCAGGACAGGAGGGGATTGGCATGGATTGGCATGGAGCCTGGCTCCAGTCTGATCAGCCAAAAGGACCCATCCCGGTTCTTTTATGATCTGCTCAGTGACAGCTAGGGACAGGCTGAGCCTCACATCAGCCCAGAGGGTTTGGAGACACATCTTTACTGCTAAAGGGCTGTGGTTGCCTTGGGCTGGTAAAGAATCCCAAATTAAAATGTACAACATTTCTAGCATATGTCTTTAGTTAGGCTTTAGTTCTCCTTTGATAAAGTGTTTATTGGGCATTTTTAGTGATCTTACTGTATGTGTGGAGTTAATGAAGTGCTCATTTGTCATTTTTCAGTGGTCTCGTGCTTCACCAGTAGTGTGACCACCTTTGGGCCTCGGGAGGAGCCCTCGGCTTACTTGGATGCCACCTGGACTTAAACGAGAGGTGCAAGATGAGGGTTCTGGATAGGCAGAGGGGCACGACAGTAAAGCAAAGTCTTTGGACAGAAGATTGTAGTACAAGGCATTAGGCAAAAGAGTAGTCAGATCAGGCCGGGTCGAGGCAGGCAGAGAATAAACGTAGTCAGGCAGGCAAGGGTCAAACCAGGAAGTCAATCAGAGGGTTAAACAGAAGAGGTAGTCGGTAATCAGGCAGGGGTCAGGATCCAGAAGTCAGAATAGTCAAAATAGCCAGGCAGAAGTCACAACAGGAATCAAACAGGTTCAGGATATAGCAAACAAATAGCACAAGGCTGAGGAGCACCAGGAAACACAATCCTATCACTGCAAGTTCCCACAGCCATAATGGGCTTTAAATAGTGTATGAATTTCGCGCCATTGCATACAATGGTATGACGTAATGACGTCAGCGGGCCTGCACATTTAAATCTCGCAAGAACACGCCGTGCGCGCCCTAAGACGCCTGCGGCCTAATGGAAGCTGCTTGTCGCGGTGGGCGTCCCTGCCATCCCCCCACTAGACCACCAGGTACGTTCCTTACATTACCCCCCTCTCTAAGGGGGGCCACTGGACCCCCAGGCTTACCAGGGAATTTGGTGTGGAATTGCTTCCTGAGGCGGTCAGCTTTGATGTCTTCTACTGAGACCCAAGAGTTCTCCTCAGGACCAAAGCCCTTCCACTTAGTGAGATATTGAAACTTACCTTGTACGAGGCAGGAATCGAGGAACTCTTGGATCTCAAATTCAGGCTGACCTTCAACCAATACTGGGGGATGAACAGACGAATGACGAACATGAGTGGCAGGTTTCAAGAGGGAGACATGAACCTGGGACCCTGTTTGGGAGAGGGAACCTTCAACTTAATATGATTGGTGGATAACCACACTGAGTCTCCTATCTTATACCTGGGTGCTTCCCTACGGGATTTATCAGCAGCTTTCTTTTGAGCTGCAGGGAGTCATGCACCTGAGACCAAACCTTAGAAAATTGTTCTACGGAAGAGTTAGCAGTAGGTACAGAGGAACCAGAACCGGAAAAAGAAAAAGCTTTAGGATGTAACCCATTGACAATAAAGAAAGGGGACTCCTCAGAGGAAGAATGGGTAGCATTATTGTATGCAAATTCTGCCCAGGGTAACAGTTCAGACCAGGAGGACTGATTATCAGACACATAAAACCTGAGATACTGCTCAAGAGATTGGTTCACCCTTTCAGTTTGAGCGTTGGTTTGGGGGTGATATGCAGTGGAAAAGGATAACTCAATCCCTACTAAAGAACAGAAAGCACGCCAAAACTTTGAGACAAACTGAACCCCCCTGTCAGAAACAATATTTTCAGGAAAACCATGTAACTTAAAAATGTGAGTAATAAACAGATCAGCCAAGGTTTTAGCAGAAGAGAGGTGTGGAAGGGGAATAAAATGGCCCACCTTACTGAACCTATCCACCACCCAAATGACAGTCTTCCCTTGGGAAGTGGGCAAATCCACAATAAAGTCCATCGAAAGATGGGACCAAGGTTTCTCTGCAATTGGTAAAGGAATTAACAGACCCTGGGAAGAGTTATGAGATGATTTTGACCTTTGGCAGATTGGACAGGAGTTAACGAAGGCCTTTGCATCCTGTTGAAAGAAGACCACCAGACATATCGGGATTGAGTCGACTCAATGTACAGAAGATTCTTATGATCAGTATAAACCGTGATCATATGTTTTGCTCCTTCCAGCAGATGCCGCCATTCCTCAAAGGCCCATTTAACAGCCAACAATTCTCTATTCCCGATATTAGAGAAAAATGCACAGAGATGCACCTTGTTGGTTGTCGGATGCCTTTGAGAAAGGACTGCCCCTGACCCAACTTCAGAAGCATCTACCTCTACTTTAAAAGGAAGTGCAGAGTCGGGTGTCGAAGAATGGGGGCAAAACTGAATTCCTTTTTGAGGAAGTTAAAAGCTTGTCCAGCTTCAGGAGGCCAGCTCCCTTCTTAGTCAAATCAGTAATGGGGGCAACAATTAGGGAAAATTTTTTAATAAACTGACGATAGTAATTTGCAAACCCTAGGAACCATTGGCTAGCACGCAATGATTGGGATTGGGTCCAATCCAGTAAAGCTCTCATCTTGCCTGGATTCATTTCAAGACCCTTGCTGGAAATATTAAACCCCAAAAACTGAACGGAAGTAACCTAAAAGATACATTTCTCCAGTTTTGCATAAAGATTATGAACATGATTTCTATGTTCACCCAAGTTAGAGGAGAAAATTTAAATATCGTCAAGATAGACCACTACGAATATCCCCAGCAGATCACGAAAGATGTAGTTGAGAAATTCTTGGAACACTGCGGGTGCGTTACAGAGACCAAAGCGCATTACAAGATATTCGTAGTGGCTGTCCCTGGTGTTAAATGCAGTTTTCCACTCATCCCCCTCCCTAATACGTATGAGGTTATAAGCGCCCCTAAGATCAAGCTTGGAATAGATCTTAGCACCCTTAACCTGGACAAACAATTCAGAAATTAAAGGGAGGGGATAGCGTTTTTTTATGGTGATCTTATTGAGACCCCTATAATCTATACAGGGGCGTAGACCACCATCTTTTTTCCCAACAAAAAAGAAGCCCGCCCCCGCAGGGGAACTAGAAGGCCTGATGAACCCTCTTTCAAGGTTGTCCTTTATATATTCTTTCATTGACTGGGGGTATGTTCTACCCCGAGGGGGAGTAGACCCAGGAATTAGATCTATAGAGCAGTCATACTGCCTGTGTGGGGGTAGGGTTTCTACAGCTTTCTTAGAAAATACGTCAGCATATTCAGCATATGCTGCAGTTAAACCTTCTAAAGAAGTAGTTGCCACCACTTGAAGAATACATGAACCACCACACATAAGACCCCATTGAAGAATCTTCCCCAATACCCAGTCAATATGAGGATTATGGGTCTAAAGCCAAGGTAACCCCAAAATAAGAGGAGAAGACGCACCCTCAATGATATAAAGGGCTAACCTCTCACTGTGAAGATTATCAGTGTACATGGAAAGGGACACAGATTTTTTAGTAACCAGGCCTGACCCTAAAGGTTTTTTATCAACTTCCAAAATCCTCATAGGAGGAATTAGAGGGGGTTAAGGGAATACCAAGTTTTGCCACAAAGGTATCATCCAGAAAATTCCCCTCCGCCCCTGAATCCACAAAAGCGGATACCTTGACAGAGCCCCTAGGCCAGGTAAGTTTAACAGGTATCAAAATCCTAGAGGTAGACTGGGGAGAGGAAACTTCTGCACCCAAATGGAGCTCCCTTTCTCCACTTAGGTTTGGAAGTTTCCCGGCCTCTTAGGACATAAATTCAGAAAATGACCCTTTTCCCCACAGTAAATGCAAAGACCAAGGGAACACCTGCAGGCTTTTTCCTCAGGGGTTAGATGGGATATGCCCAATTGCATGGGTTCCTCCTGAGGTTGAACCATGGAAGGGTTAGGGGACTTAACATTGGACACCACATTAGAAAAGTTATACTTAACATTGGTAAACCCAGAATGCAAAGAAGAACCCCTTTCACCTCTTCTTTCCCTCTGCTTCCTATCTACCTGGATGGCAAGTTACATGAGATCATCCAGGTTGGAAGATAAAGGGTAATTTACCAAGCTATCTTTGACAGAATCAGACAGCCCAATACGGAACTGTCTGCGAAGCGCCATGTCGTTCCACAGAGTTTCCACTGCCCACGGGCGAAACTCGGTGCAATACTACAAGATCGTAGTACAAAGCGTTAGGCAAAAGAGTAGTCAGATCAGGCCGGGTCGAGGCAGGCAGAGAATAAACGTAGTCAGGCAGGCAAGGGTCAAACCAGGAAGTCAATCAGAGGGGAAACAGAAGAGGTAGTTGGTAATCAGGCAGGGGTCAGGATCCAGAAGTCAGAATAGTCAAAATAGCCAGGCAGGGGTCACAACAGGAATCAAACAGGTTCAGGATATAGCAAACAAATAGCACAAGGCTTAGAGCACCAGGAAACACAATCCTATCACGGGCAAGGTCCCACAGCCCTAATGCTTTAAAGGCTTTAAATAGTGTTTGAATTGCGCGCTGACGTCATTACGTCAGCTCACCTGCGCCTTTAAATCTCGCAAGAACACGCCACGCGCGCCCTAAGACGCCGGCGCCTGCGGCCTAATGGAAGCCTCTCCCCCCTGCCGTCCCCCCACTAGACCACCAGGTACGTTCCTTACACCACCATTTTCCCAGAAGTTAACTGATTTTGCCCTCCCCCAGTCTAATAGTTTTCTGCAGGCAAAATTGGATGTGCGCATGCACAAATACACTTAGTGACATCATCTGAGTTATGTGCACATGTGTGGCGAGTAGTCAGTGGCTTCAGACGCACTTGTGTTTCTCCCGATGTTACTATTGGGTCTAAAAATTTAAATGACAGCTCTGAACAGCTGGTGTTTATATGCTGGACCAATTGCGCCCAATCAGGCCCCATGCCCACATTCTTCATCGGGGGCCCCTGAAAGTTTATCTGCAGTGGGGCCCCACAAAGTCTAGTTTTGAAACTGTGAGCCACACCCCAACCTGCATGTTTATATTTATGTGGTATATATGTTATGGTAATGAAATGGTGCAAAAAAAGAAAAACTTACACTCGCACACCCTTGCCGTCCGAAATATCACGAACTCCAGGTGCTAGATGCTAGAGGAATTGGACGACCTCAAATTCAGCATAGACACAGGACACACCAGCACAACATGGATACTTCAAGCAGGATTCAACCTTGCTAGTTTATTTGCGGATGCAACGTTTCGGGGCGTGACCCCTTTCTCAAGCTTGAGAAAGGGGTCACGCCCCGAAACGTTGCATCCGCAAATAAACTAGTAAGGTTGAATCCTGCTTGAAGTATCCATGTTGTGCTGGTGTGTCCTGTGTCTATGGTAATGAAATGGGCAACAAATAACGTAGTCGAAACCCAGGCAGGGTCGGTAACATTGAGACAATTCGATACAGGTTCAGGAGATGAAGGAGTAGTCGGGGTCACAGGCCAGGTCAAAACACACCCATATCACAGTACAATCCAAGATCAGAAATAACAGTCAAAACTAGCAAGAGTCTGGACATTAAAAAATGTGAACCTAAAAAAAATCTAATTAAACCGTGGAAGAAAACCCAAATACTATACCATATTTTTCAATGGGTATACAAGAACTAAAACATTTTTTAAAACTTATAAAACTCAAAACCATACAGACAATAGTTTTTATGATTTTTTGCTTAATAAATATTTAACATTACATTTTTGGAAATCATAGTTTGAATTTGGGAGTTTTTGTGCAAAATCACAGAAAAAAAATTAAATTGTAACATTGATAAATAACCCTCTAAGTGTTCACCCTATATTTTCTTTTTTTATTATGTGTGGTTTTTGAGCTCTTTAGCTTTTTATTCAGCAGCTCTCCATTTTGCAACTTCTACAACCTAGTTGCTAGGATCCAAATTACCCTAGCAACAATACACTGATTTAAAGAAAAGGCTGGAATATGAATAGGAGAGGGCCTGAGTAGAAATATGAATAATAAAAAGTAGCAATTGTGATACATTTGTTTTATAGAAAGGGTTAGCAACCCCCCCCATTTGAAAGCATGAAAGAATCAAAAGAAAAACGCAAATAATAAAAAAAAACAATGTAAAGGTGAACCACCCCTTTAAGCTTGCAAATAATTATTCTCCCCAAATTCTGACCTAAATTCTTAGCCCAGCGAAACTACTGCTCTGGGCACCCCCTACTGCTCTGGGCACTGTCCTATAGTTTTATAGAAGTGACCTTGTCCAGATATCCAACTATCAAGCTAAGAACAGGCTTCTGTGTTACAGGTGTGCATGCATATCCACCTAAATGATATTCCAACCAATATATAAATACACATTTTGGAGACAAACTAATCCTACTGGGTTTATTTAATGTTTAAATGAAATTTCAGTGGACTTAAATTAATGTGATCCAAATTACAGAAAGGTCCCTTATCCAGAAAACACTAGGTCCCTTGAATTCTGGATAACAGGTCCCAGTCAAACAGCACAACATATGTAGCCATGGCATTATAAAAAACAGTTGAGTGTAGTTTCTTTCTAGAAAAAAAGGCAGCAGTTCAGGCTTTCTTGTTGGACATTCAAAAAAGCCAAACAAAACCTAAACTTCTGCCAGAGTGAGGTATTGTGATTGTGTTTTGACTTGTTATAGGTACCATAAAGTACCAGTGAAGATTGAATACCTTCATTCTTATGTAAAATTACATTTCAATGAAATGCTGTATAGTTTTTTTTAATCTCTTTTTTATTGAATTTTTACAAGAAATTTAAGTAGAACAAAAATTAAGAAACAAGAAAAAAAAAGGAAAATGAAAAGGGGGGAAGGGAACAGAATATAAAGAGGGGAAGAGATTTGAGTCATTTAAGAGACAATATTTCACCAATGTTGCCGACATAGTAACAAATGTACATATAGACTAAGTCAACAAACTGTTACCACAGAATGACAGATATCAAGAAAGCATTAAACAGTAAATCAATAATCTTGGAGCTGCGTTGTAGGTACAACCGGTGACGACGGAGCATGTTAAACTCTAGGAGGAAGATTGCTAATAGAAGTCTGACTCTTTGAATCTGAACTATCTATGCCATTTTGTACTATAACTCAGATTTTGGTCTGCTATAAAAGGGGTAAGTTGTTTGAATTAATGTGTTTCTTCTATCTTACTGTACCATTCCTGTAATGTGGGAATCGCGGTGTGTTTCGATTTCAGTGGGATCAGCATCTTTGCTGCGTTTAATAAATGAGGTTCGATCGTCGACGTAAAGTCCCTAAGTGATTTCTCCATATGGAACAATAACACATAAGCCGGATCATCCGGTATGTTAAGATGCAAGATTTGGTTCATTGTTTGTCTAATGATTTTCCAAAATGATTGGATGAGAGGGCATGACCAGAATATATGCAGTATTGTTCCCTTGTCTGCCCCACACCTCCAACATCTATCACTTGTATGTTTAAAGATGAGTTTAAGTCTAGAGGGAGTTAGGTACCATCTTGAAGCTATTTTCTGTTTAGTTTTCTTAATCCTGCAACATCTGGAACTCTTAAATAACTTATGCATGCATTTGACAAGATGTTCTTCCTGAAATTGAATACCCAGATCCATAGACAAACGTTCTAAATAGGGTGGAGTACCGCATAAGTGCGGCTGATGTAGTATTTTATACACTTGTGAGATTACATGTTTAGGAGCGGGCTCATTAGAACAAAGGACTTTAAATGGGGTCATGTCTTGAGGAACCTCCTAAACTTTGGAAAAATTGTTTTATTTGTGCAAATTTAAAGTGATCAGGTTGTGAAAAAGGTTTAACCAGCTGAAATCTTTCCTTATCTACAAAGTCATTCCTATCCAAAAAGTGAAAAATTTGTAGGTTATCTTCAATCAACCAATGTGAAAGTATCTTAGTTGTTGACCCGCAGGAAACATCGTGTTGTTAATTATGGGTATTAGGGATGTAGCGAACGTCGGAAAAAAAGTTTGCGAACATATTCGCGAACTTGCGCAAAAATGCGAGCGGTTCGCGAACGGTTCGCGAACCCCATAGACTTCAATGGGAAGGCGAACTTTAACATCTAAAAAAGACATTTCTGGCCAGAAAAATGATTTTAAAGTTGTTTAAAGGGTGCAACGACCTGGACAGTGGCATGCCAGAGGGGGATCAAGGGCAAAAATGTATCTGAAAAATCTGCCTGTGTGTGCTTGGAAGAGATAGTGTAGGGGGAGAGCTGTTAGTGATTTCAGGGACAGATGATAGTAAGTTTGCTGGCTAGTAATCTGCTTGATACTGCTCTGTATTGGAGGGACAGAAGTCTGCAGGGATTTGAGGGACATTTTAGCTTAGGTAGCTTTGCTGGCTAGTAATCTACTGTTCTCTTTAAACAACTGCCATACATTGACCTTGTAGGCATTGTTTGCCCAGTTTTTTTGGACGCAGCCACTGAAGCACAGTTGCCAGAAAAAATATGCCATATAAATGCTGAAAATAGTCATTTTTCGCCATACGTTGACCTTGTAGACATTGTTTGCCCAGTTTTTTTGGACGCAGCCACTGAAGCACAGTTGCCAGAAAAAATATGCCATATAAATGCTGAAAATAGTAATTTTTCGCCATACGTTGACCTTGTAGACATTGTTTGCCCAGTTTTTTTGGTTGCAGCCACTGAAGCACAGTTGCCAGAAAAAATATGCCATATAAATGCTGAAAATAGTCATTTTTTTGGTCGCAGCCACTGAAGCACAGTTGCCAGAAAAATTATGCCATATAAATGCTGAAAATATAAATTTTTTTGGTTGCAGCCACTGAAGCACAGAGGCCAGAAAAATTATGCCATATAAATGCAGAAAATATGCATTTTTTTGGTCGCAGCCACTGAAGCACAGTTGACAGAAAAATTATGCCATATAAATGCTGAAAATATAAATTTTTTTGGTTGCAGCCACTGAAGCACAGAGGCCAGAAAAATTATGCCATATAAATGGAGAAAATATGCATTTTTTTGGTTGCAGCCACTGAAGCACAGAGGCTAGAAAAATTATGCCATATAAATGGAGAAAATATGCATTTTTTTGGTTGCAGCCACTGAAGCACAGAGGCTAGAAAAATTATGCCACATAAATGGACAAAATATGCATTTTTTTGGTTGCAGCCACTGAAGCACAGAGGCCAGAAAAATTATGCCATATAAATGCAGAAAATATGCATTTTTTTGGTTGCAGCCACTGAAGCACAGAGGCCAGAAAAATTATGCCATATAAATGCAGAAAATATGCATTTTTTTGGTTGCAGCCACTGAAGCACAGAGGCCAGAAAAATTATGCCATATAAATGCAGAAAATATGCATTTTTTTGGACGCAGCCACTGAAGCACAGTTGCCAGAAAAAATATGCCATATAAATGCTGAAAATAGTCATTTTTCGCCATACGTTGACCTTGTAGACATTGTTTGCCCAGTTTTTTTGGTTGCAGCCACTGAAGCACAGAGGCCAGAAAAAATTAAACCAGTAGGGTTTGCACCCTAGTTTGTAACGGTGGCGGAGTGAGGAGGACGCTAAAGGACAGCTGTGTGTGGAGTCATGAGGCTTGAAGAGAAGGACAGCTGCATAGAAGTCAGAACAAGTCTTCCGGCGTGCAGTAACCCTCCGAGATCCACCCCTCATTCATTTTAATAAAGGTCAGGTAATCGACACTTTTGTGACCTAGGCGAGTTCTCTTCTCAGTTACAATCCCTCCTGCTGCACTGAAGGTCCTTTCTGAGAGCACACTTGAGGCTGGGCAAGACAAGAGGTTCATGGCAAATTGTGACAGCTCTGGCCACAGATCAAGCCTGCGCACCCAGTAGTCCAGGGGTTCATCGCTCCTCAGAGTGTCGATATCTGCAGTTAATGCCAGGTAGTCCGCTACCTGCCGGTCGAGTGGTTTTTCTAGAGACGATAATATTATCAATATTTAGACAAAATGTGAACAAGCTCACACAGCTAGATGGCGGTTTGAAGAAAACACTGTGCAAATAATGCCCACAAGATCAACGTATACACTACTACAGCGGTGGATACGGATTACGTAAAATATATTATGGCTGCTTGAAAAAAGTCACTCCGGTGTTTTTTCTGGAGACGGTAATATTATGGATATTTAGACAGAATGTGAACAAGGTCACACAGCTAGATGGCTGTTGGTTGAATAACACACTGGGCAAAAAATGCCTACAGGGCAAATAATGCCTAAAAGGTCAACTTATACACTACTACAGCGATGGATACGGATTACGTAAAATTTATTATGGCTGCTTGAAAAAAGTCACTCCGGTGTTTTTTCTGGAGACGGTAATATTATGGATATTTAGACAGAATGTGAACAAGGTCACACAGCTAGATGGCTGTTGGTTGAATAACACACTGGGCAAAAAATGCCTACAGGGCAAATAATGCCTAAAAGGTCAACTTATACACTACTACAGCGATGGATACGGATTACGTAAAATTTATTATGGCTGCTTGAAAAAAGTCACTCCGGTGTTTTTTCTGGAGACGGTAATATTATGGATATTTAGACAGAATGTGAACAAGGTCACACAGCTAGATGGCTGTTGGTTGAATAACACACTGGGCAAAAAATGCCTACAGGGCAAATAATGCCTAAAAGGTCAACTTATACACTACTACAGCGATGGATACGGATTACGTAAAATTTATTATGGCTGCTTGAAAAAAGTCACTCCGGTGTTTTTTCTGGAGACGGTAATATTATGGATATTTAGACAGAATGTGAACAAGGTCACACAGCTAGATGGCTGTTGGTTGAATAACACACTGGGCAAAAAATGCCTACAGGGCAAATAATGCCTAAAAGGTCAACTTATACACTACTACAGCGATGGATACGGATTACGTAAAATTTATTATGGCTGCTTGAAAAAAGTCACTCCGGTGTTTTTTCTGGAGACGGTAATATTATGGATATTTAGACAGAATGTGAACAAGGTCACACAGCTAGATGGCTGTTGGTTGAATAACACACTGGGCAAAAAATGCCTACAGGGCAAATAATGCCTAAAAGGTCAACTTATACACTACTACAGCGGTAGTAAAATAAAAAAAGTAAAATAAAAAAAAAATGAATATTAAAAAAAAAAAATTACAGTTGGTGCTGCTGAACTACTAGGAGCAGCAGATTAGCACACCAGTCCCACTCCCCAACACTGCTAGACTAATAGCACTGGGCTCTTATAGTAGTAGTAGTAGTAGTAGTAGTAGTAGTAGTAAAACAACAAAAAAATAAATAAAAGCAGTCCTTACAAGGACTACTGTTATTGCAGCAGTCAGCAGATGAGATCAGAAGCAGGACAGCTGCCCACTGCAGCTACATACAGAGCACTGCAGTAGAAGGTAGATTACTAGCCAGCAAAGCTACCTAATCTTAAATGTCCCTCAAACCCCTGCAGACTTCTGTCCCTCCAATAACAGAGCAGTATCAAAACGATTACTAGCCAGCAAACTTTCAACTGTCCCTGAAATCACTAACAGGCAGCAGCTCTCTCCCTACACTATCTCTTCAGCACACACAGGCAGAGTGAAAAAAACGCTGCAGGGCTTCGGTTTTTATAGGGAAGGGGAGTGGTCCAGGGGAGAGCTTCCTGATTGGCTGCCATGTACCTGCTGGTCTGGGGTGAGAGGGCAAAAAAAGCGCCAACAATGGCGAACCCAAAATGGCGAACGTCGCGCGACGTTCGCGAACTTCCGGCGAGCGCGAACACCCGATGTTCGCGCGAACAAGTTCGCCGGCGAACAGTTCGCGCCATCTCTAATGGGTATGAGAGTGGAAGGAAATTGTGTAAGTTTAAGTCTTGTGCGACATTTGTCCCACATCGAGAAAGTGTGCATGAGAAGGGGATGATCCGCATACTTAATTCTCCTATATCTTGTTGTTCAATCTCTACCCATAGTTTAGAATCTACATGGTGTGACCAGTCCACAATGTGACCCAATACTACTGCATAATAGTATAGTCTACAGTCAGGTAAGGGACACCCCTCCTTGCTCTTTATCTCTTTATCTTTTATCAATATTTTATGGCTCAGTCTAGATTTTTTATTTTGCCAGATGAATTTTGTTATGACGGATTGTAGAGAATCAAGTGTAGACTCATATATTTGTAAGGGGATGGATTGAAAAATGTATAGTATATGCGGAATGATGTTCATTTTAACCACGTTCATGCGACCAAATCATGAAAGAGGCTTGTCAAGCCAGCGGTCTAGGTCTTTTCTGATATTTGATAGGAAGTCTTTTAAGTTTTTAGAGACCCAGTCATTATAATCTTTCGAAATTTTAATACCCATCTGGGTATTAAATCTATGTTAAGTGGTGTTGGGACCATTTGTATGGGAAAGTATATGACATGGATTGTATAATTTGCAGTGGCAAAGATATATTTAAGGCTGTAGATTTAGTGAAATTAACTTTGAAGTTACTAAGGTATCCAAACTGTGTCAGTAATTGGTTAAGTGTCAGGATTGAAGTAGTGGGTTGTGTGATAAAAAAAGCAGGTCATCAGCATACGCAGCAATTTTGTACTGGTGACCTATGATAGTTACCCTTTGTTTTTTTTTTTGCTCAGAAAAGGTTTTTATTGGAAAGCAAATTAAATGGTAACAGTGTGTCAGACAAAGGTTAGAGACATCTTGTCACGGAACAGAAAAAAAAAGGCACAATCAAAACATTTATCACATAGGCAGTAGTTACCTCCGCCTCCCACCCCCCTCAGGACAAGAAACATGAAGACCACCAGGTAGTTGTGCCACAAAGGATTACTAAACTTGTGCAGGTTGTAGTTGTGGAGTGCAGTCCAAGCTACCAGTCCACAGCCGCCAAATCTGTATGTATTTAAGCAGTTGACCTTTCTTATCCAGGGCAGCTTTTTCAATTGCGGCCACATAGTTCATAGCCACATGCCATTCCTGAATGGATGGTGGTTTATGGTCCTTCCAATGCAAGGTTATCATTTTCCGTGCTTGAAATAAAGCCTTTAGCACAAAAATTCTGGTGTATTTGTCCAAGGAAGCGTCCAAGTCCAGATATGACAGACAAGATCTGACAGCGGCTGTCCACCCCGGTATGGCACCATTCAGCCAAGCTATCACCTCCTGCCAGTACTGTTGGAGAGCCGTACATGCCCAGATCGTGTGTACCAGGGTGGCCACCTCCTTCTCACATCTAACACATATTGGTGATGGCACCACTTTCATAACAAACAGCCTGTGTTTAGTAAAATATGCCCTGTGGATGAAGTACAGTTGTACTAATCTATGTCTCTGGGACAGAGAGACCAGCAGTGGGGTTTTCAGGATCAAATCCCATTGCTCATCTGAGATAGCTCCTACATCCTCCTCCCATCTCGCCCTAGCCGGGAGCTCGAGGTCCCTATGTAGTGGGGTATGGAGCTGTTTGTACAGTGTGGAAATCAGCCCTCTCCGTTTATTACCTAACAACGTATCCTGTATAGGAGAATCACCCAGCTTTATTGGCCTTTGACCACTTTGTTTATGTAGGGCCATCCTGAGTTTATGGTGCGTGAACCACTGGGATGGGGGGAGGTGTCTGGTGATTTGAAGTGTGTGCATTGGGATCACCTGGCCGTCCGCCCAGACATCTCCCAAACAGGTAATCAAGAGGGACCCCCAAACTTTGGAGGGTCACATAGAAGAAGGTGGGGGAACAAAGCATTACCCCTGAGGCGGGTAGACTCTAAATCTAAGAAGTAGATGCGCTTGGCGAAGAGCCTCTGATGTAGGACCAGAACGGAGGAATGTTTGCTTGGTTTTTTAACCAGTAAGGCCAGCCAAGGGGAGCCGGGGAAACCTGTTACCGAATTCCAAAGATGGTACAGCGGGGGTGGGGGAGTTCCTCGTGCATCATACACGTAGCATGGGACAACTGGGCTGCCACATAGTAGAGGAACAGATCCGGGAAGGCCATACCCCCCTCTTCCCTACCTCTCATGAGGGTGGACAGTCTAAGCCTAGCCCTGGAGGCACCCCAGATAAACTTCCCCAGGATTGCATTCAACTTGGTAAACCATTTTTTAGGTACACGTATGGGAGAGTGCCACAAGATATACAACATTTTGGGTAAAACATACATTTTGACCAAGTGGATTTTCCCAGCAGGACCAATTGGCAGAGACCCCCAGCGAGTGCATTTGCTTTGGGTCCACTGGACTAGTGGGTCAACATTTTCTTCTATATACTTAGAGAGGGCAAGGAGACCTGGACCCCTAGGTAGGTGAACTTGTTCGTTATTTGGAGGGGACAGCTCTGTATTGTCTCATCATGTTGCAGCTTATCTAAAAGGAACAGGTTAGATTTGGAAGTATTGGTCCGTAAACCTGAGATAGAGCCAAATGACTCTGTCAATTGAGTCAGGGCCACCAGGGAGGTACCCCTGTCCCCCCAAGTATACCAACATGTCATCAGCATAAAGTTGGAATTTTTCACAATGTCCTGCCAGATGGAGACCCTGGATATCCGGGCTTAACCGAACTGCTTGAGCAAAAGGCTCAATGGCAAGGGCAAACAACAGGGGGGACAAGGGGCATCCCTGACGAGTACCCCTCCCAAGTGTGAAGGATTCAGTACTCAGAGAGTTGATACGTAGCATTGCCGAGGGATATCTGTAGAGAAGTTTGACCATATCTATAAACCGAGGGCCGAAACCCATCGTAGCCATGACTTGCCACAGGTAGGGCCATTCAACTGTGTCGCAAGCTTTCGCTATGTCTAAGGCCGCAACAGCTCTAGCACCTTTATTATCATGGGAGGCCATGAGATTTAGGAATAATCGTCTAGTGTTGAGAGCTGTGGTTTTGTTAGGAATGAACCCTACCTGGTCCGGGCCAACGAGCTGTGTTATAACTTTCCCTAGCCTCCTGGCTAACACTTTGGCGTAAATTTTCACATCTGCCGTCAACAGCAAGATTGGCCTGAAGGACTCACACTGCTGGGGGTCCTTACCCTGTTTCGGTAAGAGAATGATAGCAGCTTCATACATTGATTGGGGAAGGAAACCTGCTCTCTTCATAGACACGTAGAAGTAAGGGGGAAAACAGAACTGAGTGCCTCTTGTAAAGCTCAATTGGGATGCCATCTGATCCGGAGGCCTTCCCTAGGGGAAAATAATCTATGGCTTCCTGGACCTCCTGCAGTGTAATCTCAGATTCCATAAATTCCCTATGGGCAGGCTGCAGTACAGGAAGATCTAATGGGATAAGAAATTGAGTAATTTCAGATTCAGTAATCTGTGACTTAGAGGCATACAAATCTTTGTAGAAGTCTACCAGCAGTTCCTTGAGTTTGCCTGGCTCAGTGTGTAGTATTCCCTGGGGGTCTTTCAAGGCTGGAATGGAGGGGGGGAGTCATGGGTTCTAGCTATGAGAGCAAGTAGACGACCCGGCCTCTCACCATGTTCAAAAATATTGATTTTGGAAAAGTTCTGATTACTTAGGGCTATTTGTCTTAGATGTTGGAGGTACTTCTCCTGGGTCTCCCTCAGGGCCTCTAGATTTTCCGTGGGGGATAGGGCTTCTAGAGAGTCTGACTGCGAAACTTGCTTCTCCAACTCTAGCTGTGCTAAATATGACCGCTGTTTGTATGCCTTTATGTCAGCCGTGATGGAATTTCTGAGGTATGATTTGAGTGAGTCCCAAAAGGGGAGAATGCAATTGGGAGGAAGGTTAGCCTGAACGAAGTCATTAACAGAGTGTTCCACCGACTCTTTATTGTCTAGGATTTTGAGCCAAATCGGGTTAATAGACTGCCGTGGGCGTGAGAGTTTGTATGGGAGGCTCAGGGGGGCGTGATCTGAGATCCCTCTGGGGAGGTAATCAGCCCGCCCGAGGTAGGGAGCTAGAGACCCTTCGATGAAAGCCAGGTCAATTCTGGACAGAGCAGAGTGGGAGGTAGTAAAACAGGAGAATTGTGCCAGAGTGGGGTTGGCCAACCTCCATGGGTCATGCAAGGCTAGGGAGGACATAAACCTGGCTAATTGGATTTGAGCGGGGAGGGGCCTCGGGTGCCTGTACACCCTATCCAGTGCTGGAGACAGTACTTCATTAAAGTCACCCGCCACAAGTACCATGGCGTGAGGGAACTGAGTCATGTGGTCTGCCAAAGTGTGCAGCACATCCATTTCAAAAGGGGCGGGATATAAATATTAACCAGGAGTAGCTCACAGGCGTAGATGTAACAATGTAGGAATATAAACCTGCCCTTTCTGTCAGTTCGAAGTGACCCAAATCTAAAAGGCACTGCCCTATTAATCAGGATAGACACCCCAGAAGAATGTGTCGAATATGGGGCATGGTAGAGCCATCCCACCCATGGCCTCTTCAGAGCCCTAAGCTTTGCCCCAGTAAGATGTGTCTCCTGCAAGAATGCAATGGAGGTTTTGTGCGCCTTTAAAAAGTCCATGACTAGCCTGCGTTTGATGGGAGAGTTTAGGCCCCGCACATTCCAACTGGTCACATACAACGCCATTTGACTTTAGGAAAGGAATTGTTACCTATAAAATCACACCCTGCCCTCCGCCTAGCACAGAACCATTCTGAGCATTACCACATAACATAAACAAACAACATTGGATGTACAATGTGAAACAAACGAGATATTCCCAAGGGTGCTGCAAGCACCAGTACATCCCAGCAATCCCGCCTCCCCTTCTACCCCATCCCCAACTGGGGGCAGAATTCATTCCCGGAACCAAAAAAGGAAAGTGGAGTGGATCGAAAAACTTAGTCCAGTCTAGGACCGTGATCAACTAACGTAGAAATGGCGGCTGCTGCTACTCCTCATGATGGAAACCAAGAGCAGTAACAAGTGGGAATAAGAGATACGCCAACTGGCGTGGAACCAGCCTCCCCTCCTTGGGTTGTGTATAGAAGGCATATATAAAAAAAAAAAAAAAAAAAACAGGGGAAAAACGTAGAGGGAATAGCCACAGGGAGTATACTTGTGGGTAGTCAAAAAAAAGAGAAGTAGCAGTAACAAGAGGGACTTAAAGCAGTTAGCAAGGGCAAGGCCGGAGCACAGATCTTACCCGCTCCGGACCTCAGTGAAGCTGTAATGGTGGTACATTGTTGGCATCCATCCATGCATCGGCCTCCCTCGGGGATGTGAAGAAGTGTGACGTGCCATTAATTGTAATCCGTAGGCGAGCAGGATAAAGCATTGCATAAATCATCTTGGCCGCTCTCATCCGCTTTTTGACATCCAGGAACTTTGCCCGCTGTCGCTGAACTTCAGCTGAGTAGTCCGCGTAGATAGAGATGGACGCCGACTGGAACCGAATGGCCTCCTTCGTGTGCGCCATTGCAAGAATCACGTTGCAGTCTCTGGCATTCAGTAGTCTGGCGATGAGAGGCCTCGGCGGGGCGCCCGAAGGGGCAGGTCTTGTAGGCATCCGGTGGGCTTTCTCCAGTGCGAATGCCAATGACAGGTTTTTGCGCCCAAACACCTCCTCCAGCCAGGTCTCAACAAAGGCCTCAGGTTTGGCACCCTCCACCTTCTCCGCAAAGCCCACAAACCGGAGGTTGTTACGGAGGAGACGGTTTTCCAAATCGTCCGCTTTGGCGGAGTTGTTGTGAGCATGTTTCTGGACCTCCAGAAGAGGGGCACACAGATCCTCCAGCGCGCTCACCCACCTCTCTGCTTCGGATGTCCATTCCCGTAGTTTCTGCAGGTCTTGCCTTATAATGGACAGATCCAATTTGATCTCGTCGGTTTTGGCATTGATTAAAGTTGCACTCGCCTCTGTAATTTCTTGTAGGATGTTAAGCAGTGTAGTTTCATCCTCTGCCGGTGGGATAGGCGAGGAGGGGGCGCTGGGTTCAGAGCCGCCGCCATCTTGCCTCTCTTCGTGGGCATATTTCCCCAGCTTCACTGCCGCCGCTGAGGCCGTTTCTGGGCTCTGTTTTGTCCCATAATCGACCTTTGGGTAAAGGTTGCCCCTGCACTTCGTCCGGCGAGTTGCCCCTGCACTTCGTCCGGAGCCATAGTTGGTAGGAAATCAGTAGCCTAATTCAGAATAACCAGGGCTCAGGGAGAGGAGCTCCGCCACGCACGTCTGATCACATCTAGCTTCAGGCCACGCCCCGATAGTTTTTTTACCTCCTGGTTCAACCATACATGGCATAGGAGGGGTTCCAATTCTATCGCAAATAAAGCTGGTGAGAGAGGGCAGCCCTGTCGTGTGCCGTTGCAGATGTCAATGAAGTTGGTCAACTGGCTGTTAATGCTATGGGATTTTTATATAATGCCTGTATAAATGCTGCATAGTTTTTACACAAACAGTTTTTTTCCCTGTTAAAATCACCTTGAGGTAAAACTTGAATTCTCTGCTACTGTCAGGGCCTAGCGGTTCTAGCAGAATCAGGATCAAGCTGGGGTGCAGATACAGAAGGTTAAGCAGATCAGGTCAGAAGAAGGTCCAGGCAAGAAGGTCAGAGTACAAAGCGAATTAGCATTATCAGAATCAGGCAGAGGGGTCAGGAACCAAAGATCAGTCAGTAGAATAATTATAGCACCCTGACGAATTCTGACAACATCACGCAGAGCGAACTAACCTCAATTAGTCTCTAAGTGGAGACATAACCAGAATGTACAAGAGTGTTTTCAATACCAGTTGTCTGAATTCTGGTCCCAAAACACAGGCACAGTCTCTGAGACAACAGTGTGGAATACTTGCAAGGCCTGGACTCAGGGGCATTTCTGACATAAGGCAAGGTGAGCACTCAGACGGCAGCTCCCCAGAAGTTACCAGGGGCGGCAAAAGAGGGGGGGCAGCATTGTGAATGTCACCTCAGGCGGCGTTACAGCCTGAAACCTGCCTGCCTGGACTAGAGGGCTTTATATCTCTCTTATTAAGAGGGAGAAACTAAAGATAGATGAATACCAAGGCAAAATCATTTGTAGGAGGCAAAAGCTAGTATATCCAATGGGGATAACCCCAAACCCAGACAGGCTATGACACAGGTGCAAAGATCTGTGGACCCACTCCACATCAAAAAGTACTCACAATTTTAAATTAATAGGCGAGCAGCCTGGTATCGAAAAGTTCATGACTTTGCAAACCATTACAAGTTATTTTCATAACTTAATTCATTTGGGATACTAACTGGTCTGGACATATGGATATATGTGTTGGGATTCCGACACTACCCCTGTTGACAAACAGTCTTCTTACTGCATCATAGTATATGTTGATATGCGTATTACTTTATTAATATATAGTGTTAAACTCTAACATAGAGTGTTAGAACTAATATAGGATGGGCCCCTTTTCATACACAGCACCATTTGGTTTTTAAATGTGATTCATTTGCACGTTTGTCAATAAACATTTGTATTTTATTTATATATATATATATATATATATATATATATATATATATATATATATAGATATATGTATATATATATATATATATGTGTGTATATATATATATATATATATATATATATCTATATATATATATATATATATACTGTATATTGTAAATATTTGATTAGGACCTAGCCAGTTCAAAGAGTATAAATCCCTTTTATATATAACTTTTGGTTTGATGTGCACTTTTGGTTGTGGGGATACTCTTTTGGTAATTTACAGCTCATGTATCATTGAACTGCTGCTCAATTTATGAATTTAATTTTGACTCTCCATAGTGCACTTATTATAACATCGCTATTCTCGAATATCTGTAAATGGATGTGGGAGCATTTTTCTTCCCCTTTTCTTTCTTGTCTGTACAATAGAAACTTAAAAAATTTGACCACCAAATTGGCACCAAAATCCAGTGTATGACCTCATCATCATCATAGCCCCATCCACTCAGTGTGTCCTGGGCATAAACAAAAGTAGAAAAATTAACTCTTGTAATGTAAACCTCTTACACAAGCACCTACTCCATCTGATTTCCAGAACTTACGAGCTTTCTTAGGTCTTACTTCATGGTATTATAAATGTATTCCAGTCGTGAGAGTACAAAAACATGGATTTTGGCATGCCCTCTGATGGAATCAGATATTTTATATTTGCAATGTTTCTGAGATGGAAGAATGCAAATATTAAGGATAGAGTTGTGTTTTCCATGAAAAATTTAGTTATTGAGGTTATTTTTTGGTCAAAACTCACATTATACCCCGACCCTGGAAAAAGTTTGAATCTGAAAATACACAATCTAAAACCTATCAAGGTCATCTAAGAGTCAATGGCAAAGGTCACTTGAACTATTTGAAGATGTTAATAACCTGCATGATGTTCGAGTTTTTTTGGAGGGCTAACTTTGATGAGAACAATTAGACTAGCTCTACATACTTACCATAATTCATTAAAGGGGAACTATCACGCAAATGAATATTTAATATAAGCTTCATCATACTGTAAGAAACTTTCAAAATACAATCAATTAAATATTCTGCATTGTTTCTGAAATAATCAAGTTTATCTTCACTATCCCTTTCTCAGCATCTGTTTCTCTTCATTCTGACTTCTTGCATGAGTTGGGTGTCAGATATTCATTGACATTTAGATCCAATATTTCTTATAGGGGGATTCTTTTCCTAGTCAAAGTCAAAAGTCAAAGTAAACTTTATTGTCATCTCAGCAGTATACGGATACACAGTGAGATGAGACGACGTGGCTCCAGCTAGAACATATCATAAAAAGGTACATAGAATACACAATAAATATTTTTAACATTTGAAATGTGCAATATATTGGCAGAAAGTGGATATATACATGTGTAAACCTTTAGAATTGTTCAAATAAATTAACAGTTCATAAAGTTCAGTTCACAGTTCAGGTGTGTCTGGAATGTAGTGGGAGGGTAGGAAGTGAGTTGAGGAGTCTGATAGCTTGTGGAAAAAAGCTTTCACGCAGCCTGGTTGTTCGTGATTTAATGCTGCAAAATCGTCTGCCGGATGGGAGCAGCGTGAACAGCCCGTACTAGGGGTGTGTGGTGTCCAGTGCAATGCTGGAGGCCTTTCTTGCACGGTGCTTGTGGAAGATGTCCTGCAGTGATGGAAGAGCCACTCCAATAATGTTGCCAGCTGCTTTGACAGTCCGCAGTAGACTTTTCAGGTCAGCAGCACTGGCACTACAGTACCAGATGGAGATGCAGCTCGTCGGGACACTCTCTATGGTGCCCCTGTAGAACACTATGAGGGTGGGAGGTGAAGGCTGGCCCATTTCAGTCATCTCAGGAAGTGAAGACGCTGCTGAGCCTTTTTGACTGGGGTTAGTGCAACAGGGCGGTAGTAATTCAGGCAGGTTACTGAAGATTTCTTTGGCACTGGAATGATGGTGGTGGACTTGAAGCATATGGGGATGATCATCTGGCTTAGTGATGTGTTGAAAATGTCAGTGAAGACGTCTGCCAGCAGATCAGCGCAGTCTCTGAGCACACGACCAGAAATGTTGTCTGGTCCAACAGCCTATCGTGGATTGACCTTGTTTAAGGTTCGCCTCACTTCGGCTGTGGGTAGACAGATGACTTGGTAGGTGAGAGGAGGTGTGGTTTTCCTCACAGGCTCTTTGTTCAGCATATCGAACCGTGTGTAGAATTTGTTTAGTTCCTCTGGGAGTGTGGCGTTTTCGTCGCTGCTGCTCCGCGGAGGCTTGTACTGTGTGAAAGCCTGAATGCCTAGGAATTCATCCTAGCAGATGAATTAGAGCTCACTCAAATAAGTGATTGTATTTTGAACGTTTTTTTTATACCTCGAAAGAACTCAAATGAACTCACAACTTGAATGGTTTCTAATGTAAGGAAAAATGTGGTTCTGCAAGTTCAAGTTGCGAAACCCGAAAACTTGATTTGAATGAGTTTTCGGTGAAAAAAATTCAAATTGCTCGAGTTTTCAAGCAAAACCCGCTGAAAAAAACTCGACCATCATCTAGGATATTAACATCTTCAAATAGTTCAAGGGACCTCTGCCATTGACATGTTAGTTTTGACCAAAAAAATCAACTTGAAAACTTGAATTTTCATGGAAAACACGAGCCTTTTTCATCTGACTATTTGCAGCTTTCAAATGGGCGAGGCTGACCCCTTCTAAAAAGCAAATGTTCTGTAAGGCTACAAATGTATTATTAATGCTACTTTTTATTACTTTACTTTCTATTCAGGCCCACTCCTATTCATATTCCAGTCTCTTATTGAGATCAGGGTGTGGTTGCTATGGTAATTTGGGCCCTAGCTACCAGATTACTTAAAATGCAAATTGAAGAGCTGCAGAATAAAAAGATAAATAATTCTAAAACCTCAAATTATAAAAAATGAAAACCAATTGCAAATTGTCTGAGAATATCACTCTCTACATCATACTAAAAATTATCTCAAAGGTGAACAGCCCCTTTAATATTTAATTTGTAATAATTACTTGATATTTTAGATAAAAGATCACAGCTTCCTCCATATTAATTATAATAGCAGCAACATATTATATTCTTCCACTGGAAATTATCAGATTAAATAGTACCTGAAGTAACACACTTTTACTAAATATCAGTGCAAAAACCTGACCAATGGAAACAAACATTATACAGTTGGTAACAAAAAAAGATCAACAAATAATTACATACCCAAACTTCTGTTTTTCTAGAGGTCTAGGGCAGTCCTTTCCAACTCTCTCTGTAAAGTGGGCTGATTATTTGTTGTGCTACAATAGTCAGATTATAATAAAATCATGATGTCATCCAAAGAGTGAAGCTCTTGAACAGTGCCCATAAAAATCTTTTAGAGGGTCATTGTGCAGCTCTTTGGCCTCCAATCAACGCTGATCTCGGAGACCTTAACTTATATAAGCACCTGAACAATAAGTATTTTCCTTCTATGTGAATGAAGCTTTGGTGTGAGAGAGAGAGAGAGAGAGAGAGAGAGAGAGAGGGAGGGAGGCTTGAAGTTAACAGGCCGGTTCTGTGGGTTGTAGATCTTGCCTTGACACATCACTCTTGCTAGTGCAGAGTCTGAACTACTCATATTATTACAAGAATGTAATCATGTTTAAATAGAAGATACAATGTGATATGAAGTAATTCTGGAAATACACTTAAAGATTTGGCCCTTTGTGCTTGAAGAGACTATGATGAAAATTTGTCTTATAGCACATGGTTTAAGCAATGCAGAAAGTAATCATTATATATCTTATTTTATATTCATAGTGTATGGTTATACAACAACACAGACACTTTGACCACAGTGGGTAAACATAATCGTTGAATGATTTGATTACTTAGCAGAATACTTACAGTATATACAGTATTTATATATGCTATACATGCTTTACCTAATACACATTTTTTGATTCGATAATACCCTGTGGTTGCTGGTTCTTCTTTGCAAATGTATATTGATATATATATATCTTATATTTATTATATTACCTTTGTAAAATACAACATAGGCTGAGCCCCCCCCCCCACACACACACACACACACAAGGAGCTGGAAAGAAAAAAGTACTTTATTACATTGTGCAATGTGCTTCAGATGGTAAAAAGAGAAACACCCATAGTCTATTTTGAGTATCTGTGGCAAACAGGAAGAGATTTCTTGATTCATTATGCGTGACTCATGTATAAACACCCAGAGATAGAACCTGCATCTAAATGGCTGCTGTTATTATTGTTTACGGTACTTTATAAGCCTCTGAATTCTGACACCAGTATAAAAGAAATTAAGCTTTAGGCTACTCTTTTTTTCTACCATAAAAATATCAGTGGAGACAATCCTAATAGTGTGGTATCAGGCGGTATTGTAACTGAAATAACCAGATCAACACGAGAGTCTCACTAGTCTTTGTGACCTATAGAACAACTGTCCATAGCTGGTAAAATACTGTACCACCAAGCAGCCTGGAACTGGAATGGTTTAGCAATGGCATAACAAAAAGTACTGTGTACAACAAGTCTGTGTGAGGTAAGGAGATTTGTGTCTGAAGCAGAGTAAATGTTAAAGTAGACTTTTACAGTACATTTGAGAACTACTACAACAAGCATAAGTACTGAGTATATTATTATTATTAGTGCTGCTGCTTTAAATCATAGTGTTATCTGTATGATTCCTAGTCAGAACAGTTCATTATCTGTTTTGCAATTTACAAAAACAAGTTGCTGGCTTCTAATCTCTGATGGACCAACTTGGCAATAATCTGTGAATTTGCTACTCCTAATCACTTTAGCCAAACTAAACAACTTGAGTAAAACACTCATTGACAACAATGAAAATAGCAAGCAACCAGACGGTAATCCTCACTGCGTGGAACCGGATGGCCTGGGTGTCCAGACCCCAGGCCCTTCACTTGCAGCGAAACAATTCTACTTCAAATATAATGGATTTAGCATAGCTTGGCACTCACCACGTCTGTCTGATGGCTCGGGTGTCGTGCCCCGAACCCGTAGCTTAGGCGAAACCAATCTTCAAAAATGAATATGCACGCACTCCTGCAGCCGTGACAATTGAGGTAAAAAGTGTAGCTTTATTTCTTCATGTTAAAAGCAGCGTCCTGAGGAGTAACATAGTAAGTTAGGTTGAAAAAAGACACACGTTCATCAAGTTCAACCTTAAGTCTGTATATAACCTGTGTAACTGCTAGTTGATCCAGAGGAAGGCAAAAAAACATTTGACGCCTCTCCAATTTGCTTCAGAGGGGGAAAAAATCCTGACACCAGTCCTTGGATCAACTTGTGCTTTAAGCTATCTTCCATAACCTTGTATTCCCTCACTTGCTAAAAAGCCATCCAACCCCTTCTTAAAGCTATCTAATTTGTAAGCCAGTACGACTGATTCAGGGGGAGAATTCCACATATTCACAGCTCTCACTGTAAAAAAAACGAATATTTAGACGGAACCTCCTTTCTTTTAATCGTAGCTGAGAAGGGTGGGAGCTACAACATGGAGCTGGTCACTGCTCCTGTATAACTAACATCCTTCCCAGCTATAGTGAGGTGATCCCACTGGTGTCTAATAAAAGGGCAGCCAAGTTTGGGAGTTTTACTTTGAAAGCAGCAAGTAAGTTGCAGGTAAAACTAAGTCCCTTTGTAAAATGTATAATGAAGCAATAGAATTCTTAATGAATCAAATGAAAATTGAGCATAGGACTGGCCAGATATGGGATGACTTTGACGTAGTTGGCCAGCCTAAATATATTGCAATATATGGACAAACAATCCCTGTTTTGTTTAAAGGGTAAGGCATTTTTCAGTAGCAGTATGCAACACTTTCCTTCTAACAGTGCTACTGTTAGCAGAATGGCGAGGCAGAGGAGGAGCGGTTGCTGAGGTATATGAGCCTTGCAGCAGTGTTCATTATGGACTGGAGAGGTGACAGTCTCTGGAGGGGAAGGCCAATTAAAAGAGAGTTACAGTAGTCTAGATGTGATATGACGAGCGAGTGAATAAGAATTTTGGCAGCATCTTGGGTGATAAATTATTGTATTTTGGATATGTTCCTTAGGTGGAAGTGACATGATTTAAAAAGTGACTGGATATGAGGAGTGAATGACAGAGCAGAATCTAGGATAACCCCAATGCACCGGGCCTGGGGAGAGAGGGTGATAGTGGAATTGTTAACTACGATGGATACTTCCGGGATGTTACTGGTGTTAGTTGGAGGAAAGAGAACCATTTCAGTTTTAGAGAAGTTTAATTTAAGGTAGCGTTGCGACATCCAGGTAGAGATAGCCGACAGGCAGGAGGAGACACGAGTTAGGAGTTCTGGGTTGAGATCAGGAGATGAGAGCTAGATCTGAGTATCGTCAGCATAAAGGTGGTAGTGAAAACCATACGAGTTGATTAATTTGCCGAGGGTGGAAGTGTAGAGGGAGTATAGTTATGGTCCCAGGACAGAGCCTTGAGGAACTCCAACAGAAAGAGGTAGGGGAGAAGATGCTACTCCGTTGTAGGAGACACTGAAGGAACGATGGGTGATGTAAGAAGAGAATATAAATATTTAAATGAACAAAATATGAACATGAATGATTGCAACAAGAATTCACAATATATGTATGTATAACAGGTATAAACAGCATATTAATGGTAATTAGCATGGAACATCCAATTCTGAATTCATGCCAAAAGGTATCCTGGTTTTGAGATTGAAAATCCAAAAGCTTCTCTTTTGGCAAGTATTTTACACAGATCGCCACCACCGATATTGAATTGCATAGGTGAAAATGTTTAGAGACATTGGTGTCCTTATCTATTTTAATATCAGATAGATGTTCTTGGATCCTCTCCTCGTTTGCGTGAGGTTGTCCTACATATTGGCTTTTACATTTCAGATGTAATCAGATATATCAGATTTTTGGTGTTTGGCGTTAATAAATTGTCTAATTTTATGAGTTCTGCCATAAATTGAAGCCACAAAGGTGTCACTTTTTTTTCAAATTGGGGCAAATTACACGTCTTGTTCAATGGTGTATGCTATAAACCACCTCGTATAAGTGTCGAGTATGAAGCCCAGCTACTCTTGCAGATACAAGCGGCTTCACAGCTGGGTCAAGTTGTTGCTATGGGTGACTTCAACTATCCAGACATTGACTGGGGTAATGGGGTTGCTAAGACAGAAAAAGTTGCTAGTAGGTTTGTAAATATGCTGAATGACAACTTTTTATTCCAGCTCGTTCAAGAACCTACTAGGAATAACTCTCTTTTGGACCTTGTAATGTGGGAAATGCTTTTCACAGGGTTAAACACAGAACAAAAATGGGAAGTCTTTAAAATGCTGCTTAATAAATATACATGTTAGTATATTCCACTTGTAAGCAAGGAATGTCATTGCAAAGCAAAACCTTTTTGGTTCAATAGAAGCGTTGGTTTTGAGGTGGGTAAGAAAAGACGTGCTTTTAAGGCTTTCAAGTTAGCTGGTACAGCTGAAACATTTATAAGGTACAAGGAGGCCATTAAATCATGCAAATAAGCTATAAGGCAAGCTAAAATTGATATAGAAAAGGATATTGCAGCAAGCAGTAAAAAAAATCCAAAATTATTTTTTAAATATGTTAATAGTAAAAAAATGAAGCAGGAAGGGGTGGGACCCTTACTATCAGAGGGGGGTCAGCTGGTTGATGAAAACAAACTAAAAGTGCAGATTCTGAACTCATATTTTTCATCTGTCTACACAAATGAGAAACCAGTAAGTGAAGGTTTCCTTTTTAATAGTACCAATTCTAGTAAAACAACTAATGACGCATGGTTCACACATGAAGAAATTCAAAAGAGACTAGAACATGTTAAGATTAACAAAGGTCCAGGGCCAGATGGTATTCATCACAGGGTAATTAGCGAGCTTAGCTCTGTGATTGCCAAACCTCTTTACTTAATTTTTCAGGATTCATTGAGATCATTGAGATCTGGCATAGTGCCGAGAGACTGGCGAATTGCTAATGTGGTGTCTATATTCAAAAATGGATCCCGTTCTCAGCCTCAAAACTATAGGCCAGTTAGTCTGATTTCAGTGGTAGGAAAGCTTTTCGAAGGGTTAATAAAGGATAAGATACTGGAGTGGTGGTGGTAAATGGAACATTTTCTAATTGGACCAGTGTTGTTAGTGGAGTACTGCAGGGCTCTGTACTAGGTCCCTTGCTTTTTAACTTGTTTATTACTGATCTGGAGGTGGGCATTGAAAGTACTGTTTCTATTTTTGCAGATGATACTAAATTGTGCAGAACTATAGGTTCCATGCAGGATGCTGCCACTTTGCAGAGTGATTTGTCTAAATTGGAAAACCGGGCAGCAATCTGGAAAATGGGGTTCAATGTTCATAAATGCACTTTGGCAAAAATAATATAAATGCAAGTTATATACTAAATTGCAATGTGTTGGGAGTTTCCTTAAATGAGAAGGATCTAGGGGTCTTTGTAGATAACATGTTGTCTAATTCTGGGCAGTGTCATTCTGTGGCTACTAAAGCAAATAAAGTACTGTCTTGCATAAAACAGGGCACTAACTCAAGGGATGAAAACATAATTATGCCTCTTTATAGGTCCCTGGTAAGGCTTCATCTGGAGTATGCAGTGCAGTTTTGGACTCCAGTCCTTAAGAGGGATATAAATGAGCTGGAGAGAGTGCAGAGATGTGCAACTAAATTGGTTAGAGGGGTGGAAGACTTAAATTATGAGGGTAGACTATCAAGGTTGGGGTTGTTTTCTCTGGAAAACAAGGCGCTTGCGAGGGGACATGATTACACTTTACAAGTACATTAGAGGACATTATAGACAAATAGCAGGGGACCTTTTTATCCATAAAGTGGATCACCATACCAGAGGCCACCCCTTTAGACTAGAAGAAAAGAACTTTAATTTGAAGCAATGTTCTTCACAGTCAGGACAGTGAGGTTGTGGAATGCACTGCTGGGTGATGTTGTGATGGCTGATTCAGTTAATGCCTTTAAGAATGGCTTGGATGATTTTTTGGACAGACATAATATCAAAGGCTATTGTGATACTAAGCTAATACTATAGTTAGTATAGGTATGGGTATACAGAATTTAATTAAAAGTAGGGAGGAGTGTGTGTGTACGGATTCTGGGTTTTCATTTGGAGGGGTTGAACTTGATGGACTTTGTCTTTTTTCAACCCAATTCAACTATGTAACTATGTAACTATGTAATTAATACACTTATACCCAGCATCACAGTATTCTACTGTGTATTTTACTGTGAGGCTGTTTACCTGTTTGCCCGAAACGTTTTTCTAGCCCATAGTGTCTGGGTCGTGCTGTTTGCTCCAAGGGAGAATCCATATCTGCGGCAGAGGATCCAGGAAGTGATTTGGCGCATGTGGAATGGTGGAACAGATGGCAATGGACAAAACTGAAAGCAGAGCTGTATTGCGATGTATTTGTATACCTTTATGCAACTCAAGTCTGGAGAATCCTGTAAGTAATAACCAAGCAGGGGCTCCGGGTTTGTGTCAAATTGATTTACAACTACTCTTTTTGCTTCTGTGTCTCTGAGGTTGAGCAGGGAGATGGTGTGTGCTTGGAGAGAGAGATCGCTAATCATTTCATGATTTAAGAGGCACACTTCTAAAACACTATGCGGCTTAAGAGACAGTAAAGATGTTTTTTGTCTCGGACAAGAGAGATACTCTTTGGTGAATTTTATTACAGGAAGTGCATTCATTCCATAACAATCCTAATATGAACAATGGTTTATCGACACTTGGTGACGGCTTTAAACTACCTCGAGAGTTGGGAATGTATTTCTGAAGGAGAGAATCTCTGGGAGTTACAAGAGCTTTTTTGAAAGCTTCTATCAACAAGCTCATATTGTAACCCCTATGTAATAGTCTATCTCTTAATTGGCATGCATCGGTTACCAAATTATGGAAGTCAGAACATAAATGTCTAAGGTGTAAAAATTGGGCAATCAGTATGTTTAGGGTGAGAGGAAGTGGCTCGCAATAGGGTGTTGGCAGCACATTCTTTTTGGTGTAGGGATGAAGTTACATTTTTTCCCACATTCAACAGGCTAATATCTAGAAAGTTAATTTTGGTGTCATGGTATTCATCAGTGAAATGTAAATTCAGATCGCTGGTATTATAAAATTCCACAAAATCATTAAATGTTGTCTGATCGCCCTTCCAAATAAGGAGCAAATCGTCAATATAGTGTCCATAGAAATGGATAAATTTCTTGAATGGATTATAGTCTCCATATATATGCATGTATTCCCTCCATCAACGCATTTACAGGTTGGCGGGCAATTTTTTTCCCACACCACTGTCCCTTGTTTTTGTAAGAAATATTGGTTGTCAAAAAGGAAAAAATTATGTGTCAGCAAAAACTTTATTGCTTCAAGTATGAAGTCTTTTAGACGGCGTTCATAATTACTATAACGATCCAAATGGAATGATATAGCCTTTAATCCTAAAGCAGGTGAGATACAAGATTATAGTAAGCAGCCATCTATTGTGGCCCATTTCAAATCCTGACACCAATTCATATTATACATAGTACAAAGTACAAAGTACCTGTCCACCAGCCAGGCTATATCAAAGACAGTGGACAGGTACTTTGTACTATGAATAATATGGGGGCATTGAGTTAAAAGAGTTAATCTTAATATCCATGGTGGCGATCTATCTAAAATAGTGCAACACTGTCTTTATCTGCCATTAGGTGTCTCATGTCTTTAGCCTGAGGAGGAACTAGACAGAATTATCAATTCAGTGTACTTTCGGTAATGTGAAATCAATTCTTGGCAGTATGCTTAATAATACTGTCTTAACTCACTGCTTCAGGGAAAATGTCTTTATTTGGAAATCTAACAATGAAAGGACATAAAGAATTAGATACCAGAAAATCTTTTTTATGTCTTTTGTTACCTAGAAAAGCCCTAGATATATTTACTGCAACACATTGTACACATTACACTGCCATTTAATCTCCAGCTGACATAAATACATAGACAAGATAAGTCACACCTTTGCTTTAGTTTCTGTGCAGGTAAGATATATAACATCCTCTTATGTGAACGTTGATTGTGTGTAGTGGAGCAGGAAGCATGATCCACTGGCCTTTACTTTGAATCCCTGTGCTCTGCAAGTGTGAACAAATAGGGTGTTATTGAACAACATGTATGTGTTCGTGTTTCAAATATTTTATTGAAGTTTTACCATAAAACATGCAGAATCAAAACACAGCCTGTTAAAATGTAGCAACATGTATTTGTTAAAGGGGACCCGTCACCCAAAAAAAAATATTAAAAATCCCATTTTATCACATTAGTCTAGCAAAATGAACTTTAATTACACTATAATAAATTATCTGGATCTTGTTTCTTTCAGTCTGGGAAGTCATAATTACAGCAAGCAGGCAGGAGCCATTTTGTGGACACTGTTATTAAGACAAGCCTTGTATCATCTCAGAATCTTGTTTGTGCACCAGAATGGGGGACCCGATGTCCATCCCCATGCCCTGGCTACTCAATTAAATGGTTAACAGAACGGGAGATGTTGGGAGAGCAGTGACATCTAGGAAGTGCTGAATGGAAAGTGAAAGTAAATGTCTGCCCCGCCTCTATGCCCAGGGCATAGAGGAGGGGCAGACAATATTTGATTGACAGCTGAGATTTTAAAATGAGCTTACAACAGCTATCAATGCTTTAATAAAAAATAGAAATTGGATTTCATGTTTAATTTGAAAAGGACTTATATTATACAGATTTTTGTGTCTGGGTGACAGGTCCACTTTAAGTGCTGTATATCAAAAATACAAATAGCAAGCAAAACTTGATTGATATAGGAGCCCAACCCCTTGTTTTACTTGTCTGTCCATCAACAGTTATGAGGTGCAGCGTGCAAAGTGCAATTTTCAGACACAATGGAAATCTACATTTTATACATAATGCAATGTTTCCCAATAATACCAGAGTAACTGCAGCCGCACTGCGAGTTGCATTCGCAGAAATGACATGCATTTAAACAGATACAAGTTTGCATATTTACCCAAATCTGATGAAAGGTGAGACTAGCATATTCAGAATGGTGTGTGTCACTTCCAAATTGCTTGTTCAAACTGGCATTTGCTGGATGGAAATAGTGGGTTATTTGAAAGTACATCTGGCATTTCTGGGGCCAGCATGCAAAGAGTATGTTTATTCGGGTGGTGAAACTTCTCCCTTGTTTAGACCAGAATCCTCATTAAAACTGCTCTGTTATATGCAAAAAAATTGATTGGCATGGAATGGATGGCCCCAAAAAGTTCCACAATCCTACACTGGTAAATAGTGTCTTAGTCAAAATAAAACTGATATACAATACAAGAGGATATCCAGCAAATTTGAAAATATATGGTCCCCCCGGGTGGAACTACACCCAGAATGTGAAACCTGATCATCTAGTGATTGTAACTGTTGATATAATCCTTGTGTAAAGCCCTTTCACCCGACTCTTGTGCACTGCTGTAAATGTTAAACTTCCATAATTTAGACAATGGACAACATTCTGATAATATTTCATTTTATTTCCTTTTCCCCAGCAACTCCTTCCTTTAGCCTTATTTCCCTCCCTCCCTTTCTTGTTGAAATTCAATAAAGAGAAACTTTTTTTTAAAAAAATGGTATTTGCATTCAGTTCACTGGGTGCAAGTCTGTTGCTAATAGTTTATAGCCATATTTGCAAATATTAAAATGATACTGACAACTTAATATTAGGGATGCACCGAATCCACTTTTTTGGATTCGGCCGAACCCCCAAATCCTTCGTGAAAGATTCGGCCGAATACCGAACCGAATCCGAACCCTAATTTGCATATGCAAATTAGGGGTGGGAAGGGGAAAACATTTTTTTCTTCCTTGTTTTCTGACAAAAAGTCATGCAATTTCCCTCCCGCCCCTAATTTGCATATGCAAATTAGGATTCGGATTCGGTTCGGCTGGGCAGAAGGATTCGGCCGAATCCGAATCCTGCTGAAAAAGGCCGAATCCTGGCCGAATCCCGAACCGAATCCTGGATTCGGTGCATCCCTACTTAATATTTGTATTTTCTGAGCCTTTGTAATCCAGAATATATTTATATTATTAAAGGCAATGAGGGTGCTCAATGAGCTTCTGAAAACAGCTGACAACTCAGGATTGTTATCATGAGTCGTCAGATGTTTTCAGCTGCTCATTGAGCACCCTCATTGCCTTTAATAATCCATATGGGCTGGCCTTGGCATTAAATCATTAAATAATGAAGTTCATTAAAAAAATTAATTAACAAGATCTTGCTACTTGTTTTACTCAACAACTAATAAAATAAAACCAAATAAGTCCAACAGCACAAATAAACAATTTAAAGCAACTGCCACATGGGGCAGTTTCTCAGCATATGCTCATACGCAAGTACAAAATATGCTTTTGGTGTAATTCCACTTCTGTAAAAAGATATAATACAATGAAAAAATCACATATATCAGAAACATAATTTATTTTATGTATGAGAACACAGCATATTTGGAAAGTTATATGTCTCCTGAATGCGCTTATACCAAATATATATATTTTATGGAGATTTCTCACTTGTATAGGTCAAAATCTCCAAGAAGTACACTACCAAATTCCCAAAGAGGTGCTCCACAAAACGGAATACTTCTGATTTCAAGGCCAAACACTCCACTAACTGTAGTTTTACCCTACAAAACTATACATTATTAGAAAGAACCTACTCTGGCAAATCAAAAATGGGCAAATATATCACTCTATCTGCGCCAAACTACCAAGTTGCAATTCTTTCCTTAAGTTATAATTTTTTATAGTAGCTGGTGAATTTTTTGAAAAATTACCTCAAAGCTTCCAATCTACAGCATCATATCTCCCACATATCATTAGGTACCAATGTAAAATACCCTAAATATGATTGCCAGGAGTCTACTGAACACTTTGATGCTCAATATGTATAGGTTTATCTAAGCATGTGGCATATAGGGGCCCCAAAATAGACACCCCATTTGAGCTATTAGTTCTGTCATTTCAGGTAGTATAAAATCAACACATTTTATATGTTATCAAATGTACAGGCTGATACATTAGATAGCTTTAAGAAGGGGTTGGATGGCTTTTTAGCAAGTAAGGGAATACAGGGTTATGGGAAATAGCTCATAGTCCAAGTTGATCCAGGGACTAGTCCGATTGCCATTTTGGAGTCAGGAAGGAATTTTTTCCCCCTCTAAGGCAAATTGGAGAGGCTTCAGATGGGTTTTTTGCCTTCCTCTGGATCAACTGGCAGATAGGTAGTTAATAAAAAAAAAAAGGTTGAACTCGATGGACATGTGTCCTTTTTCAACCTTACTTACTATGTTACTATGTTACTATGTTACATTTACATAGATTTGGGGCGGCAAAGGTAGAAAAAAGTACGTTCACCCCAGAAAACCATATATTTTCAGAAAGTGCACATTCTCCAAATCCAAATTGGGTATGCATGTCTTTCAATTCCAAAGCACCAAGTTGCAAACGCATCTTATTTCCTACCTACTTTTAGGTATCAAGAGTATACACCCCAAATACACCCCAAATTTGAAAGCCTGGGGTCCGATGAAACAGATTTATGCCCAATATGTATAGGTTTACCTAAGCACATGGCATATAGGGACCTCCAAATTAAGACCCCCCATATGGTCTTTCATTTCAGGTACTGCAAAATTTAAACATTTACATAGATTTTGTATAAAAAAAAGAGACAAAAAGGAACACCAAGAGCCCCAATAGTGTAATATGTTTTACAGGGAGTAATGGTAGAGTAAACAAGTTAATACTCACAAACCAGGGTTACCGATAGGCAACCACTGTATAGGCAGGTGGGGAGATTATCCTGACCCCACTCAGGAATAAAACGTCTCTCTCTGTTGAAAAAGAAAAAGGGGATGATACCCCTCCACTCGGGGTGGACTCGATATAGTAGTAAGACAAAACAGAGGCGCCAAAAGGATAAAAATAGCTAAAAGCACTTAAAAACCCAATGGGTAATTCAGAGGAGGTAGTAATGAACTTACCTCCTCCAAGCAGACACCAACGAAAGTGGTAATTTTCAATAATAGTTTATTCACCAAACAGTTTGGTGAATAACTATTATTGAAAATTACCACTTTCGTTGGTGTCTGCTTGGAGGAGGTAAGTTCATTACTACCTCCTCTGAATTACCCATTGAGTTTTTAAGTGCTTTTAGCTATTTTTATCCTTTTGGCGCCTCTGTTTTGTCTTACTACTATTTACATAGATTTGGTGGGGCAAAGGTTGAAGGTGTAGTGTCTGATGCTATTTGTAATGCCATATAGAATTTACAACCTTGCTAACTTTCTCAAAAGTTACAGCTAATGTTAACCTGAATGCACTCATATAGACTTACATTGTATTTTGGCACAGTGATTTTGCAAGTGTCCCTATTGCTTGCCATTGATGAAATGTAATGATATAAAGAATTTACAACCCTGCCAATTTTCTCAAAAGTTACAGATAATGTTAACCTGAATGCACTCATATAGACTTACATTGCATTTTGGCACAGTGATTTTGCAAGTGTTCCTGTTGCTTATCCATGAAGAAAAACTTGTTGAATGTGTAGTGCTGGAAGCTAGTTGCCATATAGAATTTATAGCCCTGAAAAACTTTCTCAAAAGTTACAGCTAATGTTAACCTGAATAAATCCCAAAGATTTACATTGCATTTTGGCACAGTGATTTTGCAAGTGTTCCTGTTGCTTGTCCTTGATGAAAAACATGTTGAAGGTGTAGAGTTGGAATCTGCTTGTAATGCCATGTAGAATTTACAACCCAAACAACTTTCTCAAAAGTTACAGCTAAAGTTACCCTAAATTAACTCCCATAGACTTACTTTGAATTTTGGCACAGTGATTTTGCAAGTGTTCCTATTGCTTGTTCTTGATGAAAAGCTTGTTGAAGGTGCAGTGTTGGAAGCTATATGTAATGCCATATAGAATTTATAGTACTGCAAATTCTTCTCAAAAATTACAGCTAATTTAAAACTGAATGCATTCCCATAGACTTATATTGCATTTTGGCACAGTGATTTTGCAAGTGTTCCTGTTGCTTGTCCTTGAGGAAAAGTTTGTTGAAGATGCAGTGTTAGAAGCTATATGTAATGTCATAAATAATTTATAGTCCTGCAAACTTTCTCAAAAGTTACAGCTAATTCTAACCTGAATGCACTCCCATAGAGGGGTGTGGCTTGCTGTTTCCCTTAATCGACGCACAGTGAAAGAGCTCCTCGACTATACGCACCCTGTGAGCTGCCAAAACCTGCAGAAAGGACACTGCCATCATGAGAAAGCATGGTAAGACTCCCAGCCAGACTTCTAGAACCAAAGTAAAAGCGCTAGGGAGATACAAGACCCAGCGAGATATAAATTAGTGCATAAAATCCAAGATTGCAGGTACACGGAAGAGGGTGAAAGCATGGAGAACCCAAATGAATCAAAATGGATAGATACCACTGTGTTGCCAAAACTTAAAATGCACCACCTGACTTTCCAAGAGATGTACTATGTGCCCTCCATGAATACACACTTAAAGAGGAAATACTATCCAAATCCAGAGAGGTAAAAAATATATCATATGAGGACAGTAAACAAAGAAGAATTCTTAAACAGATGCGATAAGAGACAAAGGATTACAATTCAAGTGGGGATTCCCCTTCGCATGTCAGTGAAAAAAGATGGACAATGGTTCGCCTTAAAATCACCAAAAGACACAGAGGACTTTTGCAAGAAACTGGACATAGAAAAAATTTCTCTTTCTGGCTGGGACATTAATACAATACTAGAATCTTTTTTAGAGACTGCACCCGAATTCTGGAATACCCCAATAAAATAACCACATATATCCTCTTCTACACCAAAATCAAGAGTAGAAAGAGAACCCTCCTTTGCTTCAAATAGAAATGACACTTGAAGAATAAGATTTTGAGGCATAATTTATGCTTTCACTTTTCATTTTCCATATATATCTACGTGAAAGTAAATTTGATATGCTATTTTCATTGCAGGTTTTATTAATATCTTTATCTAAATGTTATAATTATTTTCTCACAGGGTGAAGTATTGTTGAGGTAGACAAAATAAGTTTAAAGGAAACTTAAGTAACTTTTTATTCCTTACACTCTTATACTTTACTTTATAATTTAAAGGGCAACCTTCTACTTCCCCCCCCTGATAAGAAAGTACAAGCTACTTATCTTATACCTATTGTAACCACTTAGTTATAATATTAAAATGTTCTAAAAAATCTTTGTTTGCAGTAATAACTCTGACAGGGTTAATATCTATGTACATAGTTCTTATCCACACTCCCAGACACTCTTTGGAAAAAATGATAATTTATGTATACAGAGATATAAATCATTTGAAAATAATTTGTAATAAACGAGAAACAGATAACTCTAACTCAATACTATGGCTAAGTGTAAAATTACTACTATTAATGTTAATGGGTTAAATGAACCCATAAAGAGAGTGCAAATGTCTAACCATTGTAATAAAATGGGATCAAAAATTATTTTTATGCAAGAAACTCATTTTAAAGAAAATGTAACCCTTAATATAAAACACAGATTATTTGACAAGAATGGAGTATTGATTACTATACATAAAAATACTTCCTTTAATGTATATGATATACCAGAAAATATGGAAGATGTATTATGGTAAAAGGTACTCTCTATGAAACCAAAATAACACTTTGTAATTTCTATCTTTTCAATACAAGTCAAACTAAAATATTAAAAAAATGTTTTGTCAACGTTTTCAAGATGGTATAATAGGGGGAGATTTCAATGTACCTCTAAATCCAATTGCAGATACTTCAACAAAGAAATCTCATGTTCCTTACTCACTGAAACATAAATCAATGCTAACCTCAGTAGCCAATGCTGATACTTGGAGATCATTTCATCCTAATGAAAGGTATTACTCACATTATTCTTGTGCATATAAAAGCTATGTGAGGATAGATTATATCTTTATTGGTTATTAATGGTTAGAACTGGTGAAGAAAGTAACAATTGAGAACTCATTCTAATCTGATCATTACCCAGTTAATCTGGTACTTAAAATACCCAATTCAGTGAAATCAAACTACAGCTGGAGATTAAACAATAGTCTTATAGACAAAGAAATTTATAAAGAAAAAATTATGGAAAGACTTAAACAATTTTTTTCAGAAAATCTAGAAAAAGATACACCTCTACATTTAAGATGGGAGGCACATAAATGTACATTACGAGGATATCTGATCTCCCTTGGATCTTTTTGCAATAAAGAAAGACAAAAAAATATAGACAAACGAGTACAAAAAATACATTTAAAGAACTAAAAGAGAAAAGAAAATAACTTAAATTCTCTTGGATACAGAATAAAACAAAGTGTTTATAAGAATCAAAAAACATGTATTTGAAAATGGTAACAAATGTGGAAAATACTTAGCCAATATGTTAAAATCAAAATTTATAAAACCTGTTTTGATCTGTAACTGGGATAATGAGTGCTAGCAAGATTGAAGGTATGCAGATTTGGAACAAGAGATCCAAAATGCTTACCTCTGTGGTGGTTGTGAGCAAATTGCCACTTTGGAGGCTCAAGTTACAGCACTAGAGCAACAAATTGCAACACCGCGGTCGATTGACAATCTTGAAAGGAGTCTTTTGCTCACTGAGCAGGACCTAGCAGGGTCAGATAGTTTGGGCGAACAGAACAGCAGTAGGATATTGAGGCAGCTAGCTGGGTGACAATTAGAAAATCTAAGGTGGGCAAAAGGAAAATGGAGGCTGATCCGGAGATTATACATCGCAACAAATTTATATTTAATTTATTTATTCTGTTTTTGTTAAAACAAAGAATAGAGTACATAAAAGAACAATACAGCAATACAGCAATAAATGTTTTCATCTTTTTCATCTTTGACACTGTAGATACATTTATCTGTATACATAAACACATAAAGAAAGAAAGACAGGAATTTTTTTTTTTTAGATAATAATAAGGAAATTAGTGCTATCACCCCCTTCTTAATTGTCCTTCATTCTCTAGGAAATCACACCATTGTTCCCATAATTTGTAGTGTTTACTAATTTTCCCTCTTTTTTTTTGCTATATTTTCTTCTATACCTCTTATTTCTTCAATTTCCTTAATCCATGTTATTTTATCTATTGGTGTTTTTGTTTTCCATATATGTGGTATCATATTCCTTGCCACAGCTATCATTAATTTGATTACTGGGTCTGTGATAATTTCCTTCTTTTTATAGTCATAAAACAGTATAATTTGTGTTATGTCTGTATCTGATATATAAGTTCCTATTTTCTCTATTACAGATAGGACATATTCCCAAAACGGCCTGATCACTTCACATTCAAACCGTAGGTGGGTATATGTTCCTTTCTTTTTTTCACATCTCCAACATACCTCGGACATTCCATACATATTATGAAGTTTAGTTGGTGTGTAGTACCATCTGGATATTAACTTATAACTAAATTCCTGCAGTTTTGTATCCTTTGAAATCTCTATATTAGCGTTACAGATACAGTTCCACTCTTGATCTGATAAAGATATTTTTAATTCCTCTTCCTATTTTTTAAAAAAACACAGTTTACTTAAGGATCCTTTAATTAACTCCTTATAGGTCCTCGAAAGGCTATGCTGTATTTTATCTCCTCTATCTATAAGTTTCTCAAACCAGGTTAGGAGTCTCATATTATCCTCCAATCTTAAGGAGCAGATAAAATGTCTTATCTGATTTAATACCCAATCAGATCTAGGGTGATATCCATACTTTGCTATCAGATTCCCATTTGTAATTATCCCATCTTTTTCTATGAAATCTTTTATTCTCATTATTTTACCTTCCTTTTCTTCCCATTTTTTCAATAATCTATCTTCTTGCCCTGGAATGAAGATGGGATTATCACATATTGGACTCATAATCGAAGGGTACGTTATTATATTTAATTTTCTATTTTTCCTTCCCTATATCTTTAGAGTTGGTGCGACTGTTAGCTCTTCTTTATCTATTTTTACATCTTGTATTGTATTTAATCCAAAAACTGCTCCTAGTAATATGCCCTTATTTCCTCTTTCAGCATTAAACCATGGTGATGACTCACCTTCTAAAGTCCAGTTCAATACCCTTGATATATGTACAGCTTCATAATATGTATGGAGACATATGAAACTCATTCCTCCTTCTTTTTTTCCCCAATCAGATTCGCATAGAACACCCTTGGTGGTTTATCTTTCCAGACAAATCTCATCATAATATTTTTCATTCTAGAAAAGAATCCCTTTGGTATATATATCGGTAAAGCCTGGAATATATACAATATCTCTGGGAGAATCATCATTTTGACAATATTCATTCTACCAAACCATGATATATTAATATTTTTACATCTATCCAGTTCTCTTTCTACTGTTTGGAATAATGGTTCATACTTTCTAGTATATAGCTGATTTGCTTGAGATGTAATCTGGATTCCCAAATATTTAATTTCCTTATTTGACCATTTTAACATAAATTTTTTTTTCAGTTGTTCTACCTCTTCCTTTTTCAGATTTAAATTTAATATTTTGGATTTTTTTTCAATACATAAAACAAATAATATGGGCGATAAGGGACATCCCTGTCTAGTGCCGTTTCCTATATTAATTCTCTCAGATGGAATACCATTAATCTTTATCTTTGCATTTGGAGTTATGTATAATGACATTATTTTACTCAATAGCTTCTCTCCGAATCCCATATTCTATAGTACTTTTTCCATAAATTCCCAAGACAATCTACTGATCGCTTTTTCTGCATCCATTGATCTAATTACCGCTTCCTGATTTCTTTTTTGTATTATCTTTATCAGATTTAATGTTCTAATGATATTGTTCTCTTCTAGGTACAAATCCACATTGGTCTTTTTGTATCAACATCGGTAAGTATTTTTGTAACCTGACTGCTATGAGTTTAGCAAATATTTTTTGATCAAAGTTAAATAAAGAAATTGGTCTATAACTAGCACACTCAGTCGGGTCCTTCCCTTCTTTATACATAACCGTAATATGTGCCTCTTGTGATTGACTAGGGATAATGCTTTTTCTATTTTGATCATTATATAATTGTAAGAGTGTTGTAACTAACTCATTCTGGAATTTTTTGTAAAACAAAGCGATTAATCCATCTGGGCCTGGACTTTTTCCTACAGGGAGTTCTCGAATTATTTTTATAAGTTCGTTTTCAGTAAATGGTAGTTCTAAATTTTCCATTATCTTAGTAGGAATTCTTGGAATTTTAAGTGTTTGTAAAAAATTGGACATTGGATTTTAATTTTTTCCTCATTTTCTTTGGATTTCATTTTTTTGATCGTTTAAGTTATAGAGTTTATTATAATATCTTTGGAAACTTTTTGATATTTCTTTTGTTTTGAATACCAAGTTATTTTCTACATTTTTCATTTTATGTATAAACATCTTTTTATATTGTGTTTTTAGCTTGTTAGCTAGGAATTTTCCACATTTATTACCATATTCATAAATTTCCATCTTAGATTTGAAGAAAATCTTAGATGTTTTTATATCTAGTAGCGTTTTTAATTATTTTCTTTAGATTATTAACTGGGTCATTGTATATTAATTTCCTGTATTTTTATGAGTTTGTTCAAGAATTATTATTTCTTCCCAGATTTTCTTGATTTTTTCTTGTTTTTCTTTTTTATTATGGGATCCCATAGTGATTAATAACCCTTTGCTTTTATTTTCTTCAAAAAAATCCGTTATTGCTTTTTTGATTTTATCTTTATATTGTATATCTTGTATTAGGAGGCTTTCATTTATTTTATCTATTAGTATCTAAACTAAACTGAACTAAACTAAACTATACTAAACTAACATTCTAAACTAAGTTGCTTTGTAAAGTCCCAAAGTGTCTATTAGAGTAAGTTATTCTTTATAGGCTGATCAGGAATAATATCCAACAAGGCCATAGATCATCTTTACCCTAAAGTGAGGAGGCTTAAATTTCCTGACATTTATAAAAAGATATATATATACATTTCAAGGGCTCTAGAACTCCAAAAGCGTGGATTCAGTATAAATAGTAGGCCATAGGCTCGTCCTTCTCAGGAATGATTGTAAAGTGCCACATCTGATAGCCCATGATTTTTCTGCTAATAAGTTTGATTCTACTCTTTTGAATATCTCATCAATTTTGGTTATAATCAGAGATTTCCAATAACTTGCTATCAGGTTTCTGGTAGTGATAAAGATGTGGTTCATTATTAGCCTCTCCTGAGGGGGTAAGTCCATTGTTCCTAGGTGAAATAGTACCATACCAGGGGGGATTGTATCCAATGAGACTGGTAGTTTTTTAAGAAAGTTATTGATATCTATCCACATATTCTGGAGTTTAGGACAACTCCAGAATATGTGTAAAAGGGATCCCGTTCAAAGGGGAGATGCTTTAGGATCAAATTTAATGATAATAATTTTTCTGGAGTCATATACCACTGCCAAACACATTTAATAAAATTTTCCTGATGGGTGACACAGTGTGATGTCTTTCTTAAGGATTTATTGGCTATTTCCCATTCTTCCTGATCAATGTCAAGCTGAAGGAGCTCCTGCCACTTACTTAGCTGCCATCTGGGTGTTTCATCTTTAAATTCTAATAGGGATTTATAAAAGATAGGTATACCTTTTAAGTTTGTTTTTTCTGGTTGGAGTAGTTTTTTAATTTTTGGTGGGAAGACTAAAGGAGCAAGAGGGTGTTTAGTTAAAAATCTGTAAATTTTCAGGTAAGTAGGTTTATCTGATGTAGGGATATCATAAGATGAGACCAATTCGTCGAATTGTTTAATCTCAGAGCCTACCAACAAATCTTCAACATTTATGTTATCCAATGTTCTAAATCTAATTCTATGTTTTTAATCACAGAGTTTGATGTTGTTAGTGATGTGGGGATCTCTATTGCTAATATATCTTTCTTATATAGTTTTATCATCTCCTTCCAAATCCTTAACATATTGGCTGAGATAGGATTTTTTGTATTTTGTTGGACTTTCCAGACCAGTCTGGATTCTAGAAATGATTTGTATGTTCCAAATGGTAATTGTTCATCTTCTATATTTATCCACTGTTTAGTAGTATCATTAGTCCAGACTGATCTAGATTGTTCAAGTATTGTTGCTTGGTAATATTTTTCGATATCTGAAACGCCAAGGCCAAGGTTGGAGAAAGGGAGGGACAAAACTTTATTTGAAAATCTAGAATGTTTGTTCATCAGTATAAATTTATTAAGCATTCTTTGTAATTTGATAAAGAATGTTTGGGGGACTTTAATTGGAGGTTTCTAAATAAATATAAGAGTTGTGGATGTATCATCATCTTAAAAGCTGCAGATCTACCTAACCAGGAAAATTCTAATTTAGCTATGGCATCTAAATGGGACTTTAATTTGATTAACCATGGGTCATAGTTTTCCTTATAGAGTTGGGCAATTGTGGGGGTGATATGGATACCTAAATATTTTATTGATTTATTTGTCCAGGAATATTGGCAGGAGTTTTTCAGAATGTTTATAGTAGTTTTTGATATATGGCAAGGGAGAATTACTGTTTTACTATGATTTAATTTGTAATAGGACACTTTTGAAAATTGGTCAAGTTCTTTATTCAAATTTGGCAGTGATATAAAGGGTTTTTGCAGATATAGCAATATGTCATCTGCATATAGACCTAATTTTGTATTTGAATGTTTTAAGGGTACTCCATGAATTAAAGGGTTGTTTTGGGCAAGAGGTTCAAGGGATAATATAAAAATTAGTGGGGAAAGGGGGCAACCTTGGCAGGTTCCATTTTTGATGTCAAAGGGAGAGGATAATGACCAAGAGGAGGATACTCTTGCGGATGGTTGTTTGTATAAGGCTAGAATGGCTTTATGAAGAAATCCTGTTAACCCAAATTTTTTCAAAACTTTAGACAGATATGACCGATTGACTCTGTCAAATGCCTTTTCTGCGTCTAAGGAGACGAAGAGAGTGGGCTTCTGACATAGTTTAAGCTTGTGCAACAAAGAACCTTCCTTGTACCATCACTCGTTGTTCTTCCTTTCACAAACCCCACCTGATCAGGGTGTATCAGTTATGGTATCAAGGGTGCCAATCTATTTGCAATGACCCTAGCATATATCTTGATGTCCGAATTTAACAGACATATTGGTCTGTAACTGCTAGGGTCTGTAGGATCCTTTCCTTCCTTTGGAATTGTGGATATGATGGCTGACAAGGATTCTTTGGGAAAGACACCAAGGGTTGCTACTTCATTAAACATATCAGTGAGAGGTTTAGATAATGTATCAGTAAATTTCTTAAAGTAGTCATTTATAAAGCCATCAACCCCTGGTGCCTTATCTCTTTTCAAGGATCTTATTGCGGTTTCGACTTCCTGTTGGTAGAAAGGCACTCCTGTATGCTTTTGCTCAAACTCTGTAAGAGAGGGTAGATCCACATTCTCTAAATACCGGTCTATTTCAATTGGTGATGGTACATGTGTATTTGGGTAAGATTCTAAGTTATATAGGGATTCATAATCAGTGGCCAAAGCATTAACAATGTCCTGAGGATGGTGTACTATATTTTTGTTTTGGGATGATTCATTTTAATTATTCTCTGGTATATGCTTTTCCCCTTAATTTTTCGAGCCATGGCTTTGCCTGGCTTATTTTTTTCGTAATACCAAGTTTCTTTTAAAATAGTTTGCCACTTATCATACTGGTGGTATAGGCAGTCTGCCAATTTTTGACGGGTTTCCTCTAAGGTTGGAACTAATTCTACTTTTTTCTTATTAAAAATTCTAGAGATTTAATTTTGTTTAATAAAAGATCAGTTTTTTCTCTATATTTTTTCTTTTGTATGGCACTATGTTTGATAAAAATACCTCTCATGAAGGCCTTGTGCGCATTCCAAAGGGTCGTCCTAGAAACTTCTTTATTATCATTGAATTTAAAGTATTCTTTAAGTTCTAATTTAATTTGGGGGAGTGAGTGTTCAGAATGGAGAATATATTTGTTCATTTTCCAATTTCTATAAGGTTGGGAAGAATTTTAGAGTTGGATTTTGAATGATAAGGGAGAATGATCTGACCATATTCTAGGGCCAATTTCAATAATTGAGATAAGAGGTAAGGAGAACCTGTCTACCAAGCAGTAATCAATCCTTGTAAAGGACTTGTGTATGGCAGAATGAAAGATATATTGTCTTTCCATAGGATGAAAGCACCTCCACACATCAAATAGTTCTGATTTGATTAAAGTTGGTTGTATTATTGCTGATGCTCTCCTACGACTGGTTGTGCAATCAATCTGAGAATCAGCAACCGCATTAATGTCACCTGTAATAAATAAGTGGCCTTTTTTGATTTTGCTGATTTTGTTTAGTTTTTTGTTTAGATAACTTACTTGATATGTGTTAGGTGCATAAATATTAGCAATAGTAATGTCCTGAGAATTTACCTTGCCTGTGATGAACACCATTCTACCATCTTTAAGAGTATGAATGTTTTCCACCATTAGTCCTAATGAGTCTTTTACTGCAATACATACTCCAGATTTTTTCTTTTTTTGAAGATGAGAATGAAATATTTGTGAATATTGGTACAGTTTAAATTTTTTTGCTCCCAACTCAATTAAGTGGGTTTCTTGTATACAAAGTATATCAACTGACTCCTCTTTAGCTAATTTTTGTAGGAGGTACCGTTTCCTATGGGAATTCAGCCCTCTCACATTTAGGGATAACACTTTAATCTCCTGTGCCATAACAACTAAACGGTTGCTCAACAATCAATTCTACAACAGTTATATTGACCATGTGGATATCAAACTTTAAACTTACACAATTTTTGGAGTCTTTGATTGAATGTCTTTTTTCCATGTACCTGCTTAGGAGAAAAGATGAAGACACCTGGGACAATGCTGGGAAAACGCTTAAACCTATGAAGCTCAAAAAGTTCAACATTATTATGTTGATAATAGAAAAATTAGTGACAGCAATGGCACTCATGGTGTCACTGTCACTGTGATACAAAAAAGGAAGAAAAAAAAAGAATAATAAAAAAAAATTACAGAAAAACAAATTTAGAACCAGTCAAGTTTAATGTAGTATGGACCTAACAGTCAGGGTCCACCGGTGTGGACTTAATCCAGGACAGTTATCCTCAGGGGGGGGATGGAAGATGACATACCCTGAGGAGAAAAGTCTGTTGGGGGAAAAAAAGAAAAAATTTGTGGCAAGACACTGCAATGCTGATTCAAGGTCCTGAAGAAGCTTCTGCTGACTTCCCATCATCATATTGCTCCTGGGTGACATCCATTGGTGTCTGCTTAGATGATGGTGCCGGTGGTGATGGTTTCACCTGTCTTCCTTCTTTAGGTAGGAACAGGGGTATTTTCCACTTTTTCAGCAAGTCAATACCCTCCTTCACCGATTTTACAATGTGGGTCACCCCTTGGTCTTTGATGATCATTTTTGTGGGGAACCCCCACGAGTACTGGATCCCTTTGTAACGCAGTGTAGCAGATACCTGGCTGAACTCCCTTCTGGCTTGCAGCGTTGCCTGTGATAAATCTGAATAAAGGGTCAGCTTTCCAAAGGGATCTGGCAGCTTCTTTCATGTTCCTGATAGAGGCTAGGAACACCTCTTTCACATGAAAAAAGTGGATTCTCACTATCACATCTCTGGGTAGGTTTTCATGTATGTGTGGAGGCTTTGGGAGTCTATGTGCCCTGTCCACTATGAGCTCACTATCTGGAATGTTGGGCAAGGTGACTTTAAGCATGTCTACCACATACCCCTTCAGAGAATTTGTTGAGACTGACTCAGGAACCCCTCTTATCTTTACATTGTTCCTTCTATTGCGGTCTTCCCCATCTATAATCTTCTCCTTCATCCATTTTACTTCCTCCAGCAGTTCCCCATGTGCATCAATCAGTTCATTATGTGCTACAGACATCTCAGCAATCCTTTTCTTAGAGACTCTATGATCAGTTTCTTGTGCAAACTGTGACATATGTCCTGCAAGCAGTTTCATGTCCGCTCTGATCTCACCCATGCTGTTCTGCATGACAGTCTTAAAAGATATCATGAACTGCTTAATGAATTGCTGGGACATAGCTTGCTCTGTGGCTGGGAAATCCACCAGAGGGTCCTGGAGGGCAGCTAGTGGGGGTGCTGGGATTGAGGCTTGTGAAGCCGGTCCTACCTGGGCTCCTGGAGAATCCCTCCGGTCTGATTGAGGTTTAGGCTTCAGAGGACTGCGGGGTCTCGAGGTGTCAGCTTGGTCCTCATCACTATCCTCCTCCTGTTCCCCAGGGTCAGAACGGTGATATGGGGTGGAATATAGAGGGGAGTACCTGTTCTTCTGTGGTAGAGGGGTATGAAATGGTGAGCCCTCATGGCCTCCTCGTTGTTGTTTGCGGGCGCCATCTTGTCCTTCTTCCTCATAGTAATCCGACAGTTTCCTAGGCTTAGTAATGAAAAACTTGTTGAAGGTGTATTGTTGGAACCTAATTCTAATGCCATACAGAATTTACAACTCTGCCAACTTTCTCAAAAGTTACAGCTAATGTTAACCTATTAGCACTCCCTTAGACTTACATTGCATTGTGGCACAGTGATTTTGCAACTGTTCCTGTTGCTTGTTCCATAATGAAAAACTTGTTGAAGGTGCAGTGTTGGAAGCTATACATAATGCCATATAGAATTAACAACTTTGCCAACATTCCCAAAATTTACAGCTAATTTTAACCTACTGGCACTCCCATAGACTTATATTGCATTATTGCACAATGATTTTGCAAGTTTTCCTGTTGCTTGTCCTTGATCAAAAACTTGTTGAAGGTGTAGTGTTGGAAGCTATTTATAATGCCATATAGAATACACATCTTTGCCGACATTCTCAAAAGTTACAGCTAATGTTAACCTATTAGCACTCCCATAGACTTACATTGTATTATGGCTCAATGATTTTGCAAGTGTTCCTGTTGCTTGTCCTTGATGAAAAACTTGTTGAAGGTGTAGTGTTGGAACCTAATTCTAATGCCATACAGAATTTACAACTCTGCCAACTTTCTCAAAAGTTACAGCTAATGTTAACCTATTGGCACTCCCTTAGACTTACATTGCATTGTGGCACAGTGATTTTGCAACTGTTCCTGTTGCTTGTTCCATAATGAAAAACTTGTTGAAGGTGTAGTGTTGGAAGCTATTTATAATGCCATATAGAATACACATCTTTGCCAACATTCTCAAAAGTTACAGCTAATGTTAACCTATTAGCACTCCCTTCGACTTACATTGTATTATGGCTCAATGATTTTGCAAGTGTTCCTGTTGCTTGTCCTTGATTAAAAACTTGTTGAAGGTGTAGTGTTGGAACCTTATTCTAATGCCATACAGAATTTACAACTCTGCCAACTTTCTCAAAAGTTACAGCTAATGTTAACCTATTGGCTCTCCCTTAGACTTACGGTTTCAATATTTTTTATTGGGTTTTTCAAGAAAGAAATTTTACAAACATTTCAATAATAAATGTAGTGAATCTAGTAATGTCATTACATCAAACATGGTATTTATATTTGTATAATTGTGTAGTATCCACCTTTTTATACTCCTATTTCAACATCTAAGTCATATCTGGTAATATCTGGTGATCTGGTGATAAATATCCAATAAAACCCCATAACTTATGAATAACTAACAACAAACAAACAAACACTAATCTACAAGTCCCAATATCTTCAAAGTATAGAACAGAAAGTTTTCCCTGTATTTTCCAAAAATTAAGATTCAATTGACATCCAATAAGGCCAAATGAAACCGGATATACTGTCCTACATATGTCCTGTGAGAGGAGGGGATTATAGTTCTGATCTCAAAACTCTAAAGTTCTGAAAGTTTAGATTGTATATATATTGTAGGCCATAAACTAGCCCTTCCCAGGAAAGACTGGAGATTGCCACATCTTCTGGCCCAAGCCTTTTCAGCTAAAAGATTGGAATCTACTATTTTTAAAATGTCTTCAAGCTTGGGTATAATTCCCCATTTCCTCAGCAGTTCAAAACCTTCGTTCACGTTCCTGATGACATGGGTAACTCCTTGGTCAGTAATGTTCATTTTAGTAGGAAAGCCCCACAAGTAAGATATGTTCCTATGCCTGAGGGTTGCAGACACAGGGGCAAACTCCTTCCTAGCTCTTAGTGTTGCCTGATAAAGGTCAGTGTACAGGGCTAGATTTTGGTAGGGATCTGGTAGCTTCTGCCCCTTCTGGTTGCAGTCAGAAATCTTTCCTTTACATGAAAGAAATGAATTCTTAAGATGACATCCCTAGGTAGATGATCATGCAAGAAACTAGGCTTTGGAAGCCTATGGACCCGATCCACTATTAACTCGCTTTCTGTGATATTAGGCAGGGTGGTTTTGATCAGGTCTTTCACATACCCCATTAAAGATTCTGTTTTCACTGACTCCTCTGATTTTTATGTTGTTTCTTCTGTTACGGTCCTCAGAGTCTATCATCTTCTCTTCTAACCACTTAACTTCACCCCGTAGCTCCTTATGTGCATCCACAAGCTCATTATAAGCAGTAGTGATATCTGCAACTTTCTTTTCAGTCTTACTAACTCTCTGGTCAGTCTCCCTTGCAAACTGCGTCACATGCCCTGCAAGCAGCTTTATGTCTGATTTGATCTCCGCCATATTGCCTTGCAAGAGAACACTAAAGGAAATCAAAAATTCCTTAAAAAATTGCTGGGTCATGGGCTGTTCTGTGGCTGGAAAGTTCATCAAGGGGTCTGGGGTGGCATGCACTATGGGTGCTGGGTGTGGAGCTTGTCCTACCTGGGTTTCATAAGTCTCCTGCCGCTCTGTGTGAAGCTTCGATTTGACAGGCTTCAGAGGGCAGCGGGACCTTAGATTATCCGCTGAATCCTCCTCACTGTCCTCCTGCAGGTCTGCTTTGTCAGCTCTGTGATATGGGGTATGAAGGGGAGCAAATCTGTTCCTCTGTGGTGAAGGAGTATGATATGATGAGTCATCCAGGTCTCCATGTTGCTAGTGACGGTCGCCATCTTGCTTGTATTCCTCAAAGAAATCTGTCAGCTTTCTAGGCATGGGAGAGACGCTCTTCTTCTTATAATTCACTTTCCTGTAATCCATAGTGATCGGTGAGCGTTCCCACACAGAATCAGTGCAAACAGGGGCTTCTTAAGGTACTTTAAGTCGCTGTAATAGGTGCCTTTAGCAGAGAGCTACAGGATTAGGCTTCCATGCAGCTCTGCGTCCTGGCCACGCCCCCTCCCATAGACTTACATTGCATTATTGCACAATGATTTTGCAAGTTTTCCTGTTGCTTGTCCTTGATGAAAAACTTGTTGAAGGTGTACTGTTGGAAGCTATTTATAATACCATATAGAATACACAACTTTGCCAACATTCTCAAAAGTTACAGCTAATGTTAACCTATTAGCACTCCCATAGACTTACATTGTATTATGGCTCAATGATTTTGCAAGTTTTCCTGTTGCTTGTTCTTGATGAAAAACTTGTTGAAGGTGTAGTGTTGGAAGCTATTTATATTAAAATATTCTATTACCGCACACCTCCTTCCACTTTTCTGCATGGTGGTGCTGGTCCTCCGTTGACCAAGCCCGGTCTCCTTACTGCTTTGTAATTTCAAAAGTGTTTTCAAACGCCAGATCCAATATGCTTCTCTCCTCAATAACGATTTTTTAAAATCAACACCTGCATTTTTATACATAACTTCTAAAATCTGCCATCTTATTTGGGAGACATTATGTTTCGCATTATAGAAATGTCTGGCCAGTAGAGTTTCTCTCTTGTATTTCTCTTTGCTTTTTTTATCTTTAGTGTCAGTTCCCTCATCTGGTTTATAATTTCTAATCACGCTTTTGTGTTCATTCAAACGTATTTTAACCGCCCTTGAAGTTTGGCCCACGTAACCTAAGCCACATGGGCATTTTAACAAATAGATTACCCCTTCCGTATTACATGTTGCCATATGTTTTAATCGGATTCCATATCCTTGGCTCGGATGGGTACATTTGTCACCTTTAATGATGCCACTACAGTGGCCACAATCATGACACGGAAGGGTACCCTTTTTGTTAAACATCACACCTTTTGTTTTCTTTGGCTTGAAATCTGATCTTATTATTCCGTCCGCCACACTTCTGCCCCTTTTAAAACTGAAAAGTGTTTTTTTAGTGAATAATTTGCCATATATTTGATCTTTTTGTAATATATGCCAATGTTGTAATATACTTTTCTTTATTAAATTTGAATTTTAATAATCACTTGTGCCTGTTTCTCGTATAACTCATCGGTTGAGGTAATCCTTTTAGCCCTGATGAATTGGCTTTTAGGTAATCCTTTGCTGACCCCTACTGGATGAAAGCTGTCTTTCCTTAAGAGATTGTTCCTGTCTGTTGGCTTTCTATATAAGTCTGTGACAAAATCACCATCCTTTAATGTTACCTGTACATCCAAGAAATTGACGGTTTGTGGACCTTTGCTCATTGTAAATTTTATTGTGTCATGTACACTGTTGATATATACAAAAAAGTTTTCTAACTGGTCTTCAGTGCCAGTCCAAACTATAAACATATCGTCCACAAACCGTCGCCACATCCCTATAAATTTCCCATACTCAGGATGTTCCAGGATGTGTTTGTGTTCGAACCAATGCATATATATGTTCGCATATGCAGGGGCCATGTTAGCACCCATATTCGTGCCTTGCAGCTGTAAGTAGAATTCCGTGTCAAAGCGAAAATAATTTCGCTTCAGTACGAATTCCAAGCAACTGCATAAAAAATTGACCTCATGCATAGGCAACTTTTCTTTTACCAAGTAATCTCTGCAACATTCAATGCCTTCCTCATGTTTAATCGAGGTATAAAGATTTTACATCGATTGTACAGAGTATGGGTGATTGGTTATCAATTTTTAACTCTTTTATTGTATTCAGGAAATGTGTTGTATCTTTAAGGCAGGTATCAAGCTTAGGTATAATTTCTTGTAGATATGTGTCCACATAAATTGCTAGTGGTTGTAATAGGGAGTCCACACCTGAGACTATCGGTCTTCCAGGAGGATTAATCAATGTTTTATGCACCTTTGGTAGTATATAGAAGACCGGTATCCTTGGATTATCCTTTTTTAACAAACCCTCAATCTCAGGTGTGATACTCCCCATCAAGCATGCATCATTTAAGAATACCCCAATATCCGTCATTAATCTATTGGTTGGATCACTTTGTAATTTATAATAATGATTAGCATTTTCCAATTGTCGTTTAACCTCCTTTACGTAATCCTCTGTATCCATTAATACTATACTTCCCCCCTTATCGGCTTTTTTAATGACCATACTTGTGTCACTCTGCAGAGTTTCTAATGCTTTCCTTTCTTGTAAGGTTAGATTATTTCTTTTAGGTGTTATACAAGCATTCAAATTATTTTCCACATCTCTGTAAACCACATTTGTAAATGTTTCTATGGAGGAATTAACGATATTTGGATTATAGGTACTACGATTTTTAAGTTTATTGCATAGAACCTCAGTTTTATTATGGGGCAGAATTCCCCTGCTTTTATCCATAAACATCATTTTTAATTTGAGGGTTCTAATAAACTTAAAAAGTTCTACCTGTACAGTAAAGGGGTCACCCCTAGCCGTGGGCACAAATCCTAACCCTTTATTTAAAACAGTCGATTCCTGTGGGGTTAAAGTCCTGGACGACAGGTTTATAACAAGATCTTTTACCTCCTCCCTCTGCGTGAGTTCATCTTGTTCCCTTGTATGGTTGCCTGCGCTCCTTCCTCTCTCGACTGTGCCATCCTGCGTGTTGTTGTAATGTCGCCTCCCACCTCTCCTGAGTCCTCTCCTCGTTCGCCTGTTACCGACAAAAAAGGAGTGGACGGGGATGCGGTGACTTCTCTTGCCGGCATTTCAAACGATGATTCTTGCAATCCGGTAGTAGAAGCGCTCCCTCTGCGATGTCCTTCGCGTTCCTCCACTGACGTCATCCTTGCGCGCCGGTCACGTGTGCGGAAGTGCCTGCTGCTTGGGCCTCGGCGTTCTCCACTTCTTTGCTGTGCCCACGTGTAAACCTGGCCTCGTTCATAGTCCAGCGTGTCTCGTTTGAACTTCTTTAATTTCTTCTGGAGGATGATTTCGTGGAGTTTATCAAGCTCCTGTTTAGTTTCATCAAACGCCTCCTTCACTTTCTCCTTCGTGAGTATGCTTTTTAACTCTGTCGCTGCCTTGTACACCTCTGCGATGTCCTTCGCGTTCCTCCACTGACATCATCCTTGCGCGCCGGTCACGTGTGCGGAAGTGCCTGCTGCTTGGGCCTCGGCGTTCTCCACTTCTTTGCTGTGCCCACGTGTAAACCTGGCCTCGTTCATAGTCCAGCGTGTCTCGTTTGAACTTCTTTAATTTCTTCAGGAGGATGATTTCGTGGAGTTTATCAAGCTCCTGTTTAGTTTCATCAAACGCCTCCTTCACTTTCTCCTTCGTGAGTATGCTTTTTAACTCTGTCGCTGCCTTGTACACCTCTTGTGTGGTTTCTTGTATCTCCACTTGTAATGCCTCTATCATCACTGGTACATTTTGAACAGTGGCAAAGGGGCACAATCCCCGACTGCAACATTGGTGTGTGCGGACCGTTTTTTGAAATTACAAAGCAGTAAGGAGACCGGGCTTGGTCAACGGAGGACCAGCACCACCACGCAGAAAAGTGGAAGGAGGTGTGCGGTAATAGAATATTTTATTGCACTGGATTCAGCCAAGAAAATTAACCAGCACCCTACCCATCATGTCTTTTGTGGACATAAGCCAAACCACCACGAAGTGTGCAGTACCCTTCGGTTATACAGAGGAGGAAAGGAAGAAAATCCTAAGCACTGTTCAAAATGTACCAGTGTTAACCCCCAAAGAACCGGAGAAAAATCTGCTTAAAAACTACACATATGTGAGTAAAAAGGAATTAAGCCTTACCCTGCATTTGAGTACGATGGCAGAATATATAAAAGTGTCTAGGATCCTGAGAGGATTACGCATTCATCTGGAGTCCATACTCTGTAAAGAGAATAAAGATTTTCAGGAGAAGTGGCACCAAATATTGGACAGATGTAGTCTTGATCTAATGACCCTGATGATAGAGGCATTACAAGTGGAGATACAAGAAACCACACAAGAGGTGTACAAGGCAGCGACAGAGTTAAAAAGCATACTCACGAAGGAGAAAGTGAAGGAGGCGTTTGATGAAACTAAACAGGAGCTTGATAAACTCCACGAAATCATCCTCCAGAAGAAATTAAAGAAGTTCAAACGAGACACGCTGGACTATGAACGAGGCCAGGTTTACACGTGGGCACAGCAAAGAAGTGGAGAACGCCGAGGCCCAAGCAGCAGGCACTTCCGCACACGTGACCGGCGCGCAAGGATGACGTCAGTGGAGGAACGTGAAGGACATCGCAGAGGGAGCGCTTCTACTACCGGATCGCAAGAATCATCGTTTGAAATGCCGGCAAGAGAAGTCACCGCATCCCCGTCCACTCCTTTTTTGTCGGTAACAGGCGAACGAGGAGAGGACTCAGGAGAGGTGGGAGGCGACATTACAACAACACGCAGGATGGCACAGTCGAGAGGGGAAGGAGCGCAGGCAACCATACAAGGGAACAAGATGAACTCACGCAGAGGGAGGATGTAAAAGATCTTGTTATAAATCTGTCGTCCAGGACTTTAACCCCACAGGAATTGACTGTTTTAAATAAAGGATTAGGATTTGTGCCCACGGCTAGGGGTGACCCCTTTACTGTACAGGTAGAACTTTTTAAGTTTATTAGAACCCTCAAATTAAAAATGATGTTTATGGATAAAAGCAGGGGAATTCTGCCCCATAATAAAACTGAGGTTCTATGCAATAAACTTAAAAATCGTAGTACCTATAATCCAAATATCGTTAATTCCTCCATAGAAACATTTACAAATGTGGTTTACAGAGATGTGGAAAATAATTTGAATGCTTGTATAACACCTAAAAGAAATAATCTAACCTTACAAGAAAGGAAAGCATTAGAAACTCTGCAGAGTGACACAAGTATGGTCATTAAAAAAGCCGATAAGGGGGGAAGTATAGTATTAATGGATACAGAGGATTACGTAAAGGAGGTTAAACGACAATTGGAAAATGCTAATCATTATTATAAATTACAAAGTGATCCAACCAATAGATTAATGACGGATATTGGGGTATTCTTAAATGATGCATGCTTGATGGGGAGTATCACACCTGAGATTGAGGGTTTGTTAAAAAAGGATAATCCAAGGATACCGGTCTTCTATATACTACCAAAGGTGCATAAAACATTGATTAATCCTCCTGGAAGACCGATAGTCTCAGGTGTGGACTCCCTATTACAACCACTAGCAATTTATGTGGACACATATCTACAAGAAATTATACCTAAGCTTGATACCTGCCTTAAAGACACAACACATTTCCTGAATACAATAAAAGAGTTAAAAAACTGATAACCAATCACCCATATTCTGTACAATCGATGTAAAAGATCTTTATACCTCGATTAAACATGAGGAAGGCATTGAATGTTGCAGAGATTACTTGGTAAAAGAAAAGTTGCCTATGCATGAGGTCAATTTTTTATGCAGTTGCTTGGAATTCGTACTGAAGCGAAATTATTTTCGCTTTGACACGGAATTCTACTTACAGCTGCAAGGCACGAATATGGGTGCTAACATGGCCCCTGCATATGCGAACATATATATGCATTGGTTCGAACACAAACACATCCTGGAACATCCTGAGTATGGGAAATTTATAGGGATGTGGCGACGGTTTGTGGACAATATGTTTATAGTTTGGACTGGCACTGAAGACCAGTTAGAAAACTTTTTTGTATATATCAACAGTGTACATGACACAATAAAATTTACAATGAGCAAAGGTCCACAAACCGTCAATTTCTTGGATGTACAGGTAACATTAAAGGATGGTGATTTTGTCACAGACTTATATAGAAAGCCAACAGACAGGAACAATCTCTTAAGGAAAGACAGCTTTCATCCAGTAGGGGTCAGCAAAGGATTACCTAAAAGCCAATTCATCAGGGCTAAAAGGATTACCTCAACCGATGAGTTATACGAGAAACAGGCACAAGTGATTGTAAAACAATTTTGTGAAAGAGGTTATAATAGAGGTGAACTAAATCAGGCTAAAAATGAGGTAATGGGGATAGAAAGAGAAAACTTGTTAACAAAGAAAGACTCGAAAAAGAAAGAACAGGAGTGTGTATGTGTAACCACATTTGGCCCACATTCAAATTTAATAAAGAAAAGTATATTACAACATTGGCATATATTACAAAAAGATCAAATATATGGCAAATTATTCACTAAAAAAACACTTTTCAGTTTTAAAAGGGGCAGAAGTGTGGCGGACGGAATAATAAGATCAGATTTCAAGCCAAAGAAAACAAAAGGTGTGATGTTTAACAAAAAGGGTACCCTTCCGTGTCATGATTGTGGCCACTGTAGTGGCATCATTAAAGGTGACAAATGTACCCATCCGAGCCAAGGATATGGAATCCGATTAAAACATATGGCAACATGTAATACGGAAGGGGTAATCTATTTGTTAAAATGCCCATGTGGCTTAGGTTACGTGGGCCAAACTTCAAGGGCGGTTAAAATACGTTTGAATGAACACAAAAGCGTGATTAGAAATTATAAACCAGATGAGGGAACTGACACTAAAGATAAAAAAAGCAAAGAGAAATACAAGAGAGAAACTCTACTGGCCAGACATTTCTATAATGCGAAACATAATGTCTCCCAAATAAGATGGCAGATTTTAGAAGTTATGTATAAAAATGCAGGTGTTGATTTTAAAAAATCGTTATTGAGTAGAGAAGCATATTGGATCTGGCGTTTGAAAACAATTTCGCCTAAAGGCCTCAATGAAGATTTTAATTTGACATGCTTTTTGTAATAAATGTGGTTTTGTAGATTTTAGATATTTATACACTATTTAATAATTTATGTAATCACCCTTTTTCCTTCACAGATGAAGTATCATGATAGCCCTATTGCACATGAGAGGTGTTATATTTGAACTAAAGTAAACGCAACCAGGGGCAGTGAGTAAAAAAATGTTTTTTATTAAATGAAGAGATATATGTTTATTTGTAACACATTTAAAACATGATATACACTCATATGCACTGGACTTGAATGAACTTAAAGAGTTAATTGCATAAATGGCACTAATGAGATGTTACACAGATGAAATGGGAGGAGTTAAGGGTATAAAAATATAGCACTGTGCACTTTGTGAATTATCCTGAAGAAGGGAGGCTGTGTTCCCCCCGAAACGTTGATTGTTGGTGGCATTAATAAAAGGGGCACAATCCCCGACTGCAACATTGGTGTGTGCGGACCGTTTTTTGAAATTACAAAGCTATTTATAATGCCATATAGAATACACAACTTTGCCAACATTCTCAAAACTTACAGCTAATGTTAACCTACTGGCACTCCCATAGACTTACATTGCATTATTGCACAATGATTTTGCAAGTTTTCCTGTTGCTTGTCCTTGATGAAAAACTTGTTGAAGGTGTAGTGTTGGAAGCTATTTATAATGCCATATAGATTATAGGAAAGTAAGCTATGGGAAGAAAAAACCCCTTACTAAGCCTAGGAAGCTGTCGGATTACTATGAGGAAGAAGGACAAGATGGCGCCCGCAAACAGCAACGAGGAGGCCATGAGGGCTCACCATTTCATACCCCTCTATCACAGAAGAACAGGTACTCCCCTCTATATTCCACCCCCTATCACCATTCTGAACCTGGGGAACAAGAGGAGGATAGTGCCGAGGACCAAGCTGACACCTCGAGATCCCGCAGTCCTCTGAAGCCTAAACCTCAATCAGACCGGAGGGATTCCCCAGGAGCCCAGGTAGGACCGGCTTCACAAGCCTCAATCCCAGCACCCCCACTAGCTGCCATCCAGGATCCCCTGGTGGATTTCCCAGCCACAGAGCAAGCTATGTCCCAGCAATTCTTTAAGCAGTTCATGATATCTTTTAAGACTGTCATGCAGAACAGCATGGGTGAGATCAGAGCAGACATGAAACTGCTTGCAGGACATATGTCGCAGTTTGCACAAGAAACTGATCACAGAGTCTCCAAGTTAGAGAAAAGGATTGCTGAGATGTCTGTAGCGCATAATGAACTGATTGATGCACATGGGGAACTGCTGGAGGAAGTAAAATGGATGAAGGAGAAGATTATAGATGGGGAAGACCGCAATAGAAGGAACAATGTAAAGATAAGAGGGGTTCCTGAGTCAGTCTCAACAAATTCTCTGAAGGGGTATGTGGTAGACATGCTTAAAACCACCTTGCCCAACATTCCAGATAGTGAGCTCATAGTGGACAGGGCACATAGACTCCCAAAGCCTCCACACATACATGAAAACCTACCCAGAGATGTGATAGTGAGAATCCACTTTTTTCATGTGAAAGAGGTGTTCCTAGCCTCTACCAGGAATGGGAAGAAGCTGCCAGATCCCTTTGGAAAGCTGACCCTTTATTCAGACTTATCACAGGCAACGCTGCAAGCCAGAAGGGAGTTCAGCCAGGTATCTGCTACACTGCGTTACAAAGGGATCCAGTACTCGTGGGGGTTCCCCACAAAAATGATCATCAAAGACCAAGGGGTGACCCACATTGTAAAATCGGTGAAGGAGGGTTTTGACTTGCTGAAAAAGTGGAAAATACCCCTGTTCCTACCTAAAGAAGGAAGACAGGTGAAACCACCATCACCGGCACCGTCATCTAAGCAGACACCAATGGATGTCACCCAGAATCAATCTGAAGATGGGAAGTCAGCAGAAGCTTCTTCGGGACCTTGAATCAGCATTGCAGTGTCTTGCCACAAATTGTTTTCTTTTTTTTTTCCCCCAACAGACTTTTCCCCTCAGGGTATGTCATCTTCCATCCCTCCCTGAGGAGAACTGTCCTGGATTAAGTCCACACCGGTGGACCCTGACTGTTAGGTCCATACTACATTAAACTTGACTGGTTCTAAATTTGTTTTTCTGTAATTTTTTTTTATTATTCTTTTTTTTTTCTTCTCTTTTTCTTCCTTTTTTGTATCACAGTGACAGTGACACCATGAGTGCCATTGCTGTCACTAATTTTTCTATTATCAACATAATAATGTTGAACTTTTTGAGCTTCATGGGTTTAAGCGTTTTCCCAGCATTGTCCCAGGTGTTTTCATCTTTTTTCCTATGCAGGTACATGGAAAAAAGACATTCAATCAAAGACTCCAAAAATTGTGTAAGTTTAAAGTTTGATATCCACAAGGTCAATATAACTGTTGTAGAATTGATTGTTGAGCAACCGTTTAGTTGTTATGGCACAGGAGATTGAAGTGTTATCTCTAAATGTGAGAGGGCTGAATTCCCATAGGAAACGGTACCTCCTACAAAAATTAGCTAAAGAGGAGTCAGTTGATATACTTTGTATACAAGAAACCCACTTAATTGAGTTGGGAGCAAAAAAATTTAAACTGTACCAATATTCACAAATATTTCATTCTCATCTTCAAAAAAAGAAAAAATCTGGAGTATGTATTGCAGTAAAAGACTCATTAGGACTAATGGTGGAAAACATTCATACTCTTAAAGATGGTAGAATGGTGGTCATCACAGGCAAAGTAAATTCTCAGGACATTACTATTACTAATATTTATGCACCTAACACTCATCAAGTACGTTATCTAAACAAAAAACTAAACAAAATTAGCAAAATCACAAAAGGCCACTTATTTATTACAGGTGACCTTAATGCGGTTGCTGATTCTCAGATTAATTGCACAACCAGTCGTAGGAGAGCATCAGCAATAATACAACCAACCTTAATCAAATCAGAACTATTTGATGTGTGGAGGTGCCTTCATCCTATGGAAAGACAATATGCCTTTCATTCTGCCATACACAAGTCCTTTACAAGGATTGATTACTGCTTGGTAGACAGGTTCTCCTTACCTCTAATCTCAAACATTGAAATTGGCCCTAGAATATGGTCAGATCATTCTCCCTTATCATTCAAAATCCAACTCCAAAATTCTTCCCAACCTTATAGAAATTGGAAAATGAACAAATATATTCTCCATTCTGAACACTCACTCCCCCAAATTAAATCAGAACTTAAAGAATACTTTAAATTCAATGATAATAAAGAGGTTTCTAGGACGACCCTTTGGAATGCGCACAAGGCCTTCATGAGAGGTATTTTTATCAAACATAGTGCCATACAAAAGAAAAAATATAGAGAAAAAACTGATCTTTTATTAAACAAAATTAAATCTCTAGAATCTGATATTTTTAATAAGAAAAAATTAGAATTAGTTCCAACCTTAGAGGAAACCCGTCAAAAATTGGCAGACTGCCTATACCACCAGTATTATAAGTGGCAAACTATTTTAAAAGAAACTTGGTATTACGAAAAAAATAAAGCAGGCAAAGCCATGGCCCGAAAAATTAAGGGGAAAAGGATATACCAGAGAATAATTAAAATTAATAATCCCAAAACAAAAAATATAGTACACCATCCTCAGGAAATTGTTAATGCTTTGGCCACTTATTATGAATCCCTATATAACTTAGAATCTGACCCAAACACACATGTCCCATCACCAATTGAAATAGACAGGTATTTAGAGAATGTGGATCTACCCTCTCTTACAGAGTTTGAGCAAAAGCATACAGGAGTGCCTTTCTATCAACAGGAAGTCGAAACCGCAATAAGATCCTTGAAAAGAGATAAGGCACCAGGGGTTGATGGCTTTATAAATGACTACTATAAGAAATTTACTGATACATTATCTAAACCTCTCACTGATATGTTTAATGAAGTAGCAACCCTTGGTGTCTTTCCCAAAGAATCCTTGTCAGCCATCATATCCACAATTCCCAAGGAAAGAAAGGATCCTACAGACCCTAGCAGTTACAGACCAATATCTCTGTTAAATATGGACATCAAGATATATGCTAGGGTCATTGCAAATAGATTGGCACCCTTGATACCACAACTGATACACCCTGATCAGGTGGGGTTTGTTAAAGGAAGAACAACGAGTGATGGTACAAGGAAGTTTCTTGCTTTGTTGCACAAGCTTAAACTATGTCAGACGCCCACTCTCTTTGTCTCCTTAGACGCAGAAAAGGCGTTTGACAGAGTCAATTGGTCATACCTGTCTAAAGTGTTGAAAAAATTTGGGTTAACAGGATTTCTTCATAAAGCCATTCTAGCCTTATACAAACAACCATCCGCAAGAGTATCCTCCTCTGGGTCATTATCCTCTCCCTTTGACATCAAAAATGGAACCCGCCAAGGTTGCCCCCTTTCCCCACTAATTTTTATATTATCCCTTGAACCTCTTGCCCAAAAAATTAGAGACAACCCTTTAATTCATGGAGTACCCTTAAAACATTCAAATACAAAATTAGGTCTATATGCAGATGACATATTGTTATATCTGCAAAAACCCTTTTTTATCACTGCCAAATTTGAATAAAGAACTTGACCAATTTTCAAAAGTGTCCTATTACAAATTAAATCATAGTAAAACAGTAATTCTCCCTTGCCATATATCAAAAACTACTATAAACATTCTGAAAAACTCCTGCCAATATTCCTGGGCAAATAATTCAATAAAATATTTAGGTATCCATATCACCCCCACAATTGCCCAACTCTATAAGGAAAACTATGACCCATGGTTAACCAAATTAAAGTCCCATTTAGATGCCTTAGCTAAATTAGAATTTTCCTGGTTAGGTAGATCCGCAGCTTTTAAGATGATGATACTTCCACAACTCTTATATTTATTTAGAAACCTCCCAATTAAAGTCCCCCAAACATTCTTTATCAAATTACAAAGAATGCTTAATAACTTTATACTGATGAACAAACATTCTAGATTTTCAAATAAAGTTTTGTCCCTCCCTGTCTCCAACCTTGGCCTTGGCGTTTCAGATATCGAAAAATATTACCAAGCAACAATACTTGAACAATCTAGATCAGTCTGGACTAATGATACTACTAAACAGTGGATAAATATAGAAGAAGAACAATTACCATTTGGAACATACAGATCATTTCTAGAATCCAGACTGGTCTGGAAAGTCCAACAAAGTACAAAAAATCCTATCTCAGCCAATATGTTAAGGATTTGGAAGGAGATGATAAAACTATATAAGAAAGATATATTAGCTATAGAGATCCCCACATCACTAACAACATTAAACTCTGTGATTAAGAACATAGAATTAGATTTAGAACATTGGATAACATGCGGCATTATAAATGTTGAAGATTTGTTGGTAGGCTCTGAGATTAAACAATTCGACGAATTGGTCTCAGCTTACGATATCCCTACATCAGATAAACCTACTTACCTGAAAATTCACAGATTTTTAACTAAACACCCCTTACTCCTTTAGTCTTCCCACCAAAAATTAAAAAACTACTCCAACCAGAAAAAACAAACTTAAAAGGTATACCTACCTTTTATAAATCCCTATTAGAATTTAAAGATGAAACACCCAGATGGCAGCTAAGTAAGTGGCAGGAGCTCCTTCAGCTTGACATTGATCAGGAAGAATGGGAAATAGCCTATAAATCCTTAAGAAAGACATCACACTGTGTCACCCATCAGGAAAATTTTATTAAATGTGTTTGGCAGTGGTATATGACTCCAGAAAAAATCACTAAATTTGATCCTAAAGCATCTCCCCTTTGTTGGAGAAATTGCAACCAAACGGGATCCCTTTTACACATATTCTGGAGTTGTCCTAAACTCCAGAATATGTGGATAGATATCAATAACTTTCTTAAAAAACTACCAGTCTCATTGGATACAATCCCCCCTGGTATGGTACTATTTCACCTAGGAACAATGGACTTACCCCCTCAGGAGAGGCTAATAATGAACCACATCTTTATCACTACCAGAAACCTGATAGCAAGTAATTGGAAATCTCTGATTATACCCAAAATTGATGAGATACTCAAAAGAGTAGAATCAAACTTATTAGCAGAAAAATCATGGGCTATCAGATGTGGCACTTTACAATCATTCCTGAGAAGGGCGAACCTATGGCCTACTATCTATACTGAATCCACGCTTTTGGAGTTCTAGAGCCCTTGAGATATATATATATATATCTTTATATAAATGTTAAGAAATTTAAGCCTCCTCACTTTAGGGTAAAAGATGAACTATGGCCTTGTTGGATATTATTCCTGATCAGCCTATAAAGAACAACTTACTCTAATAGACACCTTGGGACCTAACAAAGCAACTTAGTTTAGAATGTTAGTTTAGTATAGTTTAGTTTAGTTCAGTTTAGTTTAGATACTCATAGATAAGATTTTCTAGTAAACATGTGTACTGTATCCTTCTGCACTTGATCAAAGATCCGAAGTCACTGGGATCTATGTGGGGGATATCATTCCTCCATTTTCCAGGTAACTAGGTTCAACTTGTTTAATGCATTTGACAGCTGGTGCAATAGATATTGATATTTGAATAATCAATTAGCAATATTCTGAATCAGTCTTCAACAAACCTAGATAGATATAACAACTTTGTATCTACCAATATCTTCAAAACATGTAATGGAGAAATTCGTATTTTTTTTTTTTCATCAATCCGCTTGAATTGCCTTACTGACTATCAGATAAAGGAAATAAACATTTAATGGCAACTGAATTATGAATATAATATAACATAACATATCTGTTTGTTAAGATAGGCTGTTACATGGAAACTGTTTAATATATGTTATTATGTAAATATTAACATTGTTGTTATCAATCATATGACTCATGTTTATATATTTATGTTTTATGTAAACATATATACTGTATAATGTCATCAATATGACTATGTATAATTGAAAATACTTAATAAAAAATTATTGAAACCGTAAGTCTATGGGAGTGCCAGTAGGTTAACATTAGCTGTAACTTTTGAGAATGTTGGCAAAGTTGTGTATTCTATATGGCATTATAAATAGCTTCCAACACTACACCTTCAACAAGTTTTTCATCAAGGACAAGCAACAGGAAAACTTGCAAAATCATTGTGCCATAATGCAATGTAAGTCTATGGGAGTGCCTGTAGGTTAATATTAGCTGTAACTTTTGAGAATGTTGGCAAAGTTGTGTATTCTATATTTCATTATAAATAGCTTCCAACACTACACCTTCAACAAGTTTTTCATCATGGACAAGCAACAGGAAAACTTGCAAAATCATTGTGCCATAATGCAATGTAAGTCTATGGGAGGGGCGTGGTCTGGACACTGAGCTGAATGGCTGCCTGAGCCTGCAGCTCTCTGCTGAAAGCACCAATTTAAGCTACCTAAAGCAGCCTAGGAAGCCCTTGTTTTGATTTAAATCGTAGGGGAACATCTCCTAAACACTATGGAGTGGAAAAAGGTGAAAACTAAGAAGCAAAAAGGATCTCAGTTTCCTAAGAAGCTAGCTGATTTCTTTGAGGAAGAAATCCAAGATGGCGACAGAGATCAACAACAGGGGAACCAGGACGATTCTGCCTACCATACTCCTGTATCCCAGAGGAACAGATTTGCTCCCTTATACACTCCACACCGCAGGGCTAACCCAGCAGACCTGCAGGAAGACAGTGAGGAAGACAACCCAAGGGATCGCAGCCCTCTAAAGCCTATGAGACCTCCAGCAGAGCAGCAGGAGAACAGAGAGATTCAGGTAGGACAACTCTCACAACCCTCACCCCAGACACCCCCAGTTAACAAGCCCCCAGACCCCCTGATAAACTTTCCGATCACAGATCAGCCCATGACCCAGCAATTCTTTAAAGAATTTATGATCTCCTTTAGATGTGTTATGCAGGACAACATGGCGGAGATCAGGGTGGATATGAAGGAGCTGGTAGGGCATGTGTCACAGTTTGCAAAAAAGACGGACCAGAGGGTCACTAAGCTGGAGAATAGGATATCAGAGATGACTGGGGCACATAATGAGCTTATTGATGCTCATCGGGAGCTTATGGATGAAGTAAAATGGATGAAAGAAAAGTTGGCTGACGCAGAAGATAGAAACAGAAGAAATAATGTGAAGATCAGGGGGGTGTCAGAGACAGTTTCTAACAATGACCTAAAAGGGTATGTGAGAGACCTACTGAAAACCACTCTACCTACAATCTCTGAAAATGAACTGGTAATAGACAGAGCTCATAGGCTTCCTAAACCTGGCTTCATAGCGGATCATTTGCCAAGAGACGTTATCACCAGAATACATTTTTACCATGTAAAGGAGTTACTTCTTGCATCCACTAGAGGAGGGAAAAAACTCCCAGATCCATTTCGGGACTTAACCTTGTACCAGGACCTTTCACAGGCAACTCTGCAGGCCAGAAAGGAATACTCGCAGATAGCAGCAACTCTGAGATACAAGAAGATCCCTTACACGTGGGGCTTCCCCCAAAGATGATAATCAACGACCAGGGGGTTACCCATGTCATCAGAAGTGTAAAAGAATGTAAAGATCTACTTGCCAAATGGAACATTCCTGTTTTCATCTCCGGAGACCCCAAGAAGGATAGACCAATTAGATCCACACCCTTGTTCAAGCAACAACCGATGGACTGTTCCCAAGATAAAACAGAGGATGAAAAATCTGCAGTGGCTTCTGCAGGAACCTGAACTGCATGGTGCCTAGCCATAAACTTTCCCCCCTCTTTAGATGTGACACCTTCCCCTTAAGGAGAAAAGTTTAACTAAAGTCCACATCGGTGGACCTTGGCCTGTTAGGCCTTTGGAATAATTTTTGAAGTTTTTGAAATCACTTATTTTTGTTTTTGTTTTAGTGAACTTCTTTTTCAGTGACAAGTGGCAGAACCGGATGCCAGTGAGGTCATTGATTCTTTTTTTGCTCTTTCGACAATTGTCAACGTTGATGTTAAGATTAATCATAATCTATTCTTGTTTGTTGTTGTTACTGTCCCAACTAACTTTTTTCTTTTTATCCAGAGCTGAGATATATGGATATCTTTCATCTCAATTTAAAGATCCGATGACTGATGTGTATGGGGTAAATGTAATGTTTTTGTTTTCATGTAACAGCAGGTTATTGACTAGCTATGTCACAAAATTGTAAGTTGTTATCACTAAATGTGAGAGGGTTAAATTCATATAGAAAAAGGTATCTGTTACAGAAATTGGTAAAAGAAGAGAAAGCAGATATTATTTGCCTTCAGGAGACCCATATAAACAAAATAGGAGCAGAGAAATTAAAGATTCACCAATTTTCTAAAATATACCATTCCATCTTAAAAAAGAAAAAGAAAAGTGGGGTATGTATAGCTGTTAAAGATACACTGGGACTTGTGGTAACGAACACATACAGTAGTGTTGATGGAAGAATGATAGTAGTTACAGGAACAATAAACTCCCAAGAATTTACATTTGTAAATATTTATGCCCCTAACTCACACCAGATAAGCTTTTTGAATAAAAAACTTAAAAAAATCTCCAACATCACCAAAGGACATTTATTTATAGCTGGAGATCTAAACACTGTTGTTGATCCTCAAATGGACTGTACATCCAAAATTAGGAGAACTCCCTCATTAATTCAACCAATCTTAGTTAAATCTGAGTTATTTGATGTGTGGAGATGCCTTCATCCTAAAGAAAGACAGTATACTTATTACTCCCCAATTTACAAATCATTCACACGGATTGATTACTGTTTGGTTGACAGGTTCTCCTTGCCACTGATCTCAAGTATTGAAATCGGCCCCAGAATCTGGTCACATCACTCCCCCATAACTGTTCAGATTCAACTCCAAAATTCTTTCCCACAACCTAATATATGGAGGATAAACAAATATATATTACATTCTGAGCATATATTCCCCTTAATTAAAAGAGATTTGATAGAATTTTTTAAAATTAATGATACCAAAGATGTTTCGAAAACCACACTCTGGAATGCACACAAGGCCTTTATGAGAGGTGTATTCATGAAACAGAGTGCCATTCGGAAAAAAAAGATAAGGGAAAAAACTGACTCTCTATTAAATAAAATTAAATCCCTAGAAATAGAAATTTTTTGCAATAAAAAAACAAATTTAACCCAATTACTAGAAGAAACCAGACAGGAACTAGCAGATTGTATGTACTATCAGTATGATAAGTGGCAGACTATACTCAAAGAGACCTGGTATTATGAAAAAAACAAAGCGGGTAAGGCTATGGCCCAAAAAATAAAAGGGAAAAGAATTTATCAAAGAATAGTCAAAATAAAACACCCTCTAAGACGAAAATAGAAGTACATCACCCTAAGAGATATAGTAGACGCATTAGCCACCTATTATGAGGAACTTTACAACCTAGAGAACAATCCAGAAAATCATATTCCATCTACCCATGGGATTGATAAATATTTAGAAAATGTAGAACTTCCATCCCTTTCAGAACTCGAGCAAAATTATTTGTCAGTCCCTTTTGATCAGCAAGAAGTCGAATCTGCTATAGGATCCCTGAAAAAAGATAAGGCACCTGGCGTTGATGGTTTTGTTAATGATTATTTTAAAAAATTTGTAAGCATATTAGCTAAACCCCTTACAGACTTGTTTAACGAGGTCGCAACCCACGGTGCCTTTCCTAAGGAATCTCTATCAGCTATTGTTTCAACAATACCCAAAGAAGGGAAGGACCCAACAGATCCAGTCAATTATAGACCAATATTCTTGCTAAACACAGATATAAAAATCTACGCTAGAGTAATAGCTAATAGGTTGGCCCCCTTCATGCCTCAACTAATTCACCCTGATCAGGTTGGATTCATAAAAGGTAGAACCACAAGTGATGGTACACGTAAGGTTCTAGCTCTACTACATAAACTTAAGCTCTGTCGAACGCCTACTCTCCTCGTCTCTTTAGATGCGGAGAAGGCGTTTGACAGAGTTAACTGGTTGTATTTGTCTAGGGTGTTAACAAAATTTGGTCTCCCTGATTTCCTGCACAAGGCGATACTGGCTCTCTACACACAACCATCTGCTAGAGTGTTGACATCTGGATCACTGTCTTCCCCCTTTGATATCAAGAATGGAACCCGTCAAGGTTGCCCACTTTCGCCACTAATCTTTAACTTAACTCTCGAACCATTAGCCCAAAAAATCAGAGACAACTCATCAATACATGGCATACAATTAGAAAAATCTAATACCAAACTAGGCTTGTATGCAGACGATATCCTTTTGTATCTTCAAAAACCTCTTGTATCATTGCCAAATGTAAACAAAGAATTGGAAAACTTTTCAAAGATATCTTTTTACAAATTAAATCAAGATAAGACAACCATTCTTCCATGTTATGTCCCCCAACATGCTATAGATACCCTTAAAAAATCATGTCAATATTCATGGAGTAATAAATCCTTGAAATATCTCAGTATACAACTAACCCCTACAATTGCCCAACTTTATAGAGAAAATTACAACCCCTGGTTAACTAAATTTAAAAATAACTTAGAAGCTCTTGCTAAATTAGAATTTTCTTGGCTAGGCAGATCAGCTGCCTTTAAAATGATAATACTCCCCCAACTTCTATATCTATTTAGGAACCTCCCAATAAGAATCCCTCAAAAGTTTTTTATTACCCTCCAAAAAATGCTAAATAAATTTGTTCTGATGAACAAAAAATCTAGATTTTCTAATAAAATCTTGACTTCGCATACCTCTAATCTAGGTCTAGGTGTCCCCAATATTGAGCTGTATTATAAAGCAACTATTTTGGACCAATCCAGGTCAGTTTGGACTAATGATACTTCCAAACAATGGCTTTCTATTGAGGAAGAACAACTACCATATAATTCATATAAACTTTTTCTTGAGTCCAGACTGACTTGGAAGGTTAATCAAAATATCAGAAACCCAATAACAGCTAACACACTCAGAATATGGAAGGAGATGATAAAATTGTGCAGAGGAGATACCTTAGCTATACCATCCACCACATCTTTGACAGTTTTATATACTGTCATTAAAAATATTAACTTAGAAAACTGGGTTGCTTGTGGGATAACATCAGTAGAAGATCTATTGACAGATTCTGATATTAAACCGTTTGAAGAACTTATGTCATCATATAATATCCCAACATCTGATAGACCCCTATATTCGAAAATACATAAATTCTTAACTAGATATCCAACTAAACCCAATTACCTTAACTCCCAAAATCAATAAACTTCTTAAGCCAGAGGGATTACATTTAAAAGGTACACCCATTTTCTACAGAATACTTATAGATTTGAAAGAAAAAGCCCCAAAATCTGAAATTAGTATAGAAGAATGGGAAATGGCTGTCAGGTCTTTGAAGAGGTCGTCACACTGTGTTAATCATCATGAAAATCTTCTTAAAAGTATTTGGCAATGGTACATAACCCCTGATAAAATCTCAAAATTTGACTCTAAAACATCACCTTTATGTTGGAGAGGTTGCAACCAGACGGGTTCCATGACACATATTTTTTGGAGTTGTCCTAAACTTAGTAAACTCTGGGTTGATATTGAGCAATTTCTTAAACAACTACCTATGTCACTCCATTCGATCCCCCCTGGTATGGCTTTGTTTCACTTGGGTACTATGGATTTGCCCCCCCCAGGAAAGACTGATTATAAATCATATCTTTGTGGTAATTAGGAATCTCATAGCCATTTATCGGAAATCACTAACTATTCCAACACTTAAAGAAATTTTAAAAAGGGTAGAGTTAAACCTGTTAGCTGAAAAATCCTGGTCAATTAAATGTGGTAATCTGCGGTCTTTCTTGGGAAGGGCAAGTCTATGGCCCACTGTGTATAAGGAATCCAAACTGCTGGAATTCTGATGTATTAACACTCTCTCACTGAATGTACATATCCATAGGCCTCATCATGATCAGTCTTAATCATCACTTGAGGTTGCATGTAAATGTACATTTCTCATGCTCTGGAAAAATCTAATTGGGACCAAGTAGTATAGATTAGTTAAACAGTTGTATAGTTGTTATATAGACAAATATTTTATAGAGAACTGAATATACAACCTTATGCATATCCACAAAGGAAAATAATTTATCAGCTATATATATGATATACTAGACTGTTTTAATAAGCTGCAGTACAGTTTCATCACTGAACTATGGCAACAATAACAGAAACTGCAACATACAGCTTAATATTTGCATTCTCATCTGATTTTGTGTTAACTGATAACTGATAGAAAAGCAAAAAGCACTTCTGCCAAATCTGGAAATAATAGACGTAAATTTATATCATAGAATAGATGACCATAACCTTAGTTTACTTTACAAAAGTTATTAATATTAATAGCATTTATTTGATGCATACAATATATAGATGCACGACTGATATACATCTATGTAAACAAATTCTTTACTAGATCCTTCAGAATTACTTAGAGAATTGATGCTATTATACTAAAATTTCTTAACTTTCTTTGTATTAAAAATGTAACTATCTTACTAATATGGATATGTCAAAATATAAAGTTTGACCTTTAATGTCTGTTGAAAAATTTCTCAATAAAAAAACGATTGAAACCGTAAGTCTATTGGAGTGCATTGTGTTTAACATTAGCTGTAACTTTTTGAAAAGTTGTCAGGGCTGCAAATCCAATATGTCATTAGAATTAGCTTCCAACACTACACCTTCAACAAGTTTTGCATCAAGGAAAAGCAACAGAAACACTTGCAAAAGCAGTCTGCCAAAATGCATTGAAAGTCTATTGGAGTGCATTGTGTTTAACATTAGCTGTAACTTTTTGAAAAGATGTCAGGGCTGCAAATCCAATATGTCATTAGAATTAGCTTCCAACACTACACCTTCAACAAGTTTTGCATCAAGGAAAAGTAACAGAAACACTTGCAAAAGCACTGTGCAAAAATGCATTGAAAGTCTACTGGAGTGTAGGGATGTAGCGAACGTCGCAAAAAAAGTTCGCGAACATATTCGCGAACTTGCGCAAAAATGCGAGCGGTTCGCGAACGGTTCGCGAACCCCATAGACTTCAATGGGAAGGCGAACTTTAACATCTAAAAAAGACATTTCTGTCCAGAAAAATGATTTTAAAGTTGTTTAAAGGGTGCAACGACCTGGACAGTGGCATGCCAGAGGGGGATCAAGGGCAAAAATGTATCTGAAAAATCTGCCTGTGTGTGCTTGGAAGAGATAGTGTAGGGGGAGAGCTGTTAGTGATTTCAGGGACAGATGATAGTAAGTTTGCTGGCTAGTAATCTGCTTGATACTGCTCTGTATTGGAGGGACAGAAGTCTGCAGGGATTTGAGGGACATTTTAGCTTAGGTAGCTTTGCTGGCTAGTAATCTACTGTTCTCTTTAAACAACTGCCATACGTTGACCTTGTAGGCATTGTTTGCCCAGTTTTTTTGGACGCAGCCACTGAAGCACAGTTGCCAGAAAAAATATGCCATATAAATGCTGAAAATAGTCATTTTTCGCCATACGTTGACCTTGTAGACATTGTTTGCCCAGTTTTTTTTGGACGCAGCCACTGAAGCACAGTTGCCAGAAAAAATATGCCATATAAATGCTGAAAATAGTAATTTTTCGCCATACGTTGACCTTGTAGACATTGTTTGCCCAGTTTTTTTGGACGCAGCCACTGAAGCACAGTTGCCAGAAAAAATATGCCATATAAATGCTGAAAATAGTCATTTTTTGCTATACGTTGACCTTGTAGGCATTGTTTGCCCAGTTTTTTTGGTCGCAGCCACTGAAGCACAGTTGCCAGAAAAAATATGCCATATAAATGCTGAAAATAGTCATTTTTTGCCATATACGTTGAGTCAACGTATGGCAAAAAATGACTATTTTCAGCATTTATATGGCATATTTTTTCTGGCCTCTGTGCTTCAGTGGCTGCGGCCAAAAAAACTGGGCAAACAATGCCTACAAGGTCAACGACGTTGACCTTGTAGGCATTGTTTGCCCAGTTTTTTTGGCCGCAGCCACTGAAGCACAGAGGCCAGAAAAAATATGCCATATAAATGCTGAAAATAGTCATTTTTTTGGTCGCAGCCACTGAAGCACAGTTGCCAGAAAAATTATGCCATATAAATGCTGAAAATATAAATTTTTTTGGTTGCAGCCACTGAAGCACAGAGGCCAGAAAAATTATGCCATATAAATGCAGAAAATATGCATTTTTTTGGTCGCAGCCACTGAAGCACAGTTGACAGAAAAATTATCCCATATAAATGCTGAAAATATAAATTTTTTTGGTTGCAGCCACTGAAGCACAGAGGCCAGAAAAATTATGCCATATAAATGCAGAAAATATGCATTTTTTTGGTCGCAGCCACTGAAGCACAGTTGACAGAAAAATTATGCCATATAAATGCTGAAAATATAAATTTTTTTGGTTGCAGCCACTGAAGCACAGAGGCCAGAAAAATTATGCCATATAAATGCAGAAAATATGCATTTTTTTGGTCGCAGCCACTGAAGCACAGCTGACAGAAAAATTATGCCATATAAATGCAGAAAATATAAATTTTTTTGGTTGCAGCCACTGAAGCACAGAGGCCAGAAAAATTATGCCATATAAATGCAGAAAATATGCATTTTTTTGGACGCAGCCACTGAAGCACAGTTGCCAGAAAAAATATGCCATATAAATGCTGAAAATAGTCATTTTTCGCCATACGTTGACCTTGTAGACATTGTTTGCCCAGTTTTTTTGGTTGCAGCCACTGAAGCACAGAGGCCAGAAAAAATTAAACCAGTAGGGTTTGCACCCTAGTTTGTAACGGTGGCGGAGGGAGGAGGACGCTAAAGGACAGCTGTGTGTGGAGTCATGAGGCTTGAAGAGAAGGACAGCTGCATAGAAGTCAGAACAAGTCTTCCGGCGTGCAGTAACCCTCCGAGATCCACCCCTCATTCATTTTAATAAAGGTCAGGTAATCGACACTTTTGTGACCTAGGCGAGTTCTCTTCTCAGTTACAATCCCTCCTGCTGCACTGAAGGTCCTTTCTGAGAGCACACTTGAGGCTGGGCAAGACAAGAGGTTCATGGCAAATTGTGACAGCTCTGGCCACAGATCAAGCCTGCGCACCCAGTAGTCCAGGGGTTCATCGCTCCTCAGAGTGTCGATATCTGCAGTTAATGCCAGGTAGTCCGCTACCTGCCGGTCGAGGCGTTCTTTGAGGGTGGATCCAGAAGGGTTGTGGCGCTGCCTTGGACAGAAAAACATTTGCATGTCTGACGTTACAGACCGGCCAAAGGGCTTTGTCCTTGCAGGTGTGCTCGTGGCAGGATTACTGGCACCTCTGCCCCTGGAATGTTGATGAGTTCCTGAAGTGACATCACCCTTAAAAGCATTGTACAACATGTTTTGCAGGCTGGTTTGTAAATGCCGCATCTTTTCGGACTTGTGGTATGTTGGTAACATTTCTGACACTTTATGCTTGTACCGAGGGTCTAGTAGCGTTGCGACCCAGTACAGGTCCTTCTCCTTAAGCCTCTTGATACGGGGGTCCTTCAACAGGCATGACAGCATGAAAGACCCCATTCTCACAAGGTTGGATGCAGAGCTATCCATCTCCGCTTCCTCATTATCAAGGACTGCATCATCCACGGTCTCCTCCCCCCAGCCACGTACAAGACCAGGGGTCCCCAAAAGGTCACCACTAGCCCCCTGGGAAGCCTGCTCCTGTTGGTCCTCCTCCTCCTCCTCCACAAAGCCACCTTCCTCCTCTGACTCCACTTCTGGCACCTCTCCCTGCATTGCAGCAGGTGCCTGGGTTCGTTCTGGTGATTCCGACCATAAATCGTGCGCTTCCAGCTCCTCGTCACGCTGGTCTACAGCCTCATCTGTCACTCGTCGCACGGCACGCTCCAGGAAGAAAGCGAAGGGTATTAGGTCGCTGATGGTGCCTTCGGTGCGACTGACCATATTTGTCACCTCTTCAAAAGGTCGCATGAGCCTGCAGGCATCGCGCATAAGCACCCAGTAACGGGGGAAAAAAATCCCCAGCTCTGCAGATCCAGTCCTACCACCCAGTTCAAAAAGGTACTCGTTGACGGCCCTTTGTTGTTGCAGCAGACGTTCCAACATAAGGAGCGTTGAATTCCAGCGAGTCTGGCTGTCAGAAATCAAACGCCTGACTGGCATGTTGTAGCGCTGCTGAATGTCAGCAAGGCGTGCCATGGCTGTGTAGGAACGTCTGAAATGGGCCGACACCTTTCTGGACTGGGTGAGAACGTCCTGGAATCCTGGGTACTTGGAGACAAAACGTTGGACTATTAAATTTAACACATGTGCCATGCAGGGCACATGTGTTAAATTTCCCAGTCTCAACGCTGCCAACAGATTGCTTCCATTGTCACACACCACTTTTCCGATCTGCAGTTGGTGTGGGGTCAGCCACCGATCGGCCTGTGACTGCAGAGATGACAGGAGTACAGATCCGGTATGGTTTTTGCTTTCCAGGCACGTCATCCCCAAGACAGCGTGACAACGGCGTACCTGGCACGTCAAATAGCCTAGGGGGAGCTGGGGGTGCACAGGTGTGGAGGAGGAGAAGGAGGACCCAGCAGCAGAGTAAGAAGAAGAAGAGGAAGAAGACGAGGTAGAGAGCGATGGAGGAGTAGAGGTGGTGGCAGAACCGCGTGCAATCCGTGGCGGTGACACCAACTCCACTGTTGTTGTTGTTGTTGAGCTACCCATTCCCTGCTTCCCATTCCCAGCCATTACCAAGTTCACCCAGTGGGCAGTGTAGGTGACATACCTGCCCTGACCATGCTTGGAGGACCATGCGTCAGTAGTCATATGGACCTTTGGCCCAACACTAAGTGACAGAGATGCGGTAACTTGGCTCTGCACATGTTGGTACAGGTGTGGTATTCCCTTTTTAGAAAAAAAATTGCGGCTGGGTACCTTCCACTGCGGTGTCCCAATTGCTACAAATTTGCGGAAGGCCTCAGAGTCCACCAGCTGGTATGGTAAAAGCTGGCGGGCTAAGAGTGCAGACAAGCCAGCTGTCAGATGCCGGGCAAGGGGGTGACAGTCAGACATTGGCTTCTTACGCTCAAACATGGCCTTCACAGAAACTTGGCTGGTGGCAGATGACTGGGAATGGGAACAGGTGGTCAAGGTGGAAGGCGGAGTGGAGGGTGGTTCAGATGGGTCAAGGAGAGCAGAGGTAGAGCAGTAAGATGCTGGACCAGAAGGAGTGTGGCTTTTAGTTTGCCTGTTGCCTTTGAGGTGTTGCTCCCAAAGTGCTTTGTGCTTGCCGCTCATGTGCCTTCGCATAGAAGTTGTACCTATGTGGCTGTTGGGCTTACCAAGGCTCAGTTTCTGACTGCACTCATTGCAAATTACAATGCTTTTGTCAGAGGCACACACATTAAAAAAATCCCACACTGCTGACTTTTTGGAAGTGTGCGATCTGGCGGTAACAGTAGAAGTTGGCGGCATTGGCGGCAATGGCGGGTGCGTTGGCCGGCTGAACACAGGTGCCGATACATGTTGTTGCCCTACTGATCCCTGCGGGCTGTCCTCCCTGCTTCTTCTAAGTCTTATTCTCCTACTGCCTCTCTGACTCTCCGTCTCTCCATCTGAACTACCCTCCTCTTGCTCTCTTCTACTAGGCACCCACAAAACATCAATCTCCTCATCATCATTCTCCTCAGATGCATCAATTTCTTCTGACACATCACAGAAGGAAGCAGCAGCGGGGACCTCCTCCTCATCACTCATCATTATGTCCATCTCTGTCGTGTTCTCTGCCAGAATTAAATCTGGTGTAACGTCCTCATCTCCTTCATCTTCTTCTGCCAATAATGGTTGCGCATTACTCAGTTCAAGAAACTCGTGGGAAAATAACTCCTCTGACTCCAGTGAAGAAGGGGCACCGGTGGTGGAGGAAGTGTTACGTGGGGTGGCCATAGCAGTGGAGGATGAGGAGGATGTTGTGGTAAAGTTAGAAACGGTAGAGGATGGGGTGTGCTGTGTAAGCCAGTCAACTACCTCTTCAGCATTTTGGGAGTTCAGGGTCATTGGCTTTTTAAAACTGGGCAATTTGCTAGGGCCACAGGATTGCATAGCAGCACGGCCCCTAGCACGGCCTCTGCGTGGCGGCCTGCCTTTGCCTGGCATTATTTTTAAAAAAACAACAACAACAAAAACTCAGTTGGTTTTTCTGGAAACGATAATACACACAGGCAGTTTGAAGAAAACAGTGTGCAAATAATGCCTACAAGGTCAACGTATACACAGCGGTGGATACGGATTACGTAAAATATAAGAATGCTGCTTGAAAAAAAGTAACTCAAGTGGTTTTTCTAGAGACGATAATATCATCAATATTTAGACAAAATGTGAACAAGCTCACACAGCTAGATGGCGGTTTGAAGAAAACAGTGTGCAAATAATGCCTACAAGGTCAACGTATACACAGCGGTGGATACGGATTACGTAAAATATAAGAATGCTGCTTGAAAAAAAGTAACTCAAGTGGTTTTTCTAGAGACGATAATATTATCAATATTTAGACAAAATGTGAACAAGCTCACACAGCTAGATGGCGGTTTGAAGAAAACAGTGTGCAAATAATGCCTACAAGGTCAACGTATACACAGCGGTGGATACGGATTACGTAAAATATAAGAATGCTGCTTGAAAAAAAGTAACTCAAGTGGTTTTTCTAGAGACGATAATATTATCAATATTTAGACAAAATGTGAACAAGCTCACACAGCTAGATGGCGGTTTGAAGAAAACAGTGTGCAAATAATGCCTACAAGGTCAACGTATACACAGCGGTGGATACGGATTACGTAAAATATAAGAATGCTGCTTGAAAAAAAGTAACTCAAGTGGTTTTTCTAGAGACGATAATATTATCAATATTTAGACAAAATGTGAACAAGCTCACACAGCTAGATGGCGGTTTGAAGAAAACAGTGTGCAAATAATGCCTACAAGGTCAACGTATACACAGCGGTGGATACGGATTACGTAAAATATAAGAATGCTGCTTGAAAAAAAGTAACTCAAGTGGTTTTTCTAGAGACGATAATATTATCAATATTTAGACAAAATGTGAACAAGCTCACACAGCTAGATGGCGGTTTGAAGAAAACAGTGTGCAAATAATGCCTACAAGGTCAACGTATACACAGCGGTGGATACGGATTACGTAAAATATAAGAATGCTGCTTGAAAAAAAGTAACTCAAGTGGTTTTTCTAGAGACGATAATATTATCAATATTTAGACAAAATGTGAACAAGCTCACACAGCTAGATGGCGGTTTGAAGAAAACAGTGTGCAAATAATGCCTACAAGGTCAACGTATACACAGCGGTGGATACGGATTACGTAAAATATAAGAATGCTGCTTGAAAAAAAGTAACTCAAGTGGTTTTTCTAGAGACGATAATATTATCAATATTTAGACAAAATGTGAACAAGCTCACACAGCTAGATGGCGGTTTGAAGAAAACAGTGTGCAAATAATGCCTACAAGGTCAACGTATACACAGCGGTGGATACGGATTACGTAAAATATAAGAATGCTGCTTGAAAAAAAGTAACTCAAGTGGTTTTTCTAGAGACGATAATATTATCAATATTTAGACAAAATGTGAACAAGCTCACACAGCTAGATGGCGGTTTGAAGAAAACAGTGTGCAAATAATGCCTACAAGGTCAACGTATACACAGCGGTGGATACGGATTACGTAAAATATAAGAATGCTGCTTGAAAAAAAGTAACTCAAGTGGTTTTTCTAGAGACGATAATATTATCAATATTTAGACAAAATGTGAACAAGCTCACACAGCTAGATGGCGGTTTGAAGAAAACAGTGTGCAAATAATGCCTACAAGGTCAACGTATACACAGCGGTGGATACGGATTACGTAAAATATAAGAATGCTGCTTGAAAAAAAGTAACTCAAGTGGTTTTTCTAGAGACGATAATATTATCAATATTTAGACAAAATGTGAACAAGCTCACACAGCTAGATGGCGGTTTGAAGAAAACACTGTGCAAATAATGCCCACAAGATCAACGTATACACTACTACAGCGATGGATACGGATTACGTAAAATTTATTATGGCTGCTTGAAAAAAGTCACTCCGGTGTTTTTTCTGGAGACGGTAATATTATGGATATTTAGACAGAATGTGAACAAGGTCACACAGCTAGATGGCAGTTGGTTGAATAACACACTGGGCAAAAAATGCCTACAGGGCAAATAATGCCTAAAAGGTCAACTTATACACTACTACAGCGATGGATACGGATTACGTAAAATATATTATGGCTGCTTGAAAAAAGTCACTCCGGTGTTTTTTCTGGAGACGGTAATATTATGGATATTTAGACAGAATGTGAACAAGGTCACACAGCTAGATGGCAGTTGGTTGAATAACACACTGGGCAAAAAATGCCTACAGGGCAAATAATGCCTAAAAGGTCAACTTATACACTACTACAGCGGTAGTAAAATAAAAAAAAGTAAAATAAAAAAAAAATGAATCTTAAAAAAAAAAAATTACAGTTGGTGCTGCTGAACTACTAGGAGCAGCAGATTAGCACACCAGTCCCACTCCCCAACACTGCTAGACTAATAGCACTGGGCTCTTATAGTAGTAGTAGTAGTAGTAGTAGTAGTAGTAGTAAAACAACAAAAAAATAAATAAAAGCAGTCCTTACAAGGACTACTGTTATTGCAGCAGTCAGCAGATGAGATCAGAAGCAGGACAGCTGCCCACTGCAGCTACATACAGAGCACTGCAGTAGAAGGTAGATTACTAGCCAGCAAAGCTACCTAAGCTTAAATGTCCCTCAAACCCCTGCAGACTTCTGTCCCTCCAATAACAGAGCAGTATCAACACGATTACTAGCCAGCAAACTTTCAACTGTCCCTGAAATCACTAACAGGCAGCAGCTCTCTCCCTACACTATCTCTTCAGCACACACAGGCAGAGTGAAAAAACGCTTTTATAGGGAAGGGGAGTGGTCCAGGGGAGAGCTTCCTGATTGGCTGCCATGTACCTGCTGGTCTGGGGTGAGAGGGCAAAAAAAAGCGCCAACAATGGCGAACCCAAAATGGCGAACGTCGCGCGACGTTCGCGAACTTCCGGCGAGCGCGAACACCCGATGTTCGCGCGAACAAGTTCGCCGGCGAACAGTTCGCGCCATCTCTACTGGAGTGCATTGTGTTTAACATTAGCTGGGGGGCGTGGTCTGGACACTGAGCTGAATGGCTGCCTGAGCCTGCAGCTCTCTGCCTAAGACACTGATTATAGCGACTCAAAGCACCCTGAGAAGCCCCAGTCTGAGCTGAAACTGTGTGTGAACATCCAGAGAACAGCATGGATTACAGGAAAGTAAGCTATGGGAAGAAAAAACCCCTTACTAAGCCTAGGAAGCTGTCGGATTACTATGAGGAAGAAGGACAAGATGGCGCCCACAAACAACAACGAGGAGGCCATGAGGGCTCACCATTTCATACCCCTCTACCACAGAAGAACAGGTACTCTCCTCTATATTCCACCCCCTATCACCATTCTGAACCTGGGGAACAAGAGGAGGATAGTGACGAGGACCAAGCTGACACCTCGAGATCCCGCAGTCCTCTGAAGCCTAAACCTCAATCAGACCGGAGGGATTCCCCAGGAGCCCAGGTAGGACCGGCTTCACAAGCCTCAATCCCAGCACCCCCACTAGCTGCCCTCCAGGATCCCCTGGTGGATTTCCCAGCCACAGAGCAAGCTATGTCCCAGCAATTCTTTAAGCAGTTCATGATATCTTTTACGACTGTCATGCAGAACCGCATGGGTGAGATCAGAGCGGACATGAAACTGCTTGCAGGACATATGTCGCAGTTTGCACAAGAAACTGATCACAGAGTCTCTAAGTTAGAGAAAAGGATTGCTGAGATGTCTGTAGCGCATAATGAACTGATTGATGCACATGGGGAACTGCTGGAGGAAGTAAAATGGATGAAGGAGAAGATTATAGATGGGGAAGACCGCAATAGAAGGAACAATGTAAAGATAAGAGGGGTTCCTGAGTCAGTCTCAACAAATTCTCTGAAGGGGTATGTGGTAGACATGCTTAAAGCCACCTTGCCCAACATTCCAGATAGTGAGCTCATAGTGGACAGGGCACATAGACTCCCAAAGCCTTCACACATACATGAAAACCTACCCAGAGATGTGATAGTGAGAATCCACTTTTTTCATGTGAAAGAGGTGTTCCTAGCCTCTACCAGGAACAGGAAGAAGCTGCCAGATCCCTTTGGAAAGCTGACCCTGTATTCAGACTTATCACAGGCAACGCTGCAAGCCAGAAGGGAGTTCAGCCAGGTATCTGCTACACTGCGTTACAAAGGGATCCAGTACTCGTGGGGGTTCCCCACAAAAATGATCATCAAAGACCAAGGGGTGACCCACATTGTAAAATCGGTGAAGGAGGGTTTTGACTTGCTGAAAAAGTGGAAAATACCCCTGTTCCTACCTAAAGAAGGAAGACAGGTGAAACCACCACCACCGGCACCATCATCTAAGCAGACACCAATGGATGTCACCCAGGATCAATCTGAAGATGGGAAGTTAGCAGAAGCTTCTTCGGGACCTTGAATCAGCATTGCAGTGTCTTGCCACAAATTGTTTTCTTTTTTTTTTCCCCCAACAGACTTTTCCCCTCAGGGTATGTCATCTTCCATCCCTCCCTGAGGAGAACTGTCCTGGATTAAGTCCACACCGGTGGACCCTGACTGTTAGGTCCATACTACATTAAACTTGACTGGTTCTAAATTTGTTTTTCTGTAATTGTTTTTTTATTATTCTTTTTTTTTTTCTTCTCTTTTTCTTCCTTTTTTGTATCACAGTGACAGTGACACCATGCTGTCACTAATTTTTCTATTATCAACATAATAATGTTGAACTTTTTGAGCTTCATAGGTTTAAGCGTTTTCCCAGCATTGTCCCAGGTGTTTTCATCTTTTTTCCTATGCAGGTACATGGAAAAAAGACATTTAATCAAAGACTCCAAAAATTGTGTAAGTTTAAAGTTTGATATCCACAAGGTCAATATAACTGTTGTAGAATTGATTGTTGAGCAACCGTTTAGTTGTTATGGCACAGGAGATTAAAGTGTTATCTCTAAATGTGAGAGGGCTGAATTCCCATAGGAAACGGTACCTCCTACAAAAATTAGCTAAAGAGGAGTCAGTTGATATACTTTGTATACAAGAAACCCACTTAAATGAGTTGGGAGCAAAAAAATTTAAAATGTACCAATATTCACAAATATTTCATTCTCATCTTCAAAAAAAGAAAAAATCTGGAGTATGTATTGCAGTAAAAGACTCATTAGGACTAATGGTGGAAAACATTCATACTCTTAAAGATGGTAGAATGGTGGTCATCACAGGCAAAGTAAATTCTCAGGACATTACTATAGCTAATATTTATGCACCTAACACACATCAAGTACGTTATCTAAACAAAAAACTAAACAAAATTAGCAAAATCACAAAAGGCCACTTATTTATTACAGGTGACCTTAATGCGGTTGCTGATTCTCAGATTGATTGCACAACCAGTCGTAGGAGAGCATCAGCAATAATACAACCAACCTTAATCAAATCAGAACTATTTGATGTGTGGAGGTGCCTTCATCCTATGGAAAGACAATATACCTTTCATTCTGCCATACACAAGTCCTTTACAAGGATTGATTACTGCTTGGTAGACAGGTTCTCCTTACCTCTAATCTCAAACATTGAAATTGGCCCTAGAATATGGTCAGATCATTCTCCCTTATCATTCAAAATCCAACTACAAAATTCTTCCCAACTTTATAGAAATTGGAAAATGAACAAATATATTCTCCATTCTGAACACTCACTCCCCCAAATTAAATCAGAACTTAAAGAATACTTTAAATTCAATGATAATAAAGAGGTTTCTAGGACGACCCTTTGGAATGCGCACAAGGCCTTCATGAGAGGTATTTTTATCAAACATAGTGCCATACAAAAGAAAAAATATAGAGAAAAAAATGATCTTTTATTAAACAAAATTAAATCTCTAGAATCTGATATTTTTAATAAGAAAAAATTAGAATTAGTTCCAACCTTAGAGGAAACCCGTCAAAAATTGGCAGACTGCCTATACCACCAGTATGATAAGTGGCAAACTATTTTAAAAGAAACTTGGTATTACGAAAAAAATAAAGCAGGCAAAGCCATGGCCCGAAAAATTAAGGGGAAAAGGATATACCAGAGAATAATTAAAATTAATCATCCCAAAACAAAAAATATAGTACACGATCCTCAGGAAATTGTTAATGCTTTGGCCACTTATTATGAATCCCTATATAACTTAGAATCTGACCCAAACACACATGTCCCATCACCAATTGAAATAGACAGGTATTTAGAGAATGTGGATCTACCCTCTCTTACAGAGTTGGAGCAAAAGCATACAGGAGTGCCTTTCTATCAACAGGAAGTCGAAACCGCAATAAGATCCTTGAAAAGAGATAAGGCACCAGGGGTTGATGGCTTTATAAATGACTACTATAAGAAATTTACTGATACATTATCTAAACCTCTCACTGATATGTTTAATGAAGTAGCAACCCTTGGTGTCTTTCCCAAAGAATCCTTGTCAGCCATCATATCCACAATTCCCAAGGAAAGAAAGGATCCTACAGACCCTAGCAGTTACAGACCAATATCTCTGTTAAATACGGACATCAAGATATATGCTAGGGTCATTGCAAATAGATTGGCACCCTTGATACCACAACTGATACACCCTGATCAGGTGGGGTTTGTTAAAGGAAGAACAACGAGTGATGGTACAAGGAAGTTTCTTGCTTTGTTGCACAAGCTTAAACTATGTCAGACGCCCACTCTCTTCGTCTCCTTAGACGCAGAAAAGGCGTTTGACAGAGTCAATTTGGTCATACCTGTCTAAAGTGTTGAAAAAATTTGGGTTAACAGGATTTCTTCATAAAGCCATTCTAGCCTTATACAAACAACCATCCGCAAGAGTATCCTCCTCTGGGTCATTATCCTCTCCCTTTGACATCAAAAATGGAACCCGCCAAGGTTGCCCCCTTTCCCCACTAATTTTTATATTATCCCTTGAACCTCTTGCCCAAAAAATTAGAGACAACCCTTTAATTCATGGAGTACCCTTAAAACATTAAAATACAAAATTAGGTCTATATGCAGATGACATATTGTTATATCTGCAAAAACCCTTTATATCACTGCCAAATTTGAATAAAGAATTTGACCAATTTTCAAAAGTGTCCTATTACAAATTAAATCATAGTAAAACAGTAATTCTCCCTTGCCATATATCAAAAACTACTATAAACATTCTGAAAAACTCCTGCCAATATTCCTGGACAAATAATTCAATAAAATATTTAGGTATCCATATCACCCCCACAATTGCCCAACTCTATAAGGAAAACTATGACCCATGGTTAACCAAATTAAAGTCCCATTTAGATGCCTTAGCTAAATTAGAATTTTCCTGGTTAGGTAGATCCGCAGTTTTTAAGATGATGATACTTCCACAACTCTTATATTTATTTAGAAACCTCCCAATTAAAGTCCCCCAAACATTCTTTATCAAATTACAAAGAATGCTTAATAAATTTATACTGATGAACAAACATTCTAGATTTTCAAATAAAGTTTTGTCCCTCCCTGTCTCCAACCTTGGCCTTGGCGTTTCAGATATCGAAAAATATTACCAAGCAACAATACTTGAACAATCTAGATCAGTCTGGACTAATGATACTTCTAAACAGTGGATAAATATAGAAGAAGAACAATTACCATTTGGAACATACAAATCATTTCTAGAATCCAGACTGGTCTGGAAAGTCCAACAAAGTACAAAAAATCCTATCTCAGCCAATATGTTAAGGATTTGGAAGGAGATGATAACACTATATAAGAAAGATATATTAGCTATAGAGATCCCCACATCACTAACAACATTAAACTCTGTGATTAAGAACATAGAATTAGATTTAGAACATTGGATAACATGCGGCATTATAAATGTTGAAGATTTGTTGGTAGGCTCTGAGATTAAACAATTCGACGAATTGGTCTCAGTTTATGATATCCCTACATCAGATAAACCTACTTACCTGAAAATTCACAGATTTTTAACTAAACACCCCCTTACTCCTTTAGTCTTCCCACCAAAAATTAAAAAACTACTCCAACCAGAAAAAACAAACTTAAAAGGTATACCTACCTTTTATAAATCCCTATTAGAATTTAAAGATGAAACACATAGATGGCAGCTAAGTAAGTGGCAGGAGCTCCTTCAGCTTGACATTGATCAGGAAGAATGGGAAATAGCCTATAAATCCTTAAGAAAGACATCACACTGTGTCACCCATCAGGAAAATTTTATTAAATGTGTTTGGCAGTGGTATATGACTCCAGAAAAAATCACTAAATTTGATCCTAAAGCATCTCCCCTTTGTTGGAGAAATTGCAACCAAACGGGATCCCTTTTACACATATTCTGGAGTTGTCCTAAACTCCAGAATATGTGGATAGATATCAATAACTTTCTTAAAAAACTACCAGTCTCATTGGATACAATCCCCCCTGGTATGGTACTATTTCACCTAGGAACAATGGACTTACCCCCTCAGGAGAGGTTAATAATGAACCACATCTTTATCACTACCAGAAACCTGATAGCAAGTAATTGGAAATCTCTGAATATACCCACAATTGATGAGATACTCAAAAGAGTAGAATCAAACTTATTAGCAGAAAAATCATGGGCTATCAGATGTGGCACTTTACAATCATTCCTGAGAAGGGCGAACCTATGGCCTACTATCTATACTGAATTCACGCTTTTGGAGTTCTAGAGCCCTTGAGATGTATATATATATATATATATCTTTATATAAATGTTAAGAAATTTAAGCCTCCTCACTTTAGGGTAAAAGATGATCTATGGCCTTGTTGGATATTATTCCTGATCAGCCTATAAAGAACAACTTACTCTAATAGACACCTCGGGACCTAACAAAGCAACTTAGTTTAGAATGTTAGTTTAGTATAGTTTAGTTTAGTTCAGTTTTGTTTAGATACTCATAGATAAGATTTTCTAGTAAACATGTGTACTGTTTCCTTCTGCACTTGATCAAAGATCCGAAGTCACTGGGATCTATGTGGGGGATATCATTCCTCCATTTTCCAGGTAACTAGGTTCAACTTGTTTAATGCATTTGACAGCTGGTGCAATAGATATTGATATTTGAATAATCAATTAGCAATATTCTGAATCAGTCTTCAACAAACCTAGATAGATATAACAACTTTGTATCTACCAATACCATCAATCCGCTTGAATTGCCTTACTGACCATCAGATAAAGGAAATAAACATTTAAAGGCAACTGAAATATCAATATAATATAACATAACATATCTGCTTGTTAATATAGGCTGTTACATGGAAACTGTTTAATATATGTTATTATGTAAATATTAACATTGTTGTTATAGAACATATGACTAATGTTTATATATTTATGTTTTATGTAAACATATATACTGTATAATGTCATCAATATGACTATGTATACTTGAAAATACTTAATAAAAAAATTATTGAAACCGGATAGAAATAGGGCAGGCAAGGCTATGGCCTTGAAGATTAAGGGTCATAGAGTAAGACAAAGAATTATTAAGATTAAACATCCCAATACAGGCAAAATGGTTTATCATCCTAATGATATAGTTGAAGCATTGGCAACATATTATGAAAAATTATATAATCTTGAAAGAGACCCAAAGACTCCCAAGAAGAGATAGACAGATACCTTGAGAAAATTGATCTTCCCAAACTTTCAGAATTTGAAACTAAGCAAATTAATATACCCTTTTTCCAACAGGAGGTGGAGATGGCTATTAGAGGCCTAAAAAGGGATAAGGCACCAGGAGTGGATGGATTTGTGAATGATTATTATAAAAAATATGTGGACATTTTAGTAAAACCTTTGGTAAATATGTTTAATGAAATTGCCACTCTTGGTGTCTTTCCTAAGGAATCATTATCAGCAACCATCTCCACTATACCAAAAGAAGGTAAGGATCCCTCAGATCCAGGTAATTACAGACCTATCTCATTATTAAATACAGATTTAAAAATATACGCAAGAGTATTAGCTAACAGGCTAGCCCCGTTGATCCCACAACTGGTTAAACTAGATCAGGTAGGGTTTGTGCAGGGAAGAGGGACTAGTGATGGTACTAGAAAAGTTTTGGCTCTCCTGCACAGGATAAAGCTCTGTCGGACGCCTACCCTCTTCGTCTCCTTGGATGCTGAGAAGGCGTTCGACAGAGTAAATTGGAAATATATGTCAAAGGTTCTGCTGAAGTTTGGTTGTGTTGGATTTGTACATAAAGCCATAATGGCCCTATATTCTCAACCATCTGCAAGAGTAATGTCATCTGGAACTATGTCCTCCCCATTTAATGTCAGTAATGGTACTCGGCAGGGATGCCCATTGTCTCCTCTGATTTTTGTCTTGACTTTGGAACCACTAGCTCAGTGTATAAGAGATAATAAGAATATACATGGGGTTCAATTGGAAAAATCAGAAACAAAGCTTGGTCTCTTTGCAGATGACATTTTGCTATATCTCCGAAAACCTACTATATCACTGCCTAGTCTTAAAAAAGAATTGGAAGAATTTGCAAAAATGTCTTATTATAAATTAAATGAAGAGAAAACAGTTATAATGCCATGTTATATGCAACAAGAAGTAATTCAAGAAATCAAGAAATCCTGCACATATTCCTGGGATGAGAAGTCCATTAAATATCTTGGAGTATATATTACCCCTTGTATTTCACAAATTTATAAAGAAAACTATGAGCCATGGATAAGTAAGTTAAAAAACCAATTAGAGTCTTTGTCTACATTAGAATTATCGTGGTTGGGAAGATCAGCCTCATTTACCTAAATTTTTATATTTATTCAGAAACCTCCCAATTAAAATCCCACAAAATTTTTTTAAAAACACCCAAAAAATGATAAATAAATTTATACTAATAAATAGATCCTCTAGATTTTCTAATAAAATATTAACCAACCATACTACTGACTTGGGTATGGGTGTTCCAGATATGGAGAAATATTATAAAGCCTCCATTATGGAGCAGTCTAGAGCAGTTTGGATTGAGGATGAAACAAAACATTGGTTAACCATAGAAGAAGAACAACTTCCTGTTAAAAATTTTAAATCAATATTGGAATCCAGACTGAACTGGAAAGTTCCTTTAAGAATAACAAATCCATTTACAGCGAATATGATAAAAATCTGGAAGGAAATGAACAATCTCACTAAAAAAGATCCTTTGGCAAAATCACTCCCAATAACAGTGATTAATTTGACTATGGTATTAAAAAATCTTTATCTGGACAATTGAATCAGTCAGGGAATTGAATATTTGGAAGATCTGTTGGAGGGATCAGAAATAAGATCATTTCATTTAAGATCAAGTCTATGGGAGTGCATTGTGTTTAACATTAGCTGTAACTTTTTGAAAAGTTGTCAGGGCTGCAAATCCAATATGTCATTAGAATTAGCTTCCAACACAACACCTTCAACAAGTTTTGCATCAAGGAAAAGCAACAGAAACACTTGCAAAAGCAGTCTGCCAAAATGCATTTTAAGTCTATGGGAGTGCATTGTGTTTAACATTAGCTGTAACTTTTTGAAAAGTTGTCAGGGCTGCAAATCCAATATGTCATTAGAATTAGCTTCCAACACTACACCTTCAACAAGTTTTGCATCAAGGAAAAGCAACAGAAACACTTGCAAAAGCACTGTGCAAAAATGCATTGAAAGTCTGTGGGAGGGGGGGCGTGGCTTGGACGCAGAGCTAGATGGCTGCTTGAGCTTGTAGCTCTCTCCTAAGAGTACCTATAAAGCTATTTAAAGCACCCTAAGAAGGCCCTGTTTGTGACAAAAGAGTGAGGGAATATCTATTGAGCGACATGGATTACAAAAGAGTGAGTTATGATAAGAAAGGAGCCGCTCCTAAGCCAAGGAAGCTGGCAGACTTTTACACAGAGGACAGGCAAGATGGCGACCGCTACCAGCAACAGGAAAGGCTGCAGGAATCTCCATATCATACTCCTTTGTCCCAAAGGAACAGATATGCTCCTCTACAGACTCCATATCGAAGGGGTGAGTGCAGAAAATCCCAGGTCCCGCAGCCCCCTAAAACCTATGAAGAATAAGCCTCATCCAGACCAACAGGAGACCCTGGAGACCCAGGTAGGACAGACCCCACACCCTCCCTCACTGCAGGCTACCCCGGTATACACCACCCCAGACCCCTTAATGAACTTTCCGGCCACAGAACAGCCCATGACACAGCAGTTCTTCAAGGAGTTTATGTTGTCTTTCAGAGGGGTTATGCAAAACAATATGGCAGACATGAGAGCAGACATGAAACAGCTAGCTAGCCACATGTCGCAGTTTGTAAAAGAAACCACTCAGAGAGAAAACAGAACAGTAGACATATCCATGGCACATGATGAGCTGGTAGAAGCTCATGAAGAACTGCGGGTGAAATGAAGTGGCTTAAAGCAAAGATGGCAGACTCAGAGGACCGGAACAGAAGGAATAACATAAAAATCCGGGGGGTCCCAGAGACAGTAGCCACAGATGATCTGAAAGGGTATGTGAGGGATCTGTTAAAAACAACATTACCTTCAGTCTCTGATAGTGAGCTAGTGGTGGATAGAGCTCACAGACTTCCAAAGCCCAGCTTCATAGCTCAGCACTTGCCTAGAGATGTGATTGTAAGGATTCACTTCTTTCATGTTAAGGAACAGCTTCTCGCGTTTACTAGAGGAGGAAGAAAGCTTCCAGATCATTTTAAAGAACTGTCTTTGTTTCAAGATTTATCTCAAGCAACTCTTAAAGCTAGAAAGGAGTTCTCGCAAATTGCAGCAACATTGAGATACAAAAAAATCCCATATACATGGGGATTTCCTCCAAAAATGATCATTAATGACCAAGGAGTGCAACAAGTCATAAAAAGTGTGAAGGAAGGCATGGGTCTGCTGACCAAGTGGAATATCCCTATTTTCATCCCTAAAGAGGGCAAACCTGGAACCATGCTCAAACAGCGACAAGAGCCTATGGAGTATTCCCATGGACAATCTGAAGCAGAAAAATCTGCAGAGGCGTCTTCTGGAAGTTGAACTGCATAAGGTGCTTATGCCATAAACTTTCCCCCCAGTAAAATCCTTCTCCCCTTACAGGAACTCCCTGAGGAGAAGTGTCTTCTTAGTCCACTTGGTGGACCTGGCTATACAAACCTATAGCCACCTGAACACTGCAATAGTGACTTGGTTTTCTTTTCTTCTTTTAGTCAGTGAGGATATCAGATCCCGATGTCTAAGAAATCACTGACTCTTCAGTTGTTATTGACTTTCCACTGGTTTTGCTCTTTTTTTATTGAGCATTTATATTTAAGTGTATTGTTGTTTATCTTTCCTTCTTTAGTATGTTTATTCCAGGACAAATGCAGAATAACTGGACTTTGGTACCTGAGATCCGGAAACGATGTACGATTTGGTCTCCACTATGGTAAAAACATCTTAAAGTTTGTAACATGGATACATTATCATTTTAGAGTAACATATGGCACAAACATTTAATCTACTTTCATTAAATGTGAGAGGGGTAAATTCTAATAGAAAACGGTATTTACTTAACAAATTGATTGTAAATGAAAAGGCGGATATTGTTTGTCTCCAAGAAACTCAATTAAATGAAAAGGGAGCTGCCAAACTCAAACTGTTGCAATTCTCAACTATTGTACATTCCACACTAACAGAAAAAAAGAAAAGGGGGTATGCATAGCTATAAAGGATTCTCTGGGTTTTGAAATGATAGATTCTTTTTGTAGTAAGGATGGCAGGTTGACAATTGTGGTTGGTAAAATTAATTCCCAGGAATACACGTTTGCAAACATTTATTCTCCAAATGAACATCAGGCTAGTTTCCTTAATAAAAAATTGAAGAAAATCTCAAAGATGGCAAAGGGTGCATTGTTTGTAATTGGAGATCTAAATGCAGTAGTAGACCCTCTAGTGGACTGCACTTCCACAAAAAGAAAGGTCCCGGCAATCATACAGACCACCTTAGCAAACTTTGAACTTTATGATGCATGGAGATGTCTTCACCCAAGTAATAAGCAATTTACATATTTTTCCCCAATACACCATTCCTTTACTAGGATAGACCATATATTAGTGGATAAATTCTCACTCCCATTGATTTTAGATATAGATATAGGAACAAGAGTGTGGTCAGACCATGCTCCAATGACGGCTAAAATATTGTTGAAAGGCCCTCCTTCTAATAGAACTAATTGGAGAATGAATAAATTAATACTGCAATCAGAACATACTTCCCGAATTATAAAAAAGGATTTGGAAGAGTACTTTAAATTAAATGATACTGCAGAAATATCAAAAATAACTCTGTGGAATGCACATAAGGCCTATATGCGAGGATTATTTATAAAGCATAGTTCAATTTTGAAGAAGAAAATGAAAGAGAAAACAGATCAACTATTAAAAGACATCAAAAGCTTGGAACAATCTATTTTTGCAAAAAAACAGACCCACCTTATTCCTCAACTAGAAAAGACTCGACAGAAATTAGCTGAAACTTTATATAGCCAATATGATAAGTGGCAATCCATTCTTAAAGAAAGATGGTATTCGGATAGAAATAGGGCAGGCAAGGCTATGGCCTTGAAGATTAAGGGTCATAGAGTAAGACAAAGAATTATTAAGATTAAACATCCCAATACAGGCAAAATGGTTTATCATCCTAATGATATAGTTGAAGCATTGGCAACATATTATGAAAAATTATATAATCTTGAAAGAGACCCAAAGACATATACCCCTTCCCAAGAAGAGATAGACAGATACCTTGAGAAAATTGATCTTCCCAAACTTTCAGAATTTGAAACTAAGCAAATTAATGTACCCTTTTCCCAACAGGAGGTGGAGATGGCTATTAGAGGCCTAAAAAGGGATAAGGCACCAGGAGTGGATGGATTTGTGAATGATTATTATAAAAAATATGTGGACATTTTAGTAAAACCTTTGGTAAATATGTTTAATGAAATTGCCACTCTTGGTGTCTTTCCTAAGGAATCATTATCAGCAACCATCTCCACTATACCAAAAGAAGGTAAGGATCCCTCAGATCCAGGTAATTACAGACCTATCTCATTATTAAATACAGATTTAAAAATATACGCAAGAGTATTAGCTAACAGGCTAGCCCCGTTGATCCCACAACTGGTTAAACTAGATCAGGTAGGGTTTGTGCAGGGAAGAGGGACTAGTGATGGTACTAGAAAAGTTTTGGCTCTCCTGCACAGGATAAAGCTCTGTCGGACGCCTACCCTCTTCGTCTCCTTATATGCTGAGAAGGCGTTCGACAGAGTAAATTGGAAATATATGTCAAAGATTCTGTTGAAGTTTGGTTGTGTTGGATTTGTTCATAAAGCCATAATGGCCCTATATTCTCAACCATCTGCAAGAGTAATGTCATCTGGAACTATGTCCTCCCCATTTAATGTCAGTAATGTCTCCTCTGATTTTTGTCTTGACTTTGGAACCACTAGCTCAGTGTATGAGAGATAATAAGAATATACATGGGGTTAAATTGGAAAAATCAGAAACAAAGCTTGGTCTCTTTGCAGATGACCTACTATATCACTGCCTAGTCTTAAAAAAGAATTGGAAGAATTTGCAAAAATGTCTTATTATAAATTAAATGAAGAGAAAACAGTTATAATGCCATGTAATTTACAACAAGAAGTAATTCAAGAAATCAAGAAATCCTGCACATATTCCTGGGATGAGAAGTCCATTAAATATCTTGGAGTATATATTACCCCTTGTATTTCACAAATTTATAAAGAAAACTATGAGCCATGGATAAGTAAGTTAAAAAACCAATTAGAGTCTTTGTCTAAATTAGAATTATCGTGTTTGGGAAGATCAGCCTCATTTAAGATGACAATCTTACCTAAATTTTTATATTTATTCAGAAACCTCCCAATTAAAATCCCCCAAAAATTTTTTAAAAACACCCAAAAAATGATAAATAAATTTATACTAATAAATAGATCCTCCAGATTTTCTAATAAAATATTAACCAACCACACTACTGACTTGGGTATGGGTGTTCCAGATATGGAGAAATATTATAAAGCCTCCATTATGGAGCAGTCTAGAGCAGTTTGGATTGAGGATGAAACAAAACATTGGTTAACCATAGAAGAAGAACAACGTCCTGTTAAAAATTTTAAATCAATATTGGAATCCAGACTGAACTGGAAAGTTCCTTTAAGAATAACAAATCCCATTACAGCGAATATGATAAAAATCTGGAAGGAAATGAACAATCTCACTAAAAAAGATCCTTTGGCAAAATCACTCCCAATACCAGTGATTAATTTGACTATGGTATTAAAAAATCTTTATCTGGACAATTGGATCAGTCAGGGAATTGAATATTTGGAAGATCTGTTGGAGGGATCAGAAATAAGATCATTTGAAGATCTGGTTCAGACATATAAAATAACCGAATCAGATAAAGATAAAAAGACATATTTAAAAATTAAGAAATTCCTATTAAAACATAATTCTACCGCAATAACCCTTTCCCCAAGAGTTAAAAAACAATTGGACCCACAAAATAGTAGATCTAAAGGGATCTCAATATTTTACAGAACTTTATTGACTCTTAAAGATGGCAGATCTCAATATTTTACAGAACTTTATTGACCTAAATGGCAGATTGGGAAATGGCAGGAGATCTTGCAAATAGATCAGGATGATTGGCAGATGGCATATAAATCAGTCAAAAAGACAACAAACTGTATTTCTCACTATGAAAATTTTTTGAAGATGACGTGGCAGTGGTATATGACACCTGAGAAAATAATTAGGTTTGATAGCAGGGCGTCACCTCTGTTGGAGAAACTGTGGGCAAGTGGGCTCTTTGTTTCATATTTTTTGTGAATGTCCAAAGATTGTTGAGGTATGGAAAGGAGTGGAACGGTTCCTCAAAAAATTACCAGTTTCATTGACGGAGATTTCACCTGGTATGGCTTTGCTGCATTTGGGGACCATAGACTTACCTGTCAAAGAAAGGTTAATATGTAACCATATGTTTATTGTAACAAGAATGCTCATAGCTGAGAACTGGAAAACATCTATAGTACCTACAATGCAAGAAATTTTGAAAAAGGTGGAAACAAACCTAATAGCAGAAAAATCATGGTCTATAAGATGTGGTAATGCTTTGGCTATTGGGAAAAAAGCAAATTTGTGGACTCAGATGTATCCTGAATCTAGGCTTTTTGATATATAGATGGTAAAAAGAAATCTATTTCCCTCTCCCATCTTTCATAATGAAGCCAATTACTGTCAAATGGAAATGCCTGTGTGCAGATATGATCTAGGTACACTTGTGAGTAGCAACAGAGACATAAAGGAGTCCTGGGTAAACGACTAGTAGTGTAGTTAGGTAGTTAGGTAGTTAGTGTTGTTTAGTTGAATAGTTTAAATAGGAGTATTGGAAAAAATAGTTGAAAAGACATATCAATAGTCCTAAAAGATAATCAGAAATCAGTTCACCTGCAGAGTGGAGAAAAAGATACATATTAACATACCATTTACACAGGTAGAAAGTGAAATTTTTTATCAAAGTGTGTTGAAGTTTGAACTATAGTACCATACAATTTTAAATAATCCTATGATCTGTGTTTGGAAGTAATAAAAATTGAAAAATCGAATTAAAGATATGTTTACACATAAAGAATATAGTAATGACTATTAATATTTGACAATATAAATAATAAAAATAATAATAATAAAGGTTCTAACCAAGTTAAATTACATATAATGTATGGTCAGCTAAATGTTGTGATTTATGTCTACTCGAATGTTTTAAGATTAATACAACTTGATATGTCATATATACTTGACTGTTATATATACAAATGAAAAAGATTTCTTTTTCCAATAAAAATTATTGTAACCGAAAGTCTATGGGAGTGCATTGTGTTTAACATTAGCTGTAACTTTTTGAAAAGTTGTCAGGGCTGCAAATCCAATATGTCATTAGAATTAGCTTCCAACACTACACCTTCAACAAGTTTTGCATCAAGGAAAAGCAACAGAAACACTTGCAAAAGCAGTCTGCCAAAATGCATTTTAAGTCTATGGGAGTGCATTGTGTTTAACATTAGCTGTAACTTTTTGAAAAGTTGTCAGGGCTGCAAATCCAATATGTCATTAGAATTAGCTTCCAACACTACACCTTCAACAAGTTTTGCATCAAGGAAAAGCAACAGAAACACTTGCAAAAGCACTGTGCAAAAATGCATTGAAAGACTATTGGAGGGCATTGTGTTTAACATTAGCTGTAACTTTTTGGAAAGTTGTCAGGGCTGCAAATCCAATATGTCATTAGAATTAGCTGCCAACACTACACCTTCAACAAGTTTTGCATCAAGGAGACAACAGAAACACTTACAAAAGCAGACTGCCAAAATGCATTGAAAGTCTATGGGAGTGCATTGTTGTTAAATCTCTTTTTATTAAGTTTTAAATATCAAAAAGTATCAGGGGTACAGAAAATGAAGAAGTGGGGGATACAAAGAAAAAAACAAAAAGAAAGAAAAAGTTTTCCACACCTACAAGAAAATGTTTTTCAACAATATTTAACAGGATATTACATAAGCCTTTGTGTTACATGACAGATATGTAAATTGTAAGTTACAAAATATAGTTGAACAAAATGTTTTTATTATCCAAGAAATAAATAACAATATTGCTATACATTCATTTATTTCTTTCCATATAAGAAATCCAGGTTTTCCAATTTTTCAGGTGTTTTTGCATAACATTATTTTTATATGCTATAGCCTCTTCAGCATGTCTTATATCCTCAATTAGTTTTACCCACTCTGTTAAGAGGGGAGGCTCTTTAGATTTCCATTTATGGGGAATTAATGACCTAGCAGAAACTAGAATATATTTGATAGTTGGTATGTTGATAATGTTTTTAATATTATTATCATATAAGAGTAAAACTGTGGAAGGATGTAACCTTAAAAGATTTGGGTATATTTTGTCAATAATAGATTGTATAGCCTGCCAATAAGGTTTTAAAATTTTGCATCCATACCACATATGTTCATAGGTTACTCTTTTCCTCTTTACATCTCCAACAGAGATCTTCTGTGCCATATATGCTTTTTAATTTGACTGGGGTTAAGTACCATCTTGCCAAAAGTTTATAAGATGATTCATATGATGCTGTAGAGGTAAATGTTTTGTATGTATTGATGCAAATCTTTTCCCATTCATCCGTCGAGAGGTTACAGTTTAATTCCTCTTCCCACTTATGGGCAAATGGAGGTTTTGCGTCTCCATTTGATATCAGCCTTCTATAGAAAAATGAAATTGGTCTTTTTATATGAATATTTTTCAAAAATGTGTTCAAGTCTGAATAATTTAGGTTGGCACTCCCCCTTCTGGGGAAATGCGGTATTACTTATATTCATCTGAGCTGATAAATGCTCTGGAATGGGTGTTAATATAGAGGGATAAACACAAAGTTCATATTCACTATTAATTCTATGAAACGTTTTTAATGTGGGGCGGGCTGTTACCTCTGCTTTGGTCATAAAAGGAATTTTCTTTTCCTCTTTCCAGATCAAAGAATCTAATCTGGGAATCCCTTCTCCTTTTTATGCATTAATAAAGGATTTGGAGGAGTCACTGTTTTGCCATGTTAACACTCTAGAAAGTTGCATAGCAAAATAATAAGTTTTCAAACATGGCAAGCCAATTCCTCCCTTTTCCTTAGGTTTAATTAATGTATTGTAGGCTATTCTGGGTACCGAATCTTTCCAAATAAATTTGGACAATTTTGATTTTACGATATTGAAAAACCTCAAAGGGACTTCAATAGGCATATTCTGAAATATATGTAACAACTTAGGAAGGAATATCATTTTTACTATGTTGACTCTTCCTAACCAAGAGACACATACATTGTTAAAACTCACAATGTCCTTATCTATTGTTTCTATAGCAGGAATGTAATTCAATTTATACAGCAATTTTTCGTTATGGGTGAGATGAATCCCCAGATATTTTATTGATACCGTAGCCCACTTAAAGGGAAAATTGTTTTTTAATTGAGTAATTGTTTGTTCTGAAAGGGAGATGTTTAATATTTCCGATTTGTTGTAATTTAATTTGAAAATGGATGGAGACCCAAAACCATTGATTAGATTCATTAAATTAGGTATAGATAAATGTGGCTTAGTGATATAAAATAGCAAATCGTCTGCAAAGGCAGATACTTTATAATGAGAGTTTGCTATTTTAATCCCTGTTATATAGATTTTGCCTAATTGCAAGTAGTAAAGATTCAATAGTTAGAATAAACAACAAGGGGGACAAAGGACAGCCCTGTCTCATCCCATTGCTGATAGGGACTTTATTTGATAACGTGCCATTAATTCTTATTCTAGCATTGGGACATTTATATAGGGACATTATTTTATTTATTATACCGGTACCGAATCCTATTTTTTCCAACATCTGTTCAATAAATAACCATTCTACTCTATCGAAGGCTTTTTCAGCATCCATAGATATTATTAGGGCCTCCTCGTTTTTCTTTTTCATATACTTTATTATGTTTACAGCTCTAATTGTATTATTTTTCCCTTCTCTGCCAGGTACAAAACCCGCTTGGTCAAAATGGATTAGGTCGGGTAAGTGTACACTAATTCTATTGGCAAGTAATTTTGCAAATAATTTTTGATCTATGTTAATAAGGGAAATTGGCCTATAACTAGCACATTCAGTAGGATCTTTTCCTGGTTTGTGTATAACTGTAATGTGGGCTTCTTGGGATTGTTCTGGAATTTGAGAGTGTCTATTCTGTGAGTTAAATAACTCCAGCAATATAGGGACTAAGATTTTATCAAAGATTTTATAATAGCTCGCCGAGAATCCATCTGGGCCTGGGCTTTTGCCCAGTGGAAGACTCTTTATTGCTTTTTGCAGTTCCTCCTCATTAAAAGGTTTGTCTAATTCTACTGCTATACTCTTATCTAAGGATGGTATTTTAATTTGGGATAGAAATTGGTTAATTTGTTTTTTCTTTATTTCTCTGTGAGAATTATTAGCATATTGTTTGTTTAAATTAAATAGCCTGGTATAATAATCTTGAAAACATTTTGCTATATCTGTAGTTGTATGTACCATTTGTTGCTTATCATTTTTCATTTTTAAAAGGTAAGATTTTATAAATTGAGATTTCAACTTGTTTGCTAGATATTTGCCACATTTATTACTATTTTCATATAGGTATTGTTTAATCCTTGTGTAGGCTTTGTTGGAGATTGTATCTAGAAGTATTTTTAAATCTTTTCTTTTCTCTTTTAACTCTTTAAAGACCTTATCTGATAAGTATTTTTTATGTAGGGATTCTAAATTATGTATATCTTTCAATAATGAGTTTATTTTCTTCTCCCTTTCTTTTTTAGCAAAGGAGCCCAAAGAAATCAACAAACCTCTTATCGTGCACTTATGTGCTTCCCATCTGTTATGTAAAGAAGTATCATTCACATTATTTTCTAAGAAGAATTGTTTGAGTCTCTTGGTGATTTTTTTTTTAAAGGGTTCTTGGCTAATCAGATTGTCATTTATTTTCCAGTTAAAATGAGGTTTCAGCAAATTGGGAAGTTTAAATATCAAGTTCACTGGGCAATGGTCAGATAAAAGAGAGTTTTCTATTGACACACTTTTAACGAGTTCTAGGAATCTGTGTTCCAGAAAAATATAATCTATTCTTGAATAGCTTTTATGAGCACAGGAATAGTGTGTATAGTCTCTCTCATCTGCATGGTAAGCTCTCCAAGTATCAGCAAATAAGTTGTCATGTAAAAGTTGATTAATACCTTTGATCAGTGAACATGGTAAATTTGATTTTTTGGATGAAGTGTCCATTAAGGGGTTAAGTGGGATGTTAAAGTCACCTCCCAAAATTACTATCCCTTCTTGAAAGGATTTAAGCTTTAATAGAATACTCTTCAATATTTTGTTTTGACCTTTGTTAGTGAGATAAACATTACACATAGTTATTTTTGTGTCATACAAAATCCCCTTTACCATGATACATCTACCATCACTTCTAGCATAGGTGTCAATTGTTGTAAATGGAATATTTCTATGCATAGCAATCAACACGCCATTTGTTTTCTTTAAGCAATTATTGCCTGTAAATATCTTATCAAATTGTTTATGTTTTATATTGGGATAATTATTTTCTTTAAAATGGGTTTCCTGCATGAAAATGATTTTGGATCCCATTTTATTGCAGTGATTAAATAATTGTGCTCTTTTAATAGGCTCATTTAACCCATTAACATTTACTGATGTAATCTTACAATTAGCCATTTTGTGTATTTAAGGTTGCACAATACTTTTTCGCAATAAAGCGATATCAAGTCTTCAGTATCTCTGTCATATTGAAAATGAAAAAAATCAAAGAATATTTTAGGTGTGGAATTTAGAACTATGTACAAGGGTATTACCAATAAGAAATAGGTTTTGTCCCGTAGGGACATTTCTCTTTAAAGGTTATAGAGGTATAAGATAGGCAAAAGTGCTATCCTAATGGGGGAAATGGAAGGTCAACCCGATACAGATAATACAAAACGAGTATTAATTAAGTAAATCTTACTCCAAATCACACTCTTACCCTGTGAGCTTCTCATCTAAGTATATAAACTTTCAGATATAATGTCTAACCTGCAAGACACAAAATTTTTGATTAACATATTAAACACAATTTCAAGATTTATGAAGAGGAGGTGCATTGTGCCCAAATAAAGAAATAAGGTTGTTAAGAGTTTTCTTCAAGTGCCATTATTTATGGCAAAGGTCAAGTCTTTTTCTCCTCTGGGATCAGGTGTAGAGGCCATCTTCTTAGTTTGCTTCAATGGAGTTATCCAAAATTCCGGTAATTTTTCCAATGAGAAGTCAGGCGTTGGGATTATATCCCATCCTGGGAGAGGTGGTTTTTCAATGTCCAGCTTTTTGCAGAATTCCTCAGTGTCCTTAGGAGATTTCAGTACAATCCATTGTCCCTCCTTTCTCACCGATATGTGAAAAGGAAATCCCCACTTGAATTGTAGGCCTTTTTCCTTTATAGCATCTGTGAGAGGTTTAAGATTTCTTCTCTTGTTGAGGGTTTTCCACGAGATGTCTTGGAAAATTATTATTTTGCTATCTTCGTATGTGATGTTGTTTATTTCTCTCGCTTTAGAGATGATTTCCTCCTTCTCTGTGAAATTATGCAGAGCGCAAAGGACATCTCTGGGAGCTCCATGAGGTGCATTTTTTGTCTTAGCCACTCTGTGAAATCTGTCCATTTTAATTTCAGTTGCAGTATCTCTATTGAGAATGCTGTTAAAGATTTGCCACAGTGCTTGTTTCAGTTCACCTTGAGTAATTATTTCAGGGATGCCTCTTACTCTCAGATTAACCCTTCTGCTTCTGTTTTCAAAATCCTCCATTTGCCTTTCAAGCTCCTCAATTTGTTGAGCTTGCTTTTTTACAGTCTTATGCAAGTATGTATTGTGTTTAAGTAATTTCTCCTGCGCTTTTTCTATAGTGTCAGTTCTCACTGCTATGTTTAATATGTCTTTCCTTATATCTCTCATTTCATCAGTTAACACAACAGATAAGTTCTGCAGCATGCTTTTGATTTCAGCTTTAGATGGTAAGCATTTTAAATATGAGCGAATATCTTCCTCTTCCTCACTTTCAGAGTCAGAGTGCTCAGTATCACATTCAGTTAAAATAGGCATATCAGTCTGCCGATTTCTCCCTCTTGCAGCTTTGCCAAACAAGCTTTCACTGACTATGTCAGTGTTTTTAGCAGACTCACGTTTTTTTGCGGCCGCCATCTTGGATCCCCTTGTGTCTCTTTCAACAGGATCAAAAAACTCCTCTGGATCAGGTAATTCCCTAGCAATTTTGCTAGGTCTGGGTTTGGGAGTTTGTTGTTGGTTCTTAGCATGCTTTTTCATGTTTGCAGGTTTCAAATGCAGGTTGTTAGGTGCTCACAGGGAGAGTAGGTTCACAGAGCTCTCAGACTATGCTGCCATTCAGTGCTGATGACAAGCCACGCCTCCTATGGGAGTGCATTGTGTTTAACATTAGCTGTAACTTTTTGAAAAATTGTCAGGGCTGCAAATCCAATATGTCATTAGAATTTGTTTCCAACACTACACCTTCAACAAGTTTTGCATCAAGGAAAAGCAACAGAAACACTTGCAAAAGCACTGTGCAAAAATGCATTGAAAGTCTATGGGAGTGCATTGTGTTTAACATTAGCTGTAACTTTTTGAAACATTGTCAGGGCTGCAAATCCAATATGTCATTAGAATTAGCTTCCAACACTACACCTTCAACAAGTTTTGCATCAAGGAAAAGTAACAGAAACACTTGCAACAGCAGTCTGCCAAAAAGCATTTTAAGTCTATGGGAGTGCATTGTGTTTAACATTAGCTGTAACTTTTTGAAAAATTGTCAGGGCTGCAAATCCAATATGTCATTAGAATTTGTTTCCAACACTTCACCTTCAACAAGTTTTGCATCAAGGAAAAGCAAAAGAAACACTTGCAAAAACACTGTGCAAAAATGCATTGAAAGTCTATGGGAGTGCATTGTGTTTAACATTAGCTGTAACTTTTTGAAAAGTTGTCAGGGCTGCAAATCCAATATGTCATTAGAATTAGCTTCCAACACTTCACCTTCAACAAGTTTTGCATCAAGGAAAAGCAACAGAAACTCTTGCAAAAACAGTCTGCCAAAATGCATTTTAAGTCTACGGGAGTGCATTGTGTTTAACATTAGCTGTAACTTTTTGAAAAGTTGTCAGGGCTGCAAATCCAATATGTCATTAGAATTAGCTTCCAACACTACACCTTCAACAAGTTTTGCATCAAGGAAAAGCAACAGAAACACTTACAAAAGCAGTCTGCCAAAATGCATTTTAAGTCTATATGGGAGTGCATTGTGTTTAACTTTAGCTGTAACTTTTTGAAAAATTGTCAGGGCTGCAAATCCAATATGTCATTAGAATTTGCTTCCAACACTACACCTTCAACAAGTTTTGCATCAAGGAAAAGCAACAGAAACTCTTGCAAAACCAGTCTGCCAAAATGCATTTTAAGTCTATGGGAGTGCATTGTGTTTAACATTAGCTGTAACTTTTTGAAAAGTTGTCAGGGCTGCAAATCCAATATGTCATTAGAATTAGCTTCCAACACTACACCTTCAACAAGTTTTGCATCAAGGAAAAGCAAAAGAAACACTTGCAAAAACACTGTGCAAAAATGCATTGAAAGTCTATGGGAGTGCATTGTGTTTAACTTTTTGAAAAGTTGTCAGGGCTGCAAATCCAATATGTCATTAGAATTAGCTTCCAACACTACACCTTCAACAAGTTTTGCATCAAGGAAAAGCAACAGAAACACTTGCAGAAGCACTGTGCAAAAATGCATTGAAAGTCTATGGGAGTGCATTGTGTTTAACATTAGCTGTAACTTTTTGAAAAATTGTCAGGGCTGCAAATCCAATATGTCATTAGAATTTGCTTCCAACACTACACCTTCAACAAGTTTTGCATCAAGGAAAAGCAACAGAAACACTTGCAAAAGCAGTCTGCCAAAATGCATTTAAAGTCTATGGGAGTGCATTGTGTTTATCATTAGCTGTAACTTTTTGAAAAGTTGTCAGGGCTGCAAATCCAATATGTCATTAGAATTAGCTTCCAACACTACACCTTCAACAAGTTTTGCATCAAGGAAAAGTAACAGAAACACTTGCAAAAGCAGTCTGCCAAAATGCATTTTAAGTCTATGGGAGTGCATTGTGTTTAACATTAGCTGTAACTTTTTGAAAAGTTGTCAGGGCTGCAAATCCAATATGTCATTAGAATTAGCTTCCAACACTACACCTTCAACAAGTTTTGCATCAAGGAAAAGCAACAGAAACACTTGCAAAAGCAGTCTGCCAAAATGCATTTTAAGTCTATGGGAGTGCATTGTGTTTAACATTAGCTGTAACTTTTTGAAAAGTTGTCAGGGCTGCAAATCCAATATGTCATTAGAATTAGCTTCCAACACTACACCTTCAACAAGTTTTGCATCAAGGAAAAGCAACAGAAACACTTGCAAAAGCACTGTGCAAAAATGCATTGAAAGTCTATGGGAGTGCATTGTGTTTAACATTAGCTGTAACTTTTTGAAAAGTTGTCAGGGCTGCAAATCCAATATGTCATTAGAATTAGCTTCCAACACTACACCTTCAACAAGTTTTGCATCAAGGAAAAGTAACAGAAACAATTGCAAAAGCACTGTGCAAAAATGCATTGAAAGTCTATTGGAGTGCATTGTGTTTAACATTAGCTGTAACTTTTTGAAAAGTTGTCAGGGCTGCAAATCCAATATGTCATTAGAATTAGCTTCCAACACTACACCTTCAACAAGTTTTGCATCAAAGAAAAGCAACAGAAACACTTACAAAAGCACTGTGCAAAAATGCATTGAAAGTCTATGGGAGTGCATTGTGTTTAACATTAGCTGTAACTTTTTGAAAAGTTGTCAGGGCTGCAAATCCAATATGTCATTAGAATTTGCTTCCAACACTACACCTTCAACAAGTTTTGCATCAAGGAAAAGTAACAGAAACACTTGCAAAAGCACTGTGCAAAAATGCATTGAAAGTCTAATGGAGTGCATTGTGTTTAACATTAGCTGTAACTTTTTGAAAAGTTGTCAGAGCTGCAAATCCAATATGTCATTACAATTAGCTTCCAACACTACACCTTCAACAAGTTTTGCATCAAGGAAAAGCAACAGAAACACTTGCAAAAGCAGTCTGCCAAAATGCATTTTAAGTCTATATGGGAGTGCATTGTGTTTAACTTTAGCTGTAACTTTTTGAAAAATTGTCAGGGCTGCAAATCCAATATGTCATTAGAATTTGCTTCCAACACTACACCTTCAACAAGTTTTGCATCAAGGAAAAGCAACAGAAACACTTGCAAAAGCAGTCTGCCAAAATGCATTTTAAGTCTATGGGAGTGCATTGTGTTTAACATTAGCTGTAACTTTTTGAAAAGTTGTCAGGGCTGCAAATCCAATATGACATTAGAATTAGCTTCCAACACTACACCTTCAACAAGTTTTGCATCAAGGAAAAGCAACAGAAACACTTGCAAAAGCACTGTGCAAAAATGCATTGAAAGTCTATGGGAGTGCATTGTGTTTAACATTAGCTGTAACTTTTTGAAAAGTTGTCAGGGCTGCAAATCCAATATGTCATTAGAATTAGCTTCCAACACTACACCTTCAACAAGTTTTGCATCAAGGAAAAGTAACAGAAACAATTGCAAAAGCACTGTACAAAAATGCATTGAAAGTCTATTGGAGTGCATTGTGTTTAACATTAGCTGTAACTTTTTGAAAAGTTGTCAGGGCTGCAAATCCAATATGTCATTAGAATTAGCTTCCAACACTACACCTTCAACAAGTTTTGCATCAAGGAATAGTAACAGAAACACTTGCAAAAGCAGTCTGCCAAAATGCATTTTAAGTCTATGGGAGTGCATTGTGTTTAACATTAGCTGTAACTTTTTGAAAAGTTGTCAGGGCTGCAAATCCAATATGTCATTAGAATTAGCTTCCAACACTACACCTTCAACAAGTTTTGCATCAAGGAAAAGCAACAGCAACACTTACAAAAGCAGTCTGCCAAAATGCATTTTAAGTCTATGGGAGTGCATTGTGTTTAACATTAGCTGTAACTTTTTGAAAAGTTGTCAGGGCTGCAAATCCAATATGTCATTAGAATTTGCTTCCAACACTACACCTTCAACAAGTTTTGCATCAAGGAAAAGCAACAGAAACACTTGCAAAAGCAGTCTGCCAAAATGCATTTTAAGTCTATGGGAGTGCATTGTGTTTAACATTAGCTGTAACTTTTTGAAAAGTTGTCAGGGCTGCAAATCCAATATGTCATTAGAATTAGCTTCCAACACTACACCTTCAACAAGTTTTGCATCAAGGAAAAGCAACAGAAACACTTGCAAAAGCACTGTGCAAAAATGCATTGAAAGTCTATGGGAGTGCATTGTGTTTAACATTAGCTGTAACTTTTTGAAAAGTTGTCAGGGCTGCAAATCCAATATGTCATTAGAATTAACTTCCAACACTACACCTTCAACAAGTTTTGCATCAAGGAAAAGCAACAGCAACACTTACAAAAGCAGTCTGCCAAAATGCATTTTAAGTCTATGGGAGTGCATTGTGTTTAACATTAGCTGTAACTTTTTGAAAAGTTGTCAGGGCTGCAAATCCAATATGTCATTAGAATTAGCTTCCAACACTACACCTTCAACAAGTTTTGCATCAAGGAAAAGCAACAGAAACACTTGCAAAAGCACTGTGCAAAAATGCATTGAAAGTCTATGGGAGTGCATTGTGTTTAACATTAGCTGTAACTTTTTGAAAAGTTGTCAGGGCTGCAAATCCAATATGTCATTAGAATTAGCTTCCAACACTACACCTTCAACAAGTTTTGCATCAAGGAAAAGCAACAGAAACACTTGCAAAAGCACTGTGCAAAAATGCATTGAAAGTCTACTGGAGTGCATTGTGTTTTACATTAGCTGTAACTTTTTGAAAAGTTGTCAGGGCTGCAAATCCAATATGTCATTAGAATTAGCTTCCAACACTACACCTTCAACAAGTTTTGCATCAAGGAAAAGCAACAGAAACACTTACAAAAGCAGTCTGCCAAAATGCATTTTAAGTCTATGGGAGTGCATTGTGTTTAACATTAGCTGTAACTTTTTGAAAAGTTGTCAGGGCTGCAAATCCAATATGTCATTAGAATTAGCTTCCAACACTACACCTTCAACAAGTTTTGCATCAAGGAAAAGCAACAGAAACACTTACAAAAGCAGTCTGCCAAAATGCATTTTAAGTCTATGGGAGTGCATTGTGTTTAACATTAGCTGTAACTTTTTGAAAAGTTGTCAGGGCTGCAAATCCAATATGTCATTAGAATTAGCTTCCAACACTACACCTTCAACAAGTTTTGCATCAAGGAAAAGCAACAGAAACACTTGCAAAAGCACTGTGCAAAAATGCATTGAAAGTCTATTGGAGTGCATTGTGTTTAACATTAGCTGTAACTTTTTGAAAAGTTGTCAGGGCTGCAAATCCAATATGTCATTACAATTAGCTTCCAACACTACACCTTCAACAAGTTTTGCATCAAGGAAAAGTAACAGAAACACTTGCAAAAGCACTGTGCAAAAATGCATTGAAAGTCTATTGGAGTGCATTGTGTTTAACATTAGCTGTAACTTTTTGAAAAGTTGTCAGGGCTGCAAATCCAATATGTCATTACAATTAGCTTCCAACACTACACCTTCAACAAGTTTTGCATCAAGGAAAAGCAACAGAAACACTTGCAAAAGCACTGTGCAAAAATGCATTGAAAGTCTATGGGAGTGCATTGTGTTTAACATTAGCTGTAACTTTTTGAAAAGTTGTCAGGGCTGCAAATCCAATATGTCATTAGAATTAGCTTCCAACACTACACCTTCAACAAGTTTTGCATCAAGGAAAAGTAACAGAAACACTTGCAAAAGCACTGTGCAAAAATGCATTGAAAGTCTATGGGAGTGCATTGTGTTTAACATTAGCTGTAACTTTTTGAAAAGTTGTCAGGGCTGCAAATCCAATATGTCATTAGAATTAGCTTCCAACACTACACCTTCAACAAGTTTTGCATCAAGGAAAAGCAACAGCAACACTTACAAAAGCAGTCTGCCAAAATGCATTTTAAGTCTATGGGAGTGCATTGTGTTTAACATTAGCTGTAACTTTTTGAAAAGTTGTCAGGGCTGCAAATCCAATATGTCATTAGAATTAGCTTCCAACACTACACCTTCAACAAGTTTTGCATCAAGGAAAAGCAACAGAAACACTTGCAAAAGCAGTCTGCCAAAATGCATTTTAAGTCTATGAGAGTGCATTGTGTTTAACATTAGCTGTAACTTTTTGAAAAGTTGTCAGGGCTGCAAATCCAATATGTCATTAGAATTAGCTTCCAACACTACACCTTCAACAAGTTTTCCATTAAGGAAAAGTAGCAGAAACACTTGCAAAAGCACTGTGCAAAAATGCATTGAAAGTCTATTGGAGTGCATTGTGTTTAACATTAGCTGTAACTTTTTGAAAAGTTGTCAGGGCTGCAAATCCAATATGTCATTAGAATTAGCTTCCAACACTACACCTTCAACAAGTTTTGCATCAAAGAAAAGCAACAGAAACACTTACAAAAGCAGTCTGCCAAAATGCATTTTAAGTCTATTGTAGTGCATTGTGTTTAACATTAGCTGTAACTTTTTGAAAAGTTGTCAGGGCTGCAAATCCAATATGTCATTACAATTAGCTTCCAACACTACACCTTCAACAAGTTTTGCATCAAGGAAAAGTAACAGAAACACTTGCAAAAGCACTGTGCAAAAATGCATTGAAAGTCTATTGGAGTGCCTTGTGTTCAACATTAGCTGTAACTTTTTGAAAAGTTGTCAGGGCTGCAAATCCAATATGTCATTAGAATTAGCTTCCAACACTACACCTTCAACAAGTTTTGCATCAAGGAAAAGTAACAGAAACACTTGCAAAAGCACTGTGCAAAAATGCATTGAAAGTCTATTGGAGTGCATTGTGTTTAACCTTAGCTGTAACTTTATGAAAAGTTGTCAGGGCTGCAAATCCAATATGTCATTACAATTAGCTTCCAACACTACACCTTCAACAAGTTTTGCATCAAGGAAAAGCAACAGAAACACTTGCAAAAGCAGTCTGCCAAAATGCATTTTAAGTCTATGGGAGTGCATTGTGTTTAACATTAGCTGTAACTTTTTGAAAAGTTGTCAGGGCTGCAAATCCAATATGTCATTACAATTAGCTTCCAACACTACACCTTCAACAAGTTTTGCATCAAGGAAAAGTAACAGAAACACTTGCAAAAGCACTGTGCAAAAATGCATTGAAAGTCTATTGGAGTGCATTGTGTTTAACATTAGCTGTAACTTTTTGAAAAGTTGTCAGGGCTGCAAATCCAATATGTCATTAGAATTAGCTTCCAACACTACACCTTCAACAAGTTTTGCATCAAGGAAAAGTAACAGAAACACTTGCAAAAGCACTGTGCAAAAATGCATTGAAAGTCTATTGGAGTGCATTGTGTTTAACATTAGCTGTAACTTTTTGAAAAGTTGTCAGGGCTGCAAATCCAATATGTCATTACAATTAGCTTCCAACACTACACCTTCAACAAGTTTTGCATCAAGGAAAAGCAACAGAAACACTTGCAAAAGCACTGTGCAAAAATGCATTGAAAGTCTATGGGAGTGCATTGTGTTTAACATTAGCTGTAACTTTTTGAAAAGTTGTCAGGGCTGCAAATCCAATATGTCATTAGAATTAGCTTCCAACACTACACCTTCAACAAGTTTTGCATCAAGGAAAAGCAACAGAAACACTTACAAAAGCAGTCTGCCAAAATGCATTTTAAGTGTTTAACATTAGCTGTAACTTTTTGAAAAGTTGTCAGGGCTGCAAATCCAATATGTCATTAGAATTAGCTTCCAACACTACACCTTCAACAAGTTTTGCATCAAGGAAAAGTAACAGAAACACTTGCAAAAGCACTGTGCAAAAATGCATTGAAAGTCTATTGGAGTGCATTGTGTTTAACATTAGCTGTAAGTTTTTGAAAAGTTGTCAGGGCTGCAAATCCAATATGTCATTAGAATTAGCTTCCAACACTACACCTTCAACAAGTTTTGCATCAAGGAAAAGTAACAGAAACACTTGCAAAAGCACTGTGCAAAAATGCATTGAAAGTCTATTGGAGTGCATTGTGTTTAACATTAGCTGTAACTTTTTGAAAAGTTGTCAGGGCTGCAAATCCAATATGTCATTAGAATTAGCTTCCAACACTACACCTTCAACAAGTTTTGCATCAAGGAAAAGTAACAGAAACACTTGCAAAAGCACTGTGCAAAAATGCATTGAAAGTCTATTGGAGTGCATTGTGTTTAACATTAGCTGTAACTTTTTGAAAAGTTGTCAGGGCTGCAAATCCAATATGTCATTAGAATTAGCTTCCAACACTACACCTTCAACAAGTTTTGCATCAAGGAAAAGTAACAGAAACACTTGCAAAAGCACTGTGCAAAAATGCATTGAAAGTCTATTGGAGTGCATTGTGTTTAACATTAGCTGTAACTTTTTGAAAAGTTGTCAGGGCTGCAAATCCAATATGTCATTAGAATTAGCTTCCAACACTACACCTTCAACAAGTTTTGCATCAAGGAAAAGTAACAGAAACACTTGCAAAAGCACTGTGCAAAAATGCATTGAAAGTCTATTGGAGTGCATTGTGTTTAACATTAGCTGTAACTTTTTGAAAAGTTGTCAGGGCTGCAAATCCAATATGTCATTAGAATTAGCTTCCAACACTACACCTTCAACAAGTTTTGCATCAAGGAAAAGCAACAGAAACACTTACAAAAGCAGTCTGCCAAAATGCATTTTAAGTCTATGGGAGTGCATTGTGTTTAACATTAGCTGTAACTTTTTGAAAAGTTGTCAGGGCTGCAAATCCAATATGTCATTAGAATTAGCTTCCAACACTACACCTTCAACAAGTTTTGCATCAAGGAAAAGCAACAGCAACACTTACAAAAGCAGTCTGCCAAAATGCATTTTAAGTCTATGGGAGTGCATTGTGTTTAACATTAGCTGTAACTTTTTGAAAAGTTGTCAGGGCTGCAAATCCAATATGTCATTACAATTAGCTTCCAACACTACACCTTCAACAAGTTTTGCATCAAGGAAAAGCAACAGAAACACTTGCAAAAGCACTGTGCAAAAATGCATTTTAAGTCTATGGGTGTGCATTGTGTTCAACATTAGCTGTAACTTTTTGAAAAGTTGTCAGGGCTGCAAATCCAATATGTCATTAGAATTAGCTTCCAACACTACACCTTCAACAAGTTTTGCATCAAGGAAAAGCAACAGAAACACTTGCAAAAGCAGTCTGCCAAAATGCATTTTAAGTCTATGAGAGTGCATTGTGTTTAACATTAGCTGTAACTTTTTGAAAAGTTGTCAGGGCTGCAAATCCAATATGTCATTAGAATTAGCTTTCAACACTACACCTTCAACAAGTTTTGCATCAAGGAAAAGTAACAGAAACACTTGCAAAAGCACTGTGCAAAAATGCATTGAAAGTCTATTGGAGTGCATTGTGTTTAACATTAGCTGTAACTTTTTGAAAAGTTGTCAGGGCTGCAAATCCAATATGTCATTACAATTAGCTTCCAACACTACACCTTCAACAAGTTTTGCATCAAGGAAAAGCAACAGAAACACTTGCAAAAGCACTGTGCAAAAATGCATTGAAAGTCTATGGGAGTGCATTGTGTTTAACATTAGCTGTAACTTTTTGAAAAGTTGTCAGGGCTGCAAATCCAATATGTCATTAGAATTAGCTTCCAACACTACACCTTCAACAAGTTTTGCATCAAGGAAAAGTAACAGAAACACTTGCAAAAGCACTGTGCAAAAATGCATTGAAAGTCTATTGGAGTGCATTGTGTTTTACATTAGCTGTAACTTTTTGAAAAGTTGTCAGGGCTGCAAATCCAATATGTCATTAGAATTAGCTTCCAACACTACACCTTCAACAAGTTTTGCATCAAGGAAAAGCAACAGAAACACTTACAAAAGCAGTCTGCCAAAATGCATTTTAAGTCTATGGGAGTGCATTGTGTTTAACATTAGCTGTAACTTTTTGAAAAGTTGTCAGGGCTGCAAATCCAATATGTCATTAGAATTAGCTTCCAACACTACACCTTCAACAAGTTTTGCATCAAGGAAAAGCAACAGAAACACTTACAAAAGCAGTCTGCCAAAATGCATTTTAAGTCTATGGGAGTGCATTGTGTTTAACATTAGCTGTAACTTTTTGAAAAGTTGTCAGGGCTGCAAATCCAATATGTCATTAGAATTAGCTTCCAACACTACACCTTCAACAAGTTTTGCATCAAGGAAAAGCAACAGAAACACTTGCAAAAGCACTGTGCAAAAATGCATTGAAAGTCTATTGGAGTGCATTGTGTTTAACATTAGCTGTAACTTTTTGAAAAGTTGTCAGGGCTGCAAATCCAATATGTCATTACAATTAGCTTCCAACACTACACCTTCAACAAGTTTTGCATCAAGGAAAAGCAACAGAAACACTTGCAAAAGCACTGTGCAAAAATGCATTGAAAGTCTATGGGAGTGCATTGTGTTTAACATTAGCTGTAACTTTTTGAAAAGTTGTCAGGGCTGCAAATCCAATATGTCATTAGAATTAGCTTCCAACACTACACCTTCAACAAGTTTTGCATCAAGGAAAAGCAACAGAAACACATACAAAAGCAGTCTGCCAAAATGCATTTTAAGTCTATATGGGAGTGCATTGTGTTTAACATTAGCTGTAACTTTTTGAAAAATTGTCAGGGCTGTAAATCCAATATGTCATTACAATTAGCTTCCAACACTACACCTTCAACAAGTTTTGCATCAAGGAAAAGCAACAGAAACACTTGCAAAAGCAGTCTGCCAAAATGCATTTTAAGTCTATGGGAGTGCATTGTGTTTAACATTAGCTGTAACTTTTTGAAAAGTTGTCAGGGCTGCAAATCCAATATGTCATTACAATTAGCTTCCAACACTACACCTTCAACAAGTTTTGCATCAAGGAAAAGTAACAGAAACACTTGCAAAAGCACTGTGCAAAAATGCATTGAAAGTCTATTGGAGTGCATTGTGTTTAACATTAGCTGTAACTTTTTGAAAAGTTGTCAGGGCTGCAAATCCAATATGTCATTAGAATTAGCTTCCAACACTACACCTTCAACAAGTTTTGCATCAAGGAAAAGTAACAGAAACACTTGCAAAAGCACTGTGCAAAAATGCATTGAAAGTCTATTGGAGTGCATTGTGTTTAACATTAGCTGTAACTTTTTGAAAAGTTGTCAGGGCTGCAAATCCAATATGTCATTACAATTAGCTTCCAACACTACACCTTCAACAAGTTTTGCATCAAGGAAAAGCAACAGAAACACTTGCAAAAGCACTGTGCAAAAATGCATTGAAAGTCTATGGGAGTGCATTGTGTTTAACATTAGCTGTAACTTTTTGAAAAGTTGTCAGGGCTGCAAATCCAATATGTCATTAGAATTAGCTTCCAACACTACACCTTCAACAAGTTTTGCATCAAGGAAAAGCAACAGAAACACTTACAAAAGCAGTCTGCCAAAATGCATTTTAAGTGTTTAACATTAGCTGTAACTTTTTGAAAAGTTGTCAGGGCTGCAAATCCAATATGTCATTAGAATTAGCTTCCAACACTACACCTTCAACAAGTTTTGCATCAAGGAAAAGTAACAGAAACACTTGCAAAAGCACTGTGCAAAAATGCATTGAAAGTCTATTGGAGTGCATTGTGTTTAACATTAGCTGTAAGTTTTTGAAAAGTTGTCAGGGCTGCAAATCCAATATGTCATTAGAATTAGCTTCCAACACTACACCTTCAACAAGTTTTGCATCAAGGAAAAGTAACAGAAACACTTGCAAAAGCACTGTGCAAAAATGCATTGAAAGTCTATTGGAGTGCATTGTGTTTAACATTAGCTGTAACTTTTTGAAAAGTTGTCAGGGCTGCAAATCCAATATGTCATTAGAATTAGCTTCCAACACTACACCTTCAACAAGTTTTGCATCAAGGAAAAGTAACAGAAACACTTGCAAAAGCACTGTGCAAAAATGCATTGAAAGTCTATTGGAGTGCATTGTGTTTAACATTAGCTGTAACTTTTTGAAAAGTTGTCAGGGCTGCAAATCCAATATGTCATTAGAATTAGCTTCCAACACTACACCTTCAACAAGTTTTGCATCAAGGAAAAGTAACAGAAACACTTGCAAAAGCACTGTGCAAAAATGCATTGAAAGTCTATGGGAGTGCATTGTGTTTAACATTAGCTGTAACTTTTTGAAAAGTTGTCAGGGCTGCAAATCCAATATGTCATTAGAATTAGCTTCCAACACTACACCTTCAACAAGTTTTGCATCAAGGAAAAGCAACAGCAACACTTACAAAAGCAGTCTGCCAAAATGCATTTTAAGTCTATGGGAGTGCATTGTGTTTAACATTAGCTGTAACTTTTTGAAAAGTTGTCAGGGCTGCAAATCCAATATGTCATTAGAATTAGCTTCCAACACTACACCTTCAACAAGTTTTGCATCAAGGAAAAGCAACAGAAACACTTGCAAAAGCAGTCTGCCAAAATGCATTTTAAGTCTATGAGAGTGCATTGTGTTTAACATTAGCTGTAACTTTTTGAAAAGTTGCCAGGGCTGCAAATCCAATATGTCATTAGAATTAGCTTCCAACACTACACCTTCAACAAGTTTTGCATCAAGGAAAAGCAACAGAAACACTTGCAAAAGCAGTCTGCCAAAATGCATTTTAAGTCTATGAGAGTGCATTGTGTTTAACATTAGCTGTAACTTTTTGAAAAGTTGTCAGGGCTGCAAATCCAATATGTCATTAGAATTAGCTTTCAACACTACACCTTCAACAAGTTTTGCATCAAGGAAAAGTAACAGAAACACTTGCAAAAGCACTGTGCAAAAATGCATTGAAAGTCTATTGGAGTGCATTGTGTTTAACATTAGCTGTAACTTTTTGAAAAGTTGTCAGGGCTGCAAATCCAATATGTCATTACAATTAGCTTCCAACACTACACCTTCAACAAGTTTTGCATCAAGGAAAAGCAACAGAAACACTTGCAAAAGCACTGTGCAAAAATGCATTGAAAGTCTATGGGAGTGCATTGTGTTTAACATTAGCTGTAACTTTTTGAAAAGTTGTCAGGGCTGCAAATCCAATATGTCATTAGAATTAGCTTCCAACACTACACCTTCAACAAGTTTTGCATCAAGGAAAAGTAACAGAAACACTTGCAAAAGCACTGTGCAAAAATGCATTGAAAGTCTATTGGAGTGCATTGTGTTTTACATTAGCTGTAACTTTTTGAAAAGTTGTCAGGGCTGCAAATCCAATATGTCATTAGAATTAGCTTCCAACACTACACCTTCAACAAGTTTTGCATCAAGGAAAAGTAACAGAAACACTTGCAAAAGCACTGTGCAAAAATGCATTGAAAGTCTATTGGAGTGCATTGTGTTTAACATTAGCTGTAACTTTTTGAAAAGTTGTCAGGGCTGCAAATCCAATATGTCATTAGAATTAGCTTCCAACACTACACCTTCAACAAGTTTTGCATCAAGGAAAAGTAACAGAAACACTTGCAAAAGCACTGTGCAAAAATGCATTGAAAGTCTATTGGAGTGCATTGTGTTTAACATTAGCTGTAACTTTTTGAAAAGTTGTCAGGGCTGCAAATCCAATATGTCATTAGAATTAGCTTCCAACACTACACCTTCAACAAGTTTTGCATCAAGGAAAAGCAACAGAAACACTTACAAAAGCAGTCTGCCAAAATGCATTTTAAGTCTATGGGAGTGCATTGTGTTTAACATTAGCTGTAACTTTTTGAAAAGTTGTCAGGGCTGCAAATCCAATATGTCATTACAATTAGCTTCCAACACTACACCTTCAACAAGTTTTCCATCAAGGAAAAGTAGCAGAAACACTTGCAAAAGCACTGTGCAAAAATGCATTGAAAGTCTATTGGAGTGCATTGTGTTTAACATTAGCTGTAACTTTTTGAAAAGTTGTCAGGGCTGCAAATCCAATATGTCATTAGAATTAGCTTCCAACACTACACCTTCAACAAGTTTTGCATCAAAGAAAAGCAACAGAAACACTTACAAAAGCAGTCTGCCAAAATGCATTTTAAGTCTATTGGAGTGCATTGTGTTTAACATTAGCTGTAACTTTTTGAAAAGTTGTCAGGGCTGCAAATCCAATATGTCATTAGAATTAGCTTCCAACACTACACCTTCAACAAGTTTTCCATCAAGGAAAAGTAACAGAAACACTTGCAAAAGCACTGTGCAAAAATGCATTGAAAGTCTATTGGAGTGCATTGTGTTTAACATTAGCTGTAACTTTTTGAAAAGTTGTCAGGGCTGCAAATCCAATATGTCATTAGAATTAGCTTCCAACACTACACCTTCAACAAGTTTTGCATCAAAGAAAAGCAACAGAAACACTTACAAAAGCAGTCTGCCAAAATGCATTTTAAGTCTATGGGAGTGCATTGTGTTTAACATTAGCTGTAACTTTTTGAAAAGTTGTCAGGGCTGCAAATCCAATATGTCATTACAATTAGCTTCCAACACTACACCTTCAACAAGTTTTGCATCAAGGAAAAGCAACAGAAACACTTGCAAATGCACTGTGCAAAAATGCATTGAAAGTCTATGGGAGTGCATTGTGTTTAACATTAGCTGTAACTTTTTGAAAAGTTGTCAGGGCTGCAAATCCAATATGTCATTAGAATTAGCTTCCAACACTACACCTTCAACAAGTTTTGCATCAAGGAAAAGCAACAGAAACACTTGCAAAAGCAGTCTGCCAAAATGCATTTTAAGTCTATGGGAGTGCATTGTGTTTAACATTAGCTGTAACTTTTTGAAAAGTTGTCAGGGCTGCAAATCCAATATGTCATTAGAATTAGCTTCCAACACTACACCTTCAACAAGTTTTGCATCAAGGAAAAGTAACAGAAACACTTGCAAAAGCACTGTGCAAAAATGCATTGAAAGTCTATTGGAGTGCATTGTGTTTAACATTAGCTGTAACTTTTTGAAAAGTTGTCAGGGCTGCAAATCCAATATGTCATTAGAATTAGCTGCCAACAACTACACCTTCAACAAGTTTTGCATCAAGGAAAAGTAACAGAAACACTTGCAAAAGCACTGTGCAAAAATGCATTGAAAGTCTATGGGAGTGCATTGTGTTTAACATTAGCTGTAACTTTATGAAAAGTTGTCAGGGCTGCAAATCCAATATGTCATTACAATTAGCTTCCAACACTACACCTTCAACAAGTTTTGCATCAAGGAAAAGCAACAGAAACACTTGCAAAAACACTGTGCAAAAATGCATTGAAAGTCTATGGGAGTGCATTGTGTTTAACATTAGCTGTAACTTTTTGAAAAGTTGTCAGGGCTGCAAATCCAATATGTCATTAGAATTAGCTTCCAACACTACACCTTCAACAAGTTTTGCATCAAGGAAAAGCAACAGCAACACTTACAAAAGCAGTCTGCCAAAATGCATTTTAAGTCTATGGGAGTGCATTGTGTTTAACATTAGCTGTAACTTTTTGAAAAGTTGTCAGGGCTGCAAATCCAATATGTCATTAGAATTAGCTTCCAACACTACACCTTCAACAAGTTTTGCATCAAGGAAAAGTAACAGAAACACTTGCAAAAGCACTGTGCAAAAATGCATTGAAAGTCTATTGGAGTGCATTGTGTTTAACATTAGCTGTAACTTTTTGAAAAGTTGTCAGGGCTGCAAATCCAATATGTCATTAGAATTAGCTTCCAACACTACACCTTCAACAAGTTTTGCATCAAGGAAAAGTAACAGAAACACTTGCAAAAGCACTGTGCAAAAATGCATTGAAAGTCTATTGGAGTGCATTGTGTTTAACATTAGCTGTAACTTTTTGAAAAGTTGTCAGGGCTGCAAATCCAATATGTCATTAGAATTAGCTTCCAACACTACACCTTCAACAAGTTTTGCATCAAGGAAAAGTAACAGAAACACTTGCAAAAGCACTGTGCAAAAATGCATTGAAAGTCTATGGGAGTGCATTGTGTTTAACATTAGCTGTAACTTTTTGAAAAGTTGTCAGGGCTGCAAATCCAATATGTCATTAGAATTAGCTTCCAACACTACACCTTCAACAAGTTTTGCATCAAGGAAAAGCAACAGCAACACTTACAAAAGCAGTCTGCCAAAATGCATTTTAAGTCTATGGGAGTGCATTGTGTTTAACATTAGCTGTAACTTTTTGAAAAGTTGTCAGGGCTGCAAATCCAATATGTCATTAGAATTAGCTTCCAACACTACACCTTCAACAAGTTTTGCATCAAGGAAAAGTAACAGAAACACTTGCAAAAGCACTGTGCAAAAATGCATTGAAAGTCTATTGGAGTGCATTGTGTTTAACATTAGCTGTAACTTTTTGAAAAGTTGTCAGGGCTGCAAATCCAATATGTCATTAGAATTAGCTGCCAACAACTACACCTTCAACAAGTTTTGCATCAAGGAAAAGTAACAGAAACACTTGCAAAAGCACTGTGCAAAAATGCATTGAAAGTCTATGGGAGTGCATTGTGTTTAACATTAGCTGTAACTTTATGAAAAGTTGTCAGGGCTGCAAATCCAATATGTCATTACAATTAGCTTCCAACACTACACCTTCAACAAGTTTTGCATCAAGGAAAAGCAACAGAAACACTTGCAAAAGCAGTCTGCCAAAATGCATTTTAAGTCTATGAGAGTGCATTGTGTTTAACATTAGCTGTAACTTTTTGAAAAGTTGTCAGGGCTGCAAATCCAATATGTCATTAGAATTAGCTTCCAACACTACACCTTCAACAAGTTTTGCATCAAGGAAAAGCAACAGAAACACTTGCAAAAGCAGTCTGCCAAAATGCATTTTAAGTCTATGAGAGTGCATTGTGTTTAACATTAGCTGTAACTTTTTGAAAAGTTGTCAGGGCTGCAAATCCAATATGTCATTAGAATTAGCTTTCAACACTACACCTTCAACAAGTTTTGCATCAAGGAAAAGTAACAGAAACACTTGCAAAAGCACTGTGCAAAAATGCATTGAAAGTCTATTGGAGTGCATTGTGTTTAACATTAGCTGTAACTTTTTGAAAAGTTGTCAGGGCTGCAAATCCAATATGTCATTAGAATTAGCTTCCAACACTACACCTTCAACAAGTTTTGCATCAAAGAAAAGCAACAGAAACACTTACAAAAGCAGTCTGCCAAAATGCATTTTAAGTCTATTGGAGTGCATTGTGTTTAACATTAGCTGTAACTTTTTGAAAAGTTGTCAGGGCTGCAAATCCAATATATCATTACAATTAGCTTCCAACACTACACCTTCAACAAGTTTTGCATCAAGGAAAAGTAACAGAAACACTTGCAAAAGCACTGTGCAAAAATGCATTGAAAGTCTATTGGAGTGCATTGTGTTCAACATTAGTTGTAACTTTTTGAAAAGTTGTCAGGGCTGCAAATCCAATATGTCATTAGAATTAGCTTCCAACACTACACCTTCAACAAGTTTTGCATCAAGGAAAAGTAACAGAAACACTTGTAAAAGCACTGTGCAAAAATGCATTGAAAGTCTATTGGAGTGCATTGTGTTTAACATTAGCTGTAACTTTTTGAAAAGTTGTCAGGGCTGCAAATCCAATATGTCATTACAATTAGCTTCCAACACTACACCTTCAACAAGTTTTGCATCAAGGAAAAGTAACAGAAACACTTGCAAAAGCACTGTGCAAAAATGCATTGAAAGTCTATTGGAGTGCATTGTGTTTTACATTAGCTGTAACTTTTTGAAAAGTTGTCAGGGCTGCAAATCCAATATGTCATTAGAATTAGCTTCCAACACTACACCTTCAACAAGTTTTGCATCAAGGAAAAGCAACAGAAACACTTACAAAAGCAGTCTGCCAAAATGCATTTTAAGTCTATGGGAGTGCATTGTGTTTAACATTAGCTGTAACTTTTTGAAAAGTTGTCAGGGCTGCAAATCCAATATGTCATTAGAATTAGCTTCCAACACTACACCTTCAACAAGTTTTGCATCAAGGAAAAGTAACAGAAACACTTGCAAAAGCACTGTGCAAAAATGCATTGAAAGTCTATTGGAGTGCATTGTGTTTAACATTAGCTGTAACTTTTTGAAAAGTTGTCAGGGCTGCAAATCCAATATGTCATTAGAATTAGCTTCCAACACTACACCTTCAACAAGTTTTGCATCAAGGAAAAGTAACAGAAACACTTGCAAAAGCACTGTGCAAAAATGCATTGAAAGTCTATGGGAGTGCATTGTGTTTAACATTAGCTGTAACTTTTTGAAAAGTTGTCAGGGCTGCAAATCCAATATGTCATTAGAATTAGCTTCCAACACTACACCTTCAACAAGTTTTGCATCAAGGAAAAGCAACAGCAACACTTACAAAAGCAGTCTGCCAAAATGCATTTTAAGTCTATGGGAGTGCATTGTGTTTAACATTAGCTGTAACTTTTTGAAAAGTTGTCAGGGCTGCAAATCCAATATGTCATTAGAATTAGCTTCCAACACTACACCTTCAACAAGTTTTGCATCAAGGAAAAGCAACAGAAACACTTGCAAAAGCAGTCTGCCAAAATGCATTTTAAGTCTATGAGAGTGCATTGTGTTTAACATTAGCTGTAACTTTTTGAAAAGTTGTCAGGGCTGCAAATCCAATATGTCATTAGAATTAGCTTTCAACACTACACCTTCAACAAGTTTTGCATCAAGGAAAAGTAACAGAAACACATACAAAAGCAGTCTGCCAAAATGCATTTTAAGTCTATATGGGAGTGCATTGTGTTTAACATTAGCTGTAACTTTTTGAAAAATTGTCAGGGCTGTAAATCCAATATGTCATTACAATTAGCTTCCAACACTACACCTTCAACAAGTTTTGCATCAAGGAAAAGCAACAGAAACACTTGCAAAAGCACTGTGCAAAAATGCATTGAAAGTCTATGGGAGTGCATTGTGTTTAACATTAGCTGTAACTTTTTGAAAAGTTGTCAGGGCTGCAAATCCAATATGTCATTAGAATTAGCTTCCAACACTACACCTTCAACAAGTTTTGCATCAAGGAAAAGTAACAGAAACACTTGCAAAAGCACTGTGCAAAAATGCATTGAAAGTCTATTGGAGTGCATTGTGTTTAACATTAGCTGTAACTTTTTGAAAAGTTGTCAGGGCTGCAAATCCAATATGTCATTACAATTAGCTTCCAACACTACACCTTCAACAAGTTTTGCATCAAGGAAAAGCAACAGAAACACTTGCAAAAGCACTGTGCAAAAATGCATTGAAAGTCTATGGGAGTGCATTGTGTTTAACATTAGCTGTAACTTTTTGAAAAGTTGTCAGGGCTGCAAATCCAATATGTCATTAGAATTAGCTTCCAACACTACACCTTCAACAAGTTTTGCATCAAGGAAAAGTAACAGAAACACTTGCAAAAGCACTGTGCAAAAATGCATTGAAAGTCTATTGGAGTGCATTGTGTTTAACATTAGCTGTAACTTTTTGAAAAGTTGTCAGGGCTGCAAATCCAATATGTCATTACAATTAGCTTCCAACACTACACCTTCAACAAGTTTTGCATCAAGGAAAAGCAACAGAAACACTTGCAAAAGCACTGTGCAAAAATGCATTGAAAGTCTATGGGAGTGCATTGTGTTTAACATTAGCTGTAACTTTTTGAAAAGTTGTCAGGGCTGCAAATCCAATATGTCATTAGAATTAGCTTCCAACACTACACCTTCAACAAGTTTTGCATCAAGGAAAAGTAACAGAAACACTTGCAAAAGCACTGTGCAAAAATGCATTGAAAGTCTATTGGAGTGCATTGTGTTTAACATTAGCTGTAACTTTTTGAAAAGTTGTCAGGGCTGCAAATCCAATATGTCATTAGAATTAGCTTCCAACACTACACCTTCAACAAGTTTTGCATCAAGGAAAAGTAACAGAAACACTTGCAAAAGCACTGTGCAAAAATGCATTGAAAGTCTATGGGAGTGCATTGTGTTTAACATTAGCTGTAACTTTTTGAAAAGTTGTCAGGGCTGCAAATCCAATATGTCATTAGAATTAGCTTCCAACACTACACCTTCAACAAGTTTTGCATCAAGGAAAAGCAACAGCAACACTTACAAAAGCAGTCTGCCAAAATGCATTTTAAGTCTATGGGAGTGCATTGTGTTTAACATTAGCTGTAACTTTTTGAAAAGTTGTCAGGGCTGCAAATCCAATATGTCATTAGAATTAGCTTCCAACACTACACCTTCAACAAGTTTTGCATCAAGGAAAAGCAACAGAAACACTTGCAAAAGCAGTCTGCCAAAATGCATTTTAAGTCTATGAGAGTGCATTGTGTTTAACATTAGCTGTAACTTTTTGAAAAGTTGTCAGGGCTGCAAATCCAATATGTCATTAGAATTAGCTTCCAACACTACACCTTCAACAAGTTTTGCATCAAGGAAAAGCAACAGAAACACTTACAAAAGCAGTCTGCCAAAATGCATTTTAAGTCTATGGGAGTGCATTGTGTTTAACATTAGCTGTAACTTTTTGAAAAGTTGTCAGGGCTGCAAATCCAATATGTCATTACAATTAGCTTCCAACACTACACCTTCAACAAGTTTTCCATCAAGGAAAAGTAGCAGAAACACTTGCAAAAGCACTGTGCAAAAATGCATTGAAAGTCTATTGGAGTGCATTGTGTTTAACATTAGCTGTAACTTTTTGAAAAGTTGTCAGGGCTGCAAATCCAATATGTCATTAGAATTAGCTTCCAACACTACACCTTCAACAAGTTTTGCATCAAAGAAAAGCAACAGAAACACTTACAAAAGCAGTCTGCCAAAATGCATTTTAAGTCTATTGGAGTGCATTGTGTTTAACATTAGCTGTAACTTTTTGAAAAGTTGTCAGGGCTGCAAATCCAATATGTCATTAGAATTAGCTTCCAACACTACACCTTCAACAAGTTTTCCATCAAGGAAAAGTAACAGAAACACTTGCAAAAGCACTGTGCAAAAATGCATTGAAAGTCTATTGGAGTGCATTGTGTTTAACATTAGCTGTAACTTTTTGAAAAGTTGTCAGGGCTGCAAATCCAATATGTCATTAGAATTAGCTTCCAACACTACACCTTCAACAAGTTTTGCATCAAAGAAAAGCAACAGAAACACTTACAAAAGCAGTCTGCCAAAATGCATTTTAAGTCTATGGGAGTGCATTGTGTTTAACATTAGCTGTAACTTTTTGAAAAGTTGTCAGGGCTGCAAATCCAATATGTCATTAGAATTAGCTTCCAACACTACACCTTCAACAAGTTTTGCATCAAGGAAAAGTAACAGAAACACTTGCAAAAGCACTGTGCAAAAATGCATTGAAAGTCTATTGGAGTGCATTGTGTTTAACATTAGCTGTAACTTTTTGAAAAGTTGTCAGGGCTGCAAATCCAATATGTCATTAGAATTAGCTGCCAACAACTACACCTTCAACAAGTTTTGCATCAAGGAAAAGTAACAGAAACACTTGCAAAAGCACTGTGCAAAAATGCATTGAAAGTCTATGGGAGTGCATTGTGTTTAACCTTAGCTGTAACTTTATGAAAAGTTGTCAGGGCTGCAAATCCAATATGTCATTACAATTAGCTTCCAACACTACACCTTCAACAAGTTTTGCATCAAGGAAAAGCAACAGAAACACTTGCAAAAGCAGTCTGCCAAAATGCATTTTAAGTCTATGAGAGTGCATTGTGTTTAACATTAGCTGTAACTTTTTGAAAAGTTGTCAGGGCTGCAAATCCAATATGTCATTAGAATTAGCTTCCAACACTACACCTTCAACAAGTTTTGCATCAAGGAAAAGCAACAGAAACACTTGCAAAAGCAGTCTGCCAAAATGCATTTTAAGTCTATGAGAGTGCATTGTGTTTAACATTAGCTGTAACTTTTTGAAAAGTTGTCAGGGCTGCAAATCCAATATGTCATTAGAATTAGCTTTCAACACTACACCTTCAACAAGTTTTGCATCAAGGAAAAGTAACAGAAACACTTGCAAAAGCACTGTGCAAAAATGCATTGAAAGTCTATTGGAGTGCATTGTGTTTAACATTAGCTGTAACTTTTTGAAAAGTTGTCAGGGCTGCAAATCCAATATGTCATTAGAATTAGCTTCCAACACTACACCTTCAACAAGTTTTGCATCAAAGAAAAGCAACAGAAACACTTACAAAAGCAGTCTGCCAAAATGCATTTTAAGTCTATTGGAGTGCATTGTGTTTAACATTAGCTGTAACTTTTTGAAAAGTTGTCAGGGCTGCAAATCCAATATGTCATTACAATTAGCTTCCAACACTACACCTTCAACAAGTTTTGCATCAAGGAAAAGTAACAGAAACACTTGCAAAAGCACTGTGCAAAAATGCATTGAAAGTCTATTGGAGTGCATTGTGTTCAACATTAGTTGTAACTTTTTGAAAAGTTGTCAGGGCTGCAAATCCAATATGTCATTAGAATTAGCTTCCAACACTACACCTTCAACAAGTTTTGCATCAAGGAAAAGTAACAGAAACACTTGTAAAAGCACTGTGCAAAAATGCATTGAAAGTCTATTGGAGTGCATTGTGTTTAACATTAGCTGTAACTTTTTGAAAAGTTGTCAGGGCTGCAAATCCAATATGTCATTACAATTAGCTTCCAACACTACACCTTCAACAAGTTTTGCATCAAGGAAAAGTAACAGAAACACTTGCAAAAGCACTGTGCAAAAATGCATTGAAAGTCTATTGGAGTGCATTGTGTTTTACATTAGCTGTAACTTTTTGAAAAGTTGTCAGGGCTGCAAATCCAATATGTCATTAGAATTAGCTTCCAACACTACACCTTCAACAAGTTTTGCATCAAGGAAAAGCAACAGAAACACTTACAAAAGCAGTCTGCCAAAATGCATTTTAAGTCTATGGGAGTGCATTGTGTTTAACATTAGCTGTAACTTTTTGAAAAGTTGTCAGGGCTGCAAATCCAATATGTCATTAGAATTAGCTTCCAACACTACACCTTCAACAAGTTTTCCATCAAGGAAAAGTAACAGAAACACTTGCAAAAGCACTGTGCAAAAATGCATTGAAAGTCTATTGGAGTGCATTGTGTTTAACATTAGCTGTAACTTTTTGAAAAGTTGTCAGGGCTGCAAATCCAATATGTCATTAGAATTAGCTTCCAACACTACACCTTCAACAAGTTTTGCATCAAAGAAAAGCAACAGAAACACTTACAAAAGCAGTCTGCCAAAATGCATTTTAAGTCTATGGGAGTGCATTGTGTTTAACATTAGCTGTAACTTTTTGAAAAGTTGTCAGGGCTGCAAATCCAATATGTCATTACAATTAGCTTCCAACACTACACCTTCAACAAGTTTTGCATCAAGGAAAAGCAACAGAAACACTTGCAAAAGCACTTTGCAAAAATGCATTGAAAGTCTATGGGAGTGCATTGTGTTTAACATTAGCTGTAACTTTTTGAAAAGTTGTCAGGGCTGCAAATCCAATATGTCATTAGAATTAGCTTCCAACACTACACCTTCAACAAGTTTTGCATCAAGGAAAAGTAACAGAAACACTTGCAAAAGCACTGTGCAAAAATGCATTGAAAGTCTATTGGAGTGCATTGTGTTTAACATTAGCTGTAACTTTTTGAAAAGTTGTCAGGGCTGCAAATCCAATATGTCATTAGAATTAGCTTTCAACACTACACCTTCAACAAGTTTTGCATCAAGGAAAAGTAACAGAAACACTTGCAAAAGCACTGTGCAAAAATGCATTGAAAGTCTATTGGAGTGCATTGTGTTTAACATTAGCTGTAACTTTTTGAAAAGTTGTCAGGGCTGCAAATCCAATATGTCATTAGAATTAGCTTCCAACACTACACCTTCAACAAGTTTTGCATCAAGGAAAAGCAACAGCAACACTTACAAAAGCAGTCTGCCAAAATGCATTTTAAGTCTATGGGAGTGCATTGTGTTTAACATTAGCTGTAACTTTTTGAAAAGTTGTCAGGGCTGCAAATCCAATATGTCATTAGAATTAGCTTCCAACACTACACCTTCAACAAGTTTTGCATCAAGGAAAAGCAACAGAAACACTTGCAAAAGCAGTCTGCCAAAATGCATTTTAAGTCTATGAGAGTGCATTGTGTTTAACATTAGCTGTAACTTTTTGAAAAGTTGTCAGGGCTGCAAATCCAATATGTCATTAGAATTAGCTTTCAACACTACACCTTCAACAAGTTTTGCATCAAGGAAAAGTAACAGAAACACATACAAAAGCAGTCTGCCAAAATGCATTTTAAGTCTATATGGGAGTGCATTGTGTTTAACATTAGCTGTAACTTTTTGAAAAATTGTCAGGGCTGTAAATCCAATATGTCATTACAATTAGCTTCCAACACTACACCTTCAACAAGTTTTGCATCAAGGAAAAGCAACAGAAACACTTGCAAAAGCACTGTGCAAAAATGCATTGAAAGTCTATGGGAGTGCATTGTGTTTAACATTAGCTGTAACTTTTTGAAAAGTTGTCAGGGCTGCAAATCCAATATGTCATTAGAATTAGCTTCCAACACTACACCTTCAACAAGTTTTGCATCAAGGAAAAGTAACAGAAACACTTGCAAAAGCACTGTGCAAAAATGCATTGAAAGTCTATTGGAGTGCATTGTGTTTAACATTAGCTGTAACTTTTTGAAAAGTTGTCAGGGCTGCAAATCCAATATGTCATTACATTAGCTTCCAACACTACACCTTCAACAAGTTTTGCATCAAGGAAAAGCAACAGAAACACTTGCAAAAGCACTGTGCAAAAATGCATTGAAAGTCTATGGGAGTGCATTGTGTTTAACATTAGCTGTAACTTTTGAAAAGTTGTCAGGGCTGCAAATCCAATATGTCATTAGAATTAGCTTCCAACACTACACCTTCAACAAGTTTTGCATCAAGGAAAAGTAACAGAAACACTTGCAAAAGCACTGTGCAAAAATGCATTGAAAGTCTATTGGAGTGCATTGTGTTTAACATTAGCTGTAACTTTTTGAAAAGTTGTCAGGGCTGCAAATCCCAATATGTCATTACAATTAGCTTCCAACACTACACCTTCAACAAGTTTTGCATCAAGGAAAAGCAATAGAAACACTTGCAAAAGCACTGTGCAAAAATGCATGAAAGTCTATGGGAGTGCATTGTGTTTAACATTAGCTGTAACTTTTTGAAAAGTTGTCAGGGCTGCAAATCCAATATGTCATTAGAATTAGCTTCCAACACTACACCTTCAACAAGTTTTGCATCAAGGAAAAGTAACAGAAACACTTGCAAAAGCACTGTGCAAAAATGCATTGAAAGTCTATTGGAGTGCATTGTGTTTAACATTAGCTGTAACTTTTTGAAAAGTTGTCAGGGCTGCAAATCCAATATGTCATTAGAATTAGCTTCCAACACTTACACCTTCAACAAGTTTTGCATCAAGGAAAAGTAACAGAAACACTTGCAAAAGCACTGTGCAAAAATGCATTGAAAGTCTATGGGAGTGCATTGTGTTTAACATTAGCTGTAACTTTTTGAAAAGTTGTCAGGGCTGCAAATCCAATATGTCATTAGAATTAGCTTCCAACACTACACCTTCAACAAGTTTTGCATCAAGGAAAAGCAACAGCAACACTTACAAAAGCAGTCTGCCAAAATGCATTTTAAGTCTATGGGAGTGCATTGTGTTTAACATTAGCTGTAACTTTTTGAAAAGTTGTCAGGGCTGCAAATCCAATATGTCATTAATTAGCTTCCAACACTACACCTTCAACAAGTTTTGCATCAAGGAAAAGCAACAGAAACACTTGCAAAAGCAGTCTGCCAAAATGCATTTTAAGTCTATGAGAGTGCATTGTGTTTAACATTAGCTGTAACTTTTTGAAAAGTTGTCAGGGCTGCAAATCCAATATGTCATTAGAATTAGCTTTCCAACACTACACCTTCAACAAGTTTTGCATCAAGGAAAAGCAACAGAAACACTTACAAAAGCAGTCTGCCAAAATGCATTTTAAGTCTATGGGAGTGCATTGTGTTTAACATTAGCTGTAACTTTTTGAAAAGTTGTCAGGGCTGCAAATCCAATATGTCATTACAATTAGCTTCCAACACTACACCTTCAACAAGTTTTCCATCAAGGAAAAGTAGCAGAAACACTTGCAAAAGCACTGTGCAAAAAATGCATTGAAAGTCTATTGGAGTGCATTGTGTTTAACATTAGCTGTAACTTTTTGAATAGTTGTCAGGGCTGCAAATCCAATATGTCATTAGAATTAGCTTCCAACACTACACCTTCAACAAGTTTTGCATCAAAGAAAAGCAACAGAAACACTTACAAAAGCAGTCTGCCAAAATGAATTTTAAGTCTATTGGAGTGCATTGTGTTTAACATTAGCTGTAACTTTTTGAAAAGTTGTCAGGGCTGCAAATCCAATATGTCATTAGAATTAGCTTCCAACACTACACCTTCAACAAGTTTTCCATCAAGGAAAAGTAACAGAAACACTTGCAAAAGCACTGTGCAAAAATGCATGGAAAGTCTATTGGAGTGCATTGTGTTTAACATTAGCTGTAACTTTTTGAAAAGTTGTCAGGGCCTGCAAATCCAATATGTCATTAGAATTATTCCAACACTACACCTTCAACAAGTTTTGCATCAAAGAAAAGCAACAGAAACACTTACAAAAGCAGTCTGCCAAAATGCATTTTAAGTCTATGGGAGTGCATTGTGTTTAACATTAGCTGTAACTTTTTGAAAAGTTGTCAGGGCTGCAAATCCAATATGTCATTAGAATTAGCTTCCAACACTACACCTTCAACAAGTTTTGCATCAAGGAAAAGTAACAGAAACACTTGCAAAAGCACTGTGCAAAAATGCATTGAAAGTCTATTGGAGTGCATTGTGTTTAACATTAGCTGTAACTTTTTGAAAAGTTGTCAGGGCTGCAAATCCAATATGTCATTAGAATTAGCTGCCAACAACTACACCTTCAACAAGTTTTGCATCAAGGAAAAGTAACAGAAACACTTGCAAAAGCACTGTGCAAAAATGCATTGAAAGTCTATGGGAGTGCATTGTGTTTAACCTTAGCTGTAACTTTATGAAAAGTTGTCAGGGCTGCAAATCCAATATGTCATTACAATTAGCTTCCAACACTACACCTTCAACAAGTTTTGCATCAAGGAAAAGCAACAGAAACACTTGCAAAAGCAGTCTGCCAAAATGCATTTTAAGTCTATGAGAGTGCATTGTGTTTAACATTAGCTGTAACTTTTTGAAAAGTTGTCAGGGCTGCAAATCCAATATGTCATTAGAATTAGCTTCCAACACTACACCTTCAACAAGTTTTGCATCAAGGAAAAGCAACAGAAACACTTGCAAAAGCAGTCTGCCAAAATGCATTTTAAGTCTATGAGAGTGCATTGTGTTTAACATTAGCTGTAACGTTTTGAAAAGTTGTCAGGGCTGCAAATCCAATATGTCATTAGAATTAGCTTTCAACACTACACCTTCAACAAGTTTTGCATCAAGGAAAAGTAACAGAAACACTTGCAAAAGCACTGTGCAAAAATGCATTGAAAGTCTATTGGAGTGCATTGTGTTTAACATTAGCTGTAACTTTTTGAAAAGTTGTCAGGGCTGCAAATCCAATATGTCATTAGAATTAGCTTCCAACACTACACCTTCAACAAGTTTTGCATCAAAGAAAAGCAACAGAAACACTTACAAAAGCAGTCTGCCAAAATGCATTTTAAGTCTATTGGAGTGCATTGTGTTTAACATTAGCTGTAACTTTTTGAAAAGTTGTCAGGGCTGCAAATCCAATATGTCATTACAATTAGCTTCCAACACTACACCTTCAACAAGTTTTGCATCAAGGAAAAGTAACAGAAACACTTGCAAAAGCACTGTGCAAAAATGCATTGAAAGTCTATTGGAGTGCATTGTGTTCAACATTAGTTGTAACTTTTTGAAAAGTTGTCAGGGCTGCAAATCCAATATGTCATTAGAATTAGCTTCCAACACTACACCTTCAACAAGTTTTGCATCAAGGAAAAGTAACAGAAACACTTGTAAAAGCACTGTGCAAAAATGCATTGAAAGTCTATTGGAGTGCATTGTGTTTAACATTAGCTGTAACTTTTTGAAAAGTTGTCAGGGCTGCAAATCCAATATGTCATTACAATTAGCTTCCAACACTACACCTTCAACAAGTTTTGCATCAAGGAAAAGTAACAGAAACACTTGCAAAAGCACTGTGCAAAAATGCATTGAAAGTCTATTGGAGTGCATTGTGTTTTACATTAGCTGTAACTTTTTGAAAAGTTGTCAGGGCTGCAAATCCAATATGTCATTAGAATTAGCTTCCAACACTACACCTTCAACAAGTTTTGCATCAAGGAAAAGCAACAGAAACACTTACAAAAGCAGTCTGCCAAAATGCATTTTAAGTCTATGGGAGTGCATTGTGTTTAACATTAGCTGTAACTTTTTGAAAAGTTGTCAGGGCTGCAAATCCAATATGTCATTAGAATTAGCTTCCAACACTACACCTTCAACAAGTTTTCCATCAAGGAAAAGTAACAGAAACACTTGCAAAAGCACTGTGCAAAAATGCATTGAAAGTCTATTGGAGTGCATTGTGTTTAACATTAGCTGTAACTTTTTGAAAAGTTGTCAGGGCTGCAAATCCAATATGTCATTAGAATTAGCTTCCAACACTACACCTTCAACAAGTTTTGCATCAAAGAAAAGCAACAGAAACACTTACAAAAGCAGTCTGCCAAAATGCATTTTAAGTCTATGGGAGTGCATTGTGTTTAACATTAGCTGTAACTTTTTGAAAAGTTGTCAGGGCTGCAAATCCAATATGTCATTACAATTAGCTTCCAACACTACACCTTCAACAAGTTTTGCATCAAGGAAAAGCAACAGAAACACTTGCAAAAGCACTTTGCAAAAATGCATTGAAAGTCTATGGGAGTGCATTGTGTTTAACATTAGCTGTAACTTTTTGAAAAGTTGTCAGGGCTGCAAATCCAATATGTCATTAGAATTAGCTTCCAACACTACACCTTCAACAAGTTTTGCATCAAGGAAAAGTAACAGAAACACTTGCAAAAGCACTGTGCAAAAATGCATTGAAAGTCTATTGGAGTGCATTGTGTTTAACATTAGCTGTAACTTTTTGAAAAGTTGTCAGGGCTGCAAATCCAATATGTCATTAGAATTAGCTTTCAACACTACACCTTCAACAAGTTTTGCATCAAGGAAAAGTAACAGAAACACTTGCAAAAGCACTGTGCAAAAATGCATTGAAAGTCTATTGGAGTGCATTGTGTTTAACATTAGCTGTAACTTTTTGAAAAGTTGTCAGGGCTGCAAATCCAATATGTCATTAGAATTAGCTTCCAACACTACACCTTCAACAAGTTTTGCATCAAAGAAAAGCAACAGAAACACTTACAAAAGCAGTCTGCCAAAATGCATTTTAAGTCTATTGGAGTGCATTGTGTTTAACATTAGCTGTAACTTTTTGAAAAGTTGTCAGGGCTGCAAATCCAATATGTCATTACAATTAGCTTCCAACACTACACCTTCAACAAGTTTTGCATCAAGGAAAAGTAACAGAAACACTTGCAAAAGCACTGTGCAAAAATGCATTGAAAGTCTATTGGAGTGCATTGTGTTCAACATTAGTTGTAACTTTTTGAAAAGTTGTCAGGGCTGCAAATCCAATATGTCATTAGAATTAGCTTCCAACACTACACCTTCAACAAGTTTTGCATCAAGGAAAAGTAACAGAAACACTTGTAAAAGCACTGTGCAAAAATGCATTGAAAGTCTATTGGAGTGCATTGTGTTTAACATTAGCTGTAACTTTTTGAAAAGTTGTCAGGGCTGCAAATCCAATATGTCATTACAATTAGCTTCCAACACTACACCTTCAACAAGTTTTGCATCAAGGAAAAGTAACAGAAACACTTGCAAAAGCACTGTGCAAAAATGCATTGAAAGTCTATTGGAGTGCATTGTGTTTTACATTAGCTGTAACTTTTTGAAAAGTTGTCAGGGCTGCAAATCCAATATGTCATTAGAATTAGCTTCCAACACTACACCTTCAACAAGTTTTGCATCAAGGAAAAGCAACAGAAACACTTACAAAAGCAGTCTGCCAAAATGCATTTTAAGTCTATGGGAGTGCATTGTGTTTAACATTAGCTGTAACTTTTTGAAAAGTTGTCAGGGCTGCAAATCCAATATGTCATTAGAATTAGCTTCCAACACTACACCTTCAACAAGTTTTGCATCAAGGAAAAGTAACAGAAACACTTGCAAAAGCACTGTGCAAAAATGCATTGAAAGTCTATTGGAGTGCATTGTGTTTAACATTAGCTGTAACTTTTTTTTGAAAAGTTGTCAGGGCTGCAAATCCAATATGTCATTAGAATTAGCTTCCAACACTACACCTTCAACAAGTTTTGCATCAAGGAAAAGCAACAGAAACACTTGCAAAAGCAGTCTGCCAAAATGCATTTTAAGTCTATGAGAGTGCATTGTGTTTAACATTAGCTGTAACTTTTTGAAAAGTTGTCAGGGCTGCAAATCCAATATGTCATTAGAATTAGCTTTCAACACTACACCTTCAACAAGTTTTGCATCAAGGAAAAGTAACAGAAACACTTGCAAAAGCACTGTGCAAAAATGCATTGAAAGTCTATTGGAGTGCATTGTGTTTAACATTAGCTGTAACTTTTTGAAAAGTTGTCAGGGCTGCAAATCCAATATGTCATTACAATTAGCTTCCAACACTACACCTTCAACAAGTTTTGCATCAAGGAAAAGCAACAGAAACACTTGCAAAAGCACTGTGCAAAAATGCATTGAAAGTCTATGGGAGTGCATTGTGTTTAACATTAGCTGTAACTTTTTGAAAAGTTGTCAGGGCTGCAAATCCAATATGTCATTAGAATTAGCTTCCAACACCACACCTTCAACAAGTTTTGCATCAAGGAAAAGCAACAGAAACACTTGCAAAAGCAGTCTGCCAAAATGCATTTTAAGTCTATGGGAGTGCATTGTGTTTAACATTAGCTGTAACTTTTTGAAAAGTTGTCAGGGCTGCAAATCCAATATGTCATTAGAATTAGCTTCCAACACTACACCTTCAACAAGTTTTGCATCAAGGAAAAGCAACAGAAACACTTACAAAAGCAGTCTGCCAAAATGCATTTTAAGTCTATGGGAGTGCATTGTGTTTAACATTAGCTGTAACTTTTTGAAAAGTTGTCAGGGCTGCAAATCCAATATGTCATTACAATTAGCTTCCAACACTACACCTTCAACAAGTTTTGCATCAAGGAAAAGTAACAGAAACACTTGCAAAAGCACTGTGCAAAAATGCATTGAAAGTCTATTGGAGTGCATTGTGTTTAACATTAGCTGTAACTTTTTGAAAAGTTGTCAGGGCTGCAAATCCAATATGTCATTAGAATTAGCTTCCAACACCACACCTTCAACAAGTTTTGCATCAAGGAAAAGCAACAGAAACACTTGCAAAAGCAGTCTGCCAAAATGCATTTTAAGTCTATGGGAGTGCATTGTGTTTAACATTAGCTGTAACTTTTTGAAAAGTTGTCAGGGCTGCAAATCCAATATGTCATTAGAATTAGCTTCCAACACTACACCTTCAACAAGTTTTGCATCAAGGAAAAGTAACAGAAACACTTGCAAAAGCACTGTGCAAAAATGCATTGAAAGTCTATTGGAGTGCATTGTGTTTAACATTAGCTGTAACTTTTTGAAAAGTTGTCAGGGCTGCAAATCCAATATGTCATTAGAATTAGCTGCCAACAACTACACCTTCAACAAGTTTTGCATCAAGGAAAAGTAACAGAAACACTTGCAAAAGCACTGTGCAAAAATGCATTGAAAGTCTATGGGAGTGCATTGTGTTTAACATTAGCTGTAACTTTTTGAAAAGTTGTCAGGGCTGCAAATCCAATATGTCATTACAATTAGCTTCCAACACTACACCTTCAACAAGTTTTGCATCAAGGAAAAGTAACAGAAACACTTGCAAAAGCACTGTGCAAAAATGCATTGAAAGTCTATTGGAGTGCATTGTGTTTTACATTAGCTGTAACTTTTTGAAAAGTTGTCAGGGCTGCAAATCCAATATGTCATTAGAATTAGCTTCCAACACTACACCTTCAACAAGTTTTGCATCAAGGAAAAGCAACAGAAACACTTACAAAAGCAGTCTGCCAAAATGCATTTTAAGTCTATGGGAGTGCATTGTGTTTAACATTAGCTGTAACTTTTTGAAAAGTTGTCAGGGCTGCAAATCCAATATGTCATTAGAATTAGCTTCCAACACTACACCTTCAACAAGTTTTCCATCAAGGAAAAGTAACAGAAACACTTGCAAAAGCACTGTGCAAAAATGCATTGAAAGTCTATTGGAGTGCATTGTGTTTAACATTAGCTGTAACTTTTTGAAAAGTTGTCAGGGCTGCAAATCCAATATGTCATTAGAATTAGCTTCCAACACTACACCTTCAACAAGTTTTGCATCAAAGAAAAGCAACAGAAACACTTACAAAAGCAGTCTGCCAAAATGCATTTTAAGTCTATGGGAGTGCATTGTGTTTAACATTAGCTGTAACTTTTTGAAAAGTTGTCAGGGCTGCAAATCCAATATGTCATTACAATTAGCTTCCAACACTACACCTTCAACAAGTTTTGCATCAAGGAAAAGCAACAGAAACACTTGCAAAAGCACTTTGCAAAAATGCATTGAAAGTCTATGGGAGTGCATTGTGTTTAACATTAGCTGTAACTTTTTGAAAAGTTGTCAGGGCTGCAAATCCAATATGTCATTAGAATTAGCTTCCAACACTACACCTTCAACAAGTTTTGCATCAAGGAAAAGTAACAGAAACACTTGCAAAAGCACTGTGCAAAAATGCATTGAAAGTCTATTGGAGTGCATTGTGTTTAACATTAGCTGTAACTTTTTGAAAAGTTGTCAGGGCTGCAAATCCAATATGTCATTAGAATTAGCTTCCAACACTACACCTTCAACAAGTTTTGCATCAAGGAAAAGTAACAGAAACACTTGCAAAAGCACTGTGCAAAAATGCATTGAAAGTCTATTGGAGTGCATTGTGTTTAACATTAGCTGTAACTTTTTTTTGAAAAGTTGTCAGGGCTGCAAATCCAATATGTCATTAGAATTAGCTTCCAACACTACACCTTCAACAAGTTTTGCATCAAGGAAAAGCAACAGAAACACTTGCAAAAGCAGTCTGCCAAAATGCATTTTAAGTCTATGAGAGTGCATTGTGTTTAACATTAGCTGTAACTTTTTGAAAAGTTGTCAGGGCTGCAAATCCAATATGTCATTAGAATTAGCTTTCAACACTACACCTTCAACAAGTTTTGCATCAAGGAAAAGTAACAGAAACACTTGCAAAAGCACTGTGCAAAAATGCATTGAAAGTCTATTGGAGTGCATTGTGTTTAACATTAGCTGTAACTTTTTGAAAAGTTGTCAGGGCTGCAAATCCAATATGTCATTACAATTAGCTTCCAACACTACACCTTCAACAAGTTTTGCATCAAGGAAAAGCAACAGAAACACTTGCAAAAGCACTGTGCAAAAATGCATTGAAAGTCTATGGGAGTGCATTGTGTTTAACATTAGCTGTAACTTTTTGAAAAGTTGTCAGGGCTGCAAATCCAATATGTCATTAGAATTAGCTTCCAACACCACACCTTCAACAAGTTTTGCATCAAGGAAAAGCAACAGAAACACTTGCAAAAGCAGTCTGCCAAAATGCATTTTAAGTCTATGGGAGTGCATTGTGTTTAACATTAGCTGTAACTTTTTGAAAAGTTGTCAGGGCTGCAAATCCAATATGTCATTAGAATTAGCTTCCAACACTACACCTTCAACAAGTTTTGCATCAAGGAAAAGCAACAGAAACACTTACAAAAGCAGTCTGCCAAAATGCATTTTAAGTCTATGGGAGTGCATTGTGTTTAACATTAGCTGTAACTTTTTGAAAAGTTGTCAGGGCTGCAAATCCAATATGTCATTACAATTAGCTTCCAACACTACACCTTCAACAAGTTTTGCATCAAGGAAAAGTAACAGAAACACTTGCAAAAGCACTGTGCAAAAATGCATTGAAAGTCTATTGGAGTGCATTGTGTTTAACATTAGCTGTAACTTTTTGAAAAGTTGTCAGGGCTGCAAATCCAATATGTCATTAGAATTAGCTTCCAACACCACACCTTCAACAAGTTTTGCATCAAGGAAAAGCAACAGAAACACTTGCAAAAGCAGTCTGCCAAAATGCATTTTAAGTCTATGGGAGTGCATTGTGTTTAACATTAGCTGTAACTTTTTGAAAAGTTGTCAGGGCTGCAAATCCAATATGTCATTACAATTAGCTTCCAACACTACACCTTCAACAAGTTTTGCATCAAGGAAAAGTAACAGAAACACTTGCAAAAGCACTGTGCAAAAATGCATTGAAAGTCTATTGGAGTGCATTGTGTTTAACATTAGCTGTAACTTTTTGAAAAGTTGTCAGGGCTGCAAATCCAATATGTCATTAGAATTAGCTGCCAACAACTACACCTTCAACAAGTTTTGCATCAAGGAAAAGTAACAGAAACACTTGCAAAAGCACTGTGCAAAAATGCATTGAAAGTCTATGGGAGTGCATTGTGTTTAACATTAGCTGTAACTTTATGAAAAGTTGTCAGGGCTGCAAATCCAATATGTCATTACAATTAGCTTCCAACACTACACCTTCAACAAGTTTTGCATCAAGGAAAAGCAACAGAAACACTTGCAAAAACACTGTGCAAAAATGCATTGAAAGTCTATGGGAGTGCATTGTGTTTAACATTAGCTGTAACTTTTTGAAAAGTTGTCAGGGCTGCAAATCCAATATGTCATTAGAATTAGCTTCCAACACTACACCTTCAACAAGTTTTGCATCAAGGAAAAGCAACAGCAACACTTACAAAAGCAGTCTGCCAAAATGCATTTTAAGTCTATGAGAGTGCATTGTGTTTAACATTAGCTGTAACTTTTTGAAAAGTTGTCAGGGCTGCAAATCCAATATGTCATTAGAATTAGCTTTCAACACTACACCTTCAACAAGTTTTGCATCAAGGAAAAGTAACAGAAACACTTGCAAAAGCACTGTGCAAAAATGCATTGAAAGTCTATTGGAGTGCATTGTGTTTAACATTAGCTGTAACTTTTTGAAAAGTTGTCAGGGCTGCAAATCCAATATGTCATTACAATTAGCTTCCAACACTACACCTTCAACAAGTTTTGCATCAAGGAAAAGCAACAGAAACACTTGCAAAAGCACTGTGCAAAAATGCATTGAAAGTCTATGGGAGTGCATTGTGTTTAACATTAGCTGTAACTTTTTGAAAAGTTGTCAGGGCTGCAAATCCAATATGTCATTAGAATTAGCTTCCAACACTACACCTTCAACAAGTTTTGCATCAAGGAAAAGTAACAGAAACACTTGCAAAAGCACTGTGCAAAAATGCATTGAAAGTCTATTGGAGTGCATTGTGTTTTACATTAGCTGTAACTTTTTGAAAAGTTGTCAGGGCTGCAAATCCAATATGTCATTACAATTAGCTTCCAACACTACACCTTCAACAAGTTTTGCATCAAGGAAAAGCAACAGAAACACATACAAAAGCAGTCTGCCAAAATGCATTTTAAGTCTATATGGGAGTGCATTGTGTTTAACATTAGCTGTAACTTTTTGAAAAATTGTCAGGGCTGTAAATCCAATATGTCATTAGAATTTGCTTCCAACACTACACCTTCAACAAGTTTTGCATCAAGGAAAAGCAACAGAAACACTTGCAAAAGCAGTCTGCCAAAATGCATTTTAAGTCTATGGGAGTGCATTGTGTTTAACATTAGCTGTAACTTTTTGAAAAGTTGTCAGGGCTGCAAATCCAATATGTCATTAGAATTAGCTTCCAACACTACACCTTCAACAAGTTTTGCATCAAGGAAAAGTAACAGAAACACTTGCAAAAGCACTGTGCAAAAATGCATTGAAAGTCTATTGGAGTGCATTGTGTTTTACATTAGCTGTAACTTTTTGAAAAGTTGTCAGGGCTGCAAATCCAATATGTCATTAGAATTAGCTTCCAACACTACACCTTCAACAAGTTTTGCATCAAGGAAAAGCAACAGCAACACTTACAAAAGCAGTCTGCCAAAATGCATTGAAAGTCTATGGGAGTGCATTGTGTTTAACATTAGCTGTAACTTTTTGAAAAGTTGTCAGGGCTGCAAATCCAATATGTCATTAGAATTAGCTTCCAACACTACACCTTCAACAAGTTTTGCATCAAGGAAAAGTAACAGAAACACTTGCAAAAGCACTGTGCAAAAATGCATTGAAAGTCTATTGGAGTGCATTGTGTTTAACATTAGCTGTAACTTTTTGAAAAGTTGTCAGGGCTGCAAATCCAATATGTCATTACAATTAGCTTCCAACACTACACCTTCAACAAGTTTTGCATCAAGGAAAAGCAACAGAAACACTTGCAAAAGCACTGTGCAAAAATGCATTGAAAGTCTATGGGAGTGCATTGTGTTTAACATTAGCTGTAACTTTTTGAAAAGTTGTCAGGGCTGCAAATCCAATATGTCATTAGAATTAGCTTCCAACACTACACCTTCAACAAGTTTTGCATCAAGGAAAAGTAACAGAAACACTTGCAAAAGCACTGTGCAAAAATGCATTGAAAGTCTATTGGAGTGCATTGTGTTTTACATTAGCTGTAACTTTTTGAAAAGTTGTCAGGGCTGCAAATCCAATATGTCATTAGAATTAGCTTCCAACACTACACCTTCAACAAGTTTTGCATCAAGGAAAAGTAACAGAAACACTTGCAAAAGCACTGTGCAAAAATGCATTGAAAGTCTATTGGAGTGCATTGTGTTTAACATTAGCTGTAACTTTTTGAAAAGTTGTCAGGGCTGCAAATCCAATATGTCATTACAATTAGCTTCCAACACTACACCTTCAACAAGTTTTGCATCAAGGAAAAGTAACAGAAACACTTGCAAAAGCACTGTGCAAAAATGTATTGAAAGTCTATTGGAGTGGGGGGCGTGGCTAGCGCGTGGAACTGATGGCTGTTTGACTCCACAGCTCTCCATGCAGAACATCGTTTTTAGCTATATTTTAGCAGCCTAAGTGAGCCCCTTTTCACTAATAAGCTGGGTGAAGGTCCAGAGATGTCACAGCAGTGGACCAAAGTAAGTTCCAGGAAGAAATACAGCTCTCCCACACCTCGGAGACTGTCAGAGTTCTTCCAGGATGTAAACAAAGATGGCGACCGTGACTACATGCCTAGGCCCAGCCATGAGGCAGACTATTGCACTACACCACCGTTAGACCAAAGGAATCGTTTTACCCCTCTATACACTCCCTATCGGAAGAGAACTCAAACGGGCCTGGAAGAAGTGAGTGATGAGGAAGAAGATAGCGCTGGTGGATCTAAGGTGAGCTTTGTGGATGGCAGAGATCGTAGCCCCATGAAACCATATAAGCCCCTACAGACATCACCCCAGCCCACATTAGCCCAGCCTGCAACTCAGTCTGCGGTAACTAATCCGGATGACTCAGGCCCTCAAGCAGGCCAAGATCCTCAGCCCACACTCCGGTCATCTATCTATCCATACCACCCACCCCCCCTGCCCGCACATCCAGCTCCAGCAAGCAGCGCTTCGGATTTCATGTCATCCTTCCCAGAATCGGAACAGCCCATGACCCAAGCCCTTTTTAAAAGCTTTATGATGTCCTTTGCTTGTGAAATGAAAAATAATATGTCGGATGTCAGAGGGGACTTGCAAGCACTGGCAGGCTATATGTCTAATCATATGAAGGAGACTGATCAAAAAATTACTAGGCTGGAGAATAGGATTGTTGAAATGACTGCAGCTCACAATGTACTTGTGGATGCACATAAAGATTTAATGAAAGAAAATAAGTGGATAAAGGAAAAACTGGCAGATGGGGAGGATAGAAACCGGAGGAATAATGTGAAAATTAGAGGGGTGTCTGAAAATGTGAGTACTACTGAGCTGAGAGACTATGTTAAGAATCTTCTGCACACTGCTTTTCCTACTTTGCCAGAAAGTGAGCTGACAATAGACAGAGCTCACAGGCTACCCAAACCTGGACACATACCTAAACATCTTCCTAGAGACGTTATTACACGGATACACTTTTTTCATGTCAAGGAAATGTTGCTGGATGCTACTAGAGAAGGGAGAAAATTACCAGAAGAATACAAAGATCTCTCGATATATCAAGATTTGTCCCAGGCCACACTACAGACAAGACGGAGTTTCTCTGAGATTACTACCACACTGAGATATAAGAAAATTCCATACGCATGGGGATTCCCCCCTAAGCTAATTATACATGATAACAACACCCAATATGTGATCAGAAGTCCAAAAGAAGGCCACGAACTTCTCAGCAAATGGAATATCCCTATCTTTGTGCCAAAAGATTCAAGGAGAGACAAACCCTCTCACCTACCGACTTCTACTAAACCAACATCAATCAAACCATCACCAATGGACACTACCCAGCCTCTACCTGACACAGACAGAAACAAAGAGGCCATAGCCGGCACCTGAAACGCCTGATGTTCAATCACAAACTTAATCCCCACACTTAAACTTCTCCTTTTGGGAACTTTTTGTTTTTCCCTGTAGGAGAAAGTTTCACTGGAGAAATTGGCCTGATAGGTCAATTAAACTCTTTTTTGTTTCTTGAAGTTTTTATTCTCTGCTGAACTCTTTTTATTTTCCTTTTTTATTTTTTTTATTTTTTTTTTCTCTTCTGTTTTTCATAAGACTTGGAGCTGAGAACTGATTTCCTTTTTTCCCTTTTTTGGTGTTACTTGGTGATATTTGTGGAGGTAGAACCGGATGCCTCTGCTTCTTTTACCAATAATTTGGTTATATTTCTTCTTTTTTGGTTTTAGTTTTATTTGTAATGGTTTGTGCATATTAATGTCCCTACTAACTAATTTTTTTACACACAGATCTGAGATAAAAGTACATGGTCAGTTATCCTGTGACCTACTGAAAGCTTTAACGGAGATATCTTTGATTAATCTTTTTTCTTTAGGTACAGCAGATGGATGGCAAAATGACACAGGAATGTAAAATATTGTCCTTGAATGTGAGAGGGCTGAACTCATTCAGAAAAAGGTATTTACTGCATAAATTGGTCAAAGAACAAAAAACTGATATAGTTTGTCTTCAAGAGACACATTTAAATAAGATTTCCGCAAGTAAACTTAAAATAGATCAATTCTCCAAAATTTATCACTCAACATATACAAAAAAGAAAAAAGCTGGGGTTTGTATCGCTATTAGAGACACTCTGGGACTGGTGGTTAAGGAGACTTTCTGCAGTGAGGATGGTAGATTGGTGATGATTTCTGGATCTATTAATTCCCAAGAATACACTTTTGCTAATATATATGCCCCAAATACTCGTCAAATTAATTATATCAATAAACAGCTTAAGAAACTTGAAAATTTCACTAAAGGTAAACTATTTATTCTTGGAGATCTTAATTCTGTAATTGACCCAAAACTAGATTGTACATCTAAGACCAGAAAGACTTTTTCCATACTACAACCTTCATTAATTAAATTTGAGCTATTTGACACTTGGAGGTGTGCTCACCCTAATGAAAAACAGTATACCTATTACTCACCAATCTACAAATCCTTCACAAGAATAGATCATTGTTTTACGGATAGGTTCTCTTTACCACTAGTCTCAGACGTGGAAATAGGTCCCAGAGTCTGGTCCGACCACTCCACCTTAATTGTAAAATTTCATTTACAAAATTCCGCTTTACAATCAATTAATTGGAGATTAAACAAATTTATTTTAAATTCAGAACATACATTCCCTATTATCAAGAAAGATTTACTTGAGTACTTCAAATTCAATGACACTGAAGACATTTCAAGAACGTCACTCTGGAATGCACATAAAGCATATATGCGAGGTGTCTTGATGAAGCAAAGTGCCATACAGAAAAGGAAAATTAGAGAGAAAACTGATTTATTGTTGAATAAAATTAAAGACTTAGAAAAAGAGATATTTAGTAATAATAAAACAGATTTGATTCAGATTTTAGAGGGAACTAGACAAGAGCTGGCCGATATGATGTATTATCAATATGATAAATGGCAAACTATGCTCAAGCAGAATTGGTATTATGAAGGAAACAGAGCAGGGAAAGTTATGGCGAGGAAAATTAAAGGAAAAAGAATTTATCAAAGAATAATTAAAATTAAACATCCCCATACAAAAACTGAAGTTCATCACCCTAGAGATATAGTAAATGCCCTAGCCACTTATTATGAAGACCTTTATAATTTAGAGAATGACCCAAACACTCATAATCCAGATAGGCAGGAAATAGATAATTATTTAGATAAAATAACTCTTCCCTCACTGTCAGAATTTGAACAAGAATCTCTTTCGGTCCCTTTCTCTCAACAGGAAGTAGAAAATGCTATTAATATCCTAAAAAAAGACAAAACTCCTGGCCCTGATGGTTTCACTAATGACTATTATAAAAAATTTGTAAGTATTCTGGTTAAACCTCTCACGGCCCTATTCAATGAAGCAGCTACTTTAGGTATATTTCCCAAAGAATCATTGACAGCTTTAATTTCGACCATTCCTAAAGATGATAAAGATCCAACAGACCCTGGTAACTATAGGCCAATCTCCCTTTTAAATACAGATATAAAAATTTATGCTAGAGTCCTAGCTAATAGATTAATTCCCTTAATGCCCCAACTTATACACACAGATCAAGTAGGATTTATAAAAGGAAGATCTACATGTGATGGAACAAGGAAAGCCCTTGCTCTATTGTATGAACTTCAGCTCTGTCGAACGCCTACCCTCCTAGTCTCTTTAGATGCGGAAAAAGCGTTCGACAGAGTTAACTGGCTGTACTTGTCTAGAGTTCTAACGAAATTTGGAATCCCTGGTTTCCTTCATAAAGCAATTCTTGCTTTATACACTCAACCTTCTGCTAAAGTATTGTCATCTGGTTCTGTGTCTGATCCCTTTAATATTAAAAATGGTACCCGTCAGGGTTGCCCACTATCTCCACTGATCTTTAATTTAACATTAGAGCCCTTAGCCCAACAAATAAGGAACAATCCCCAAATCCATGGTATAAAATTAGAAAAATTACATATTAAACTGGGTTTGTATGCGGATGATATTATTTTATACCTTCAAAAACCGCTTGTATCACTGCCAAATGTTACTGAGGAATTGGAAAACTTTTCTCGTGTATCATTTTACAAACTAAATGAGAAGAAAACGGTTATTCTCCCATGTTATGTGTCTAAAAAAATGAAAGAAACTCTTAAAAATTTATGCCACTATTCATGGAATGAAAAATCAATAAAATATTTAGGTATTCAATTAACCCCCAATCTTGCACAAATTTATAAGGAAAATTATAGTCCCTGGTTATCCAAAATTAAGAATAAATTAGAGGCTTTAGAAAAACTGGAATATTCTTGGCTTGGAAGGATAGCCGCATTCAAAATGATGGTTCTGCCTCAGTTACTATACTTGTTTCGGAATCTTCCAGTAAAAGTACCTCAAATTTTTTTTAATACTATTCAAAAACTATTAAACAAATATATTTTGATGAATAGGAAAGCAAGATTCTCTAATAAAATATTGACAGCTCATGTATCTAACCTAGGATTGGGTGCACCTAATCTAGAACTATATTATAAATCGACGGTTTTAGATCAATCCAGGTCGATCTGGACAGAAGATTATGATAAGCAGTGGTTACAAATCGAAGAAGAACAACTTCCATACAGATCATATAAAAGGTATTTAGAATCCAGATTAACCTGGGGGGTCAAGATGAATGCAATTAACCCAGTAACAATCAATACCATAAAGATTTGGAGAGAACTGTCAAATCTATATAAAAAAGATGTATTAGCCTTATCATTTAAACCTCCCCTGAACTTATTACATATTGTTATTAAAAATATTGCAGTAGATAAATGGATTGAATGTGGATTAACATCAGTAGAGGATTTGCTGGAGGATTCCGAGATTAGAACCCTTGAATATCTTAACATGAAATATAATATTCCATCATCAGATAAACCAATCTATGACAAAATACATAAATTTCTAACCAAATATCCCTACAGTCCACTTACAATATCACCCAAAATTAGTAAAATCATACAACCAGAAGGAGCTAAATTAAAAGGTACATCTATCCTTTATAGTTCATTCCTTCAAATGAAAGAAACATTTCCTAAATGGCAGATGACTAGTTGGCAGAAGTATTTAAATTATGAAATAGACACAGAAGAGTGGGAGATGACTATTAGATCTTTAAGAAAGTCATCTCATTGTGTTGCATATCATGAAGGTCTTCTTAAGAGCATTTGGCAGTGGTACATGACCCCAGAAAAAATTTCCAGATTTGATGTTAATTCATCCTCACTATGTTGGAGGGGTTGCAACATGACAGGTACCATAGAACATATTTTTTGGGATTGCCCCAAACTTCAGAAATTGAGGGAAGATATTGGACACTTGCTTAATAAATTACCAATGTCGATACAGCCTATACCACCTGGCATGGCATTACTTCACCTGGGTTCAGGAGATCTGCCACCTCAGGAGAGACTAATCGTAAACCACATTTTCATGGTGACCAGAAACTTAATTGCTTCTAACTGGAAAACTAAATTTACTCCTACAATTAAAGAGATTATTAGAAAAGTAGAATCTAATTTATTAGCAGAAAAAGCTTGGGCAATACGTTGTGGTACTTTACAGTTTTTCCTGGGAAAGGTTGGTCTCTGGCCTACTATCTATGATAAATCTACAGTTTTGGAATTTTGAGGTGTCATAGATCTAGGAGTGCTTAATGATTAGTCCTATTTTGATTCCTTATTATACTTTTGGAATATTAAATATACAATCTCTTGAAGTATACCTGAATCAAAGATTATAGATTGATTGAGTTCGGCCCTCATCATCATCCTGGACAACAATATGGACAATACACTGGATGACCAAAGACACTAATATCTCTGTAATATGACAGTTCGTTTATCTCGTATGGGACACAAAAGATGCACTGTAGTTTAGATTAGGATAGATAAAAAAGGTTACAATTTAAGAAAAAACAATAGTTAAACTTTAGTTTTATTGGAACTAAAACTGATATTTGAAGGGGTTCTCACTCTAAGTAAATTAATAGTTATTATGTAGGTTAACTATGAGAGTTAAGATGTATATCTGGAAAATATAGTGGTATAGTAGAAATATCAGCTTCACTCTCTGGAATCTAAAACCCCAAGTTGAGAAATACTCAATACAACTTTTGTTTTGGAATGCCACAAGATAATACTTTAACAATTTGGTAATTTTAGGATATACAGATTATTTTTATTAGCATATTATAAATGAAGTTAAAACTTCTAAGATATAATAGCTCTTTAAGATTTTGTTATTAAACTTATAATCATATGTCAAAACCTATCTTTTGACCCTCATATTGTTTAATTAGTTATTATAAATAGAGTAGGTGGTATTAGTCATTGTTTAATTTTTTTTTTTTTTCCTTACTACCTACTTGTTTGATGGGCTTACTCGTGTGCTGGCATGCGTGTACGCCTACATCATAGCTTATTTGCTCACTTACACGATGAAGTGTGTGTGGCTACGCGTTTATACTGTTGCACATATGCATGTTAACACGGGATAGAATGTATAATTACACATATGTTTACGCGTGTGTTTACACATGCACTTACACAAACTATACATGGAATATGCGTTTCAATTCAATCACTGAGTATTGTTACTAAACCTGTAGCAAAATATAAAACATATTGTGATATATATTACTCATTACTCATGTATGTGACTCACATTGTAGATGTATGGTAATGACATTCTTTGTTTTGTTTTGAAGATCTATACTGTTAACGTACATTCTCTACTTGATTTTAATGACTTTACCACCAAATACATTATTGTATATGTTATATAATCTAAAAATTCCAATAAAAACTATTGAAATTGAAAGTCTATTGGAGTGCATTGTGTTTAACATTAGCTGTAACTTTTTGAAAAGTTGTCAGGGCTGCAAATCCAATATGTCATTAGAATTAGCTTCCAACACTACACCTTCAACAAGTTTTGCATCAAGGAAAAGCAACAGAAACACTTACAAAAGCAGTCTGCCAAAATGCATTTTAAGTCTATGGGAGTGCATTGTGTTTAACATTAGCTGTAACTTTTTGAAAAGTTGTCAGGGCTGCAAATCCAATATGTCATTACAATTAGCTTCCAACACTACACCTTCAACAAGTTTTCCATCAAGGAAAAGTAGCAGAAACACTTGCAAAAGCACTGTGCAAAAATGCATTGAAAGTCTATTGGAGTGCATTGTGTTTAACATTAGCTGTAACTTTTTGAAAAGTTGTCAGGGCTGCAAATCCAATATGTCATTAGAATTAGCTTCCAACACTACACCTTCAACAAGTTTTGCATCAAAGAAAAGCAACAGAAACACTTACAAAAGCAGTCTGCCAAAATGCATTTTAAGTCTATTGGAGTGCATTGTGTTTAACATTAGCTGTAACTTTTTGAAAAGTTGTCAGGGCTGCAAATCCAATATGTCATTAGAATTAGCTTCCAACACTACACCTTCAACAAGTTTTCCATCAAGGAAAAGTAACAGAAACACTTGCAAAAGCACTGTGCAAAAATGCATTGAAAGTCTATTGGAGTGCATTGTGTTTAACATTAGCTGTAACTTTTTGAAAAGTTGTCAGGGCTGCAAATCCAATATGTCATTAGAATTAGCTTCCAACACTACACCTTCAACAAGTTTTGCATCAAAGAAAAGCAACAGAAACACTTACAAAAGCAGTCTGCCAAAATGCATTTTAAGTCTATGGGAGTGCATTGTGTTTAACATTAGCTGTAACTTTTTGAAAAGTTGTCAGGGCTGCAAATCCAATATGTCATTACAATTAGCTTCCAACACTACACCTTCAACAAGTTTTGCATCAAGGAAAAGCAACAGAAACACTTGCAAATGCACTGTGCAAAAATGCATTGAAAGTCTATGGGAGTGCATTGTGTTTAACATTAGCTGTAACTTTTTGAAAAGTTGTCAGGGCTGCAAATCCAATATGTCATTAGAATTAGCTTCCAACACTACACCTTCAACAAGTTTTGCATCAAGGAAAAGCAACAGAAACACTTGCAAAAGCAGTCTGCCAAAATGCATTTTAAGTCTATGGGAGTGCATTGTGTTTAACATTAGCTGTAACTTTTTGAAAAGTTGTCAGGGCTGCAAATCCAATATGTCATTAGAATTAGCTTCCAACACTACACCTTCAACAAGTTTTGCATCAAGGAAAAGTAACAGAAACACTTGCAAAAGCACTGTGCAAAAATGCATTGAAAGTCTATTGGAGTGCATTGTGTTTTACATTAGCTGTAACTTTTTGAAAAGTTGTCAGGGCTGCAAATCCAATATGTCATTAGAATTAGCTTCCAACACTACACCTTCAACAAGTTTTGCATCAAGGAAAAGCAACAGAAACACTTGCAAAAGCAGTCTGCCAAAATGCATTTTAAGTCTATGGGAGTGCATTGTGTTTAACATTAGCTGTAACTTTTTGAAAAGTTGTCAGGGCTGCAAATCCAATATGTCATTAGAATTAGCTTCCAACACTACACCTTCAACAAGTTTTGCATCAAGGAAAAGTAACAGAAACACTTGCAAAAGCACTGTGCAAAAATGCATTGAAAGTCTATTGGAGTGCATTGTGTTTTACATTAGCTGTAACTTTTTGAAAAGTTGTCAGGGCTGCAAATCCAATATGTCATTAGAATTAGCTTCCAACACTACACCTTCAACAAGTTTTGCATCAAGGAAAAGCAACAGCAACACTTACAAAAGCAGTCTGCCAAAATGCATTTTAAGTCTATGGGAGTGCATTGTGTTTAACATTAGCTGTAACTTTTTGAAAAGTTGTCAGGGCTGCAAATCCAATATGTCATTAGAATTAGCTTCCAACACTACACCTTCAACAAGTTTTGCATCAAGGAAAAGCAACAGAAACACTTGCAAAAGCACTGTGCAAAAATGCATTGAAAGTCTATGGGAGTGCATTGTGTTTAACATTAGCTGTAACTTTTTGAAAAGTTGTCAGGGCTGCAAATCCAATATGTCATTAGAATTAGCTTCCAACACTACACCTTCAACAAGTTTTGCATCAAGGAAAAGCAACAGAAACACTTGCAAAAGCAGTCTGCCAAAATGCATTTTAAGTCTATGGGAGTGCATTGTGTTTAACATTAGCTGTAACTTTTTGAAAAGTTGTCAGGGCTGCAAATCCAATATGTCATTAGAATTAGCTTCCAACACTACACCTTCAATAAGTTTTGCATCAAGGAAAAGTAACAGAAACACTTGCAAAAGCACTGTGCAAAAATGCATTGAAAGTCTATTGGAGTGCATTGTGTTTAACATTAGCTGTAACTTTTTGAAAAGTTGTCAGGGCTGCAAATCCAATATGTCATTACAATTAGCTTCCAACACTACACCTTCAACAAGTTTTGCATCAAGGAAAAGCAACAGAAACACTTGCAAAAGCACTGTGCAAAAATGCATTGAAAGTCTATGGGAGTGCATTGTGTTTAACATTAGCTGTAACTTTTTGAAAAGTTCTCAGGGCTGCAAATCCAATATGTCATTAGAATTAGCTTCCAACACTACACCTTCAACAAGTTTTGCATCAAGGAAAAGCAACAGAAACACATACAAAAGCAGTCTGCCAAAATGCATTTTAAGTCTATATGGGAGTGCATTGTGTTTAACATTAGCTGTAACTTTTTGAAAAATTGTCAGGGCTGTAAATCCAATATGTCATTAGAATTTGCTTCCAACACTACACAGTCAACAAGTTTTGCATCAAGGAAAAGTAACAGAAACACTTGCAAAAGCACTGTGCAAAAATGCATTGAAAGTCTATTGGAGTGCATTGTGTTTAACATTAGCTGTAACTTTTTGAAAAGTTGTCAGGGCTGCAAATCCAATATGTCATTACAATTAGCTTCCAACACTACACCTTCAACAAGTTTTGCATCAAGGAAAAGCAACAGAAACACTTGCAAAAGCACTGTGCAAAAATGCATTGAAAGTCTATGGGAGTGCATTGTGTTTAACATTAGCTGTAACTTTTTGAAAAGTTGTCAGGGCTGCAAATCCAATATGTCATTAGAATTAGCTTCCAACACTACACCTTCAACAAGTTTTGCATCAAGGAAAAGCAACAGAAACACTTACAAAAGCAGTCTGCCAAAATGCATTTTAAGTCTATGGGAGTGCATTGTGTTTAACATTAGCTGTAACTTTTTGAAAAGTTGTCAGGGCTGCAAATCCAATATGTCATTAGAATTAGCTTCCAACACTACACCTTCAACAAGTTTTCCATCAAGGAAAAGAAGCAGAAACACTTGCAAAAGCACTGTGCAAAAATGCATTGAAAGTCTATTGGAGTGCATTGTGTTTAACATTAGCTGTAACTTTTTGAAAAGTTGTCAGGGCTGCAAATCCAATATGTCATTAGAATTAGCTTCCAACACTACACCTTCAACAAGTTTTGCATCAAAGAAAAGCAACAGAAACACTTACAAAAGCAGTCTGCCAAAATGCATTTTAAGTCTATTGGAGTGCATTGTGTTTAACATTAGCTGTAACTTTTTGAAAAGTTGTCAGGGCTGCAAATCCAATATGTCATTACAATTAGCTTCCAACACTACACCTTCAACAAGTTTTGCATCAAGGAAAAGTAACAGAAACACTTGCAAAAGCACTGTGCAAAAATGCATTGAAAGTCTATTGGAGTGCATTGTGTTCAACATTAGTTGTAACTTTTTGAAAAGTTGTCAGGGCTGCAAATCCAATATGTCATTAGAATTAGCTTCCAACACTACACCTTCAACAAGTTTTGCATCAAGGAAAAGTAACAGAAACACTTGCAAAAGCACTGTGCAAAAATGCATTGAAAGTCTATTGGAGTGCATTGTGTTTTACATTAGCTGTAACTTTTTGAAAAGTTGTCAGGGCTGCAAATCCAATATGTCATTAGAATTAGCTTCCAACACTACACCTTCAACAAGTTTTGCATCAAGGAAAAGCAACAGAAACACTTACAAAAGCAGTCTGCCAAAATGCATTTTAAGTCTATGGGAGTGCATTGTGTTTAACATTAGCTGTAACTTTTTGAAAAGTTGTCAGGGCTGCAAATCCAATATGTCATTAGAATTAGCTTCCAACACTACACCTTCAACAAGTTTTCCATCAAGGAAAAGTAACAGAAACACTTGCAAAAGCACTGTGCAAAAATGCATTGAAAGTCTATTGGAGTGCATTGTGTTTAACATTAGCTGTAAGTTTTTGAAAAGTTGTCAGGGCTGCAAATCCAATATGTCATTAGAATTAGCTTCCAACACTACACCTTCAACAAGTTTTGCATCAAAGAAAAGCAACAGAAACACTTACAAAAGCAGTCTGCCAAAATGCATTTTAAGTCTATGGGAGTGCATTGTGTTTAACATTAGCTGTAACTTTTTGAAAAGTTGTCAGGGCTGCAAATCCAATATGTCATTACAATTAGCTTCCAACACTACACCTTCAACAAGTTTTGCATCAAGGAAAAGCAACAGAAACACTTGCAAATGCACTGTGCAAAAATGCATTGAAAGTCTATGGGAGTGCATTGTGTTTAACATTAGCTGTAACTTTTTGAAAAGTTGTCAGGGCTGCAAATCCAATATGTCATTAGAATTAGCTTCCAACACTACACCTTCAACAAGTTTTGCATCAAGGAAAAGCAACAGAAACACTTGCAAAAGCAGTCTGCCAAAATGCATTTTAAGTCTATGGGAGTGCATTGTGTTTAACATTAGCTGTAACTTTTTGAAAAGTTGTCAGGGCTGCAAATCCAATATGTCATTAGAATTAGCTTCCAACACTACACCTTCAACAAGTTTTGCATCAAGGAAAAGTAACAGAAACACTTGCAAAAGCACTGTGCAAAAATGCATTGAAAGTCTATTGGAGTGCATTGTGTTTAACATTAGCTGTAACTTTTTGAAAAGTTGTCAGGGCTGCAAATCCAATATGTCATTAGAATTAGCTGCCAACAACTACACCTTCAACAAGTTTTGCATCAAGGAAAAGTAACAGAAACACTTGCAAAAGCACTGTGCAAAAATGCATTGAAAGTCTATGGGAGTGCATTGTGTTTAACATTAGCTGTAACTTTATGAAAAGTTGTCAGGGCTGCAAATCCAATATGTCATTACAATTAGCTTCCAACACTACACCTTCAACAAGTTTTGCATCAAGGAAAAGCAACAGAAACACTTGCAAAAGCACTGTGCAAAAATGCATTGAAAGTCTATGGGAGTGCATTGTGTTTAACATTAGCTGTAACTTTTTGAAAAGTTGTCAGGGCTGCAAATCCAATATGTCATTAGAATTAGCTTCCAACACTACACCTTCAACAAGTTTTGCATCAAGGAAAAGCAACAGAAACACATACAAAAGCAGTCTGCCAAAATGCATTTTAAGTCTATATGGGAGTGCATTGTGTTTAACATTAGCTGTAACTTTTTGAAAAATTGTCAGGGCTGTAAATCCAATATGTCATTAGAATTAGCTTCCAACACTACACCTTCAACAAGTTTTGCATCAAGGAAAAGCAACAGAAACACTTGCAAAAGCAGTCTGCCAAAATGCATTTTAAGTCTATGGGAGTGCATTGTGTTTAACATTAGCTGTAACTTTTTGAAAAGTTGTCAGGGCTGCAAATCCAATATGTCATTAGAATTAGCTTCCAACACTACACCTTCAACAAGTTTTGCATCAAGGAAAAGTAACAGAAACACTTGCAAAAGCACTGTGCAAAAATGCATTGAAAGTCTATTGGAGTGCATTGTGTTTAACATTAGCTGTAACTTTTTGAAAAGTTGTCAGGGCTGCAAATCCAATATGTCATTAGAATTAGCTGCCAACAACTACACCTTCAACAAGTTTTGCATCAAGGAAAAGTAACAGAAACACTTGCAAAAGCACTGTGCAAAAATGCATTGAAAGTCTATGGGAGTGCATTGTGTTTAACATTAGCTGTAACTTTATGAAAAGTTGTCAGGGCTGCAAATCCAATATGTCATTAGAATTAGCTTCCAACACTACACCTTCAACAAGTTTTGCATCAAGGAAAAGCAACAGAAACACTTGCAAAAACACTGTGCAAAAATGCATTGAAAGTCTATGGGAGTGCATTGTGTTTAACATTAGCTGTAACTTTTTGAAAAGTTGTCAGGGCTGCAAATCCAATATGTCATTAGAATTAGCTTCCAACACTACACCTTCAACAAGTTTTGCATCAAGGAAAAGTAACAGAAACACTTGCAAAAGCACTGTGCAAAATGCATTGAAAGTCTATTGGAGTGCATTGTGTTTAACATTAGCTGTAACTTTTTGAAAAGTTGTCAGGGCTGCAAATCCAATATGTCATTAGAATTAGCTGCCAACAACTACACCTTCAACAAGTTTTGCATCAAGGAAAAGTAACAGAAACACTTGCAAAAGCACTGTGCAAAAATGCATTGAAAGTCTATTGGAGTGCATTGTGTTTAACATTAGCTGTAACTTTTTGAAAAGTTGTCAGGGCTGCAAATCCAATATGTCATTAGAATTAGCTTCCAACACTACACCTTCAACAAGTTTTGCATCAAGGAAAAGTAACAGAAACACTTGCAAAAGCACTGTGCAAAAATGCATTGAAAGTCTATTGGAGTGCATTGTGTTTAACATTAGCTGTAACTTTTTGAAAAGTTGTCAGGGCTGCAAATCCAATATGTCATTAGAATTAGCTTCCAACACTACACCTTCAACAAGTTTTGCATCAAGGAAAAGCAACAGAAACACTTACAAAAGCAGTCTGCCAAAATGCATTTTAAGTCTATGGGAGTGCATTGTGTTTAACATTAGCTGTAACTTTTTGAAAAGTTGTCAGGGCTGCAAATCCAATATGTCATTAGAATTAGCTTCCAACACTACACCTTCAACAAGTTTTGCATCAAGGAAAAGCAACAGAAACACTTGCAAAAGCAGTCTGCCAAAATGCATTTTAAGTCTATGGGAGTGCATTGTGTTTAACATTAGCTGTAACTTTTTGAAAAGTTGTCAGGGCTGCAAATCCAATATGTCATTAGAATTAGCTTCCAACACTACACCTTCAACAAGTTTTGCATCAAGGAAAAGTAACAGAAACACTTGCAAAAGCACTGTGCAAAAATGCATTGAAAGTCTATTGGAGTGCATTGTGTTTAACATTAGCTGTAACTTTTTGAAAAGTTGTCAGGGCTGCAAATCCAATATGTCATTAGAATTAGCTGCCAACAACTACACCTTCAACAAGTTTTGCATCAAGGAAAAGTAACAGAAACACTTGCAAAAGCACTGTGCAAAAATGCATTGAAAGTCTATGGGAGTGCATTGTGTTTAACATTAGCTGTAACTTTATGAAAAGTTGTCAGGGCTGCAAATCCAATATGTCATTACAATTAGCTTCCAACACTACACCTTCAACAAGTTTTGCATCAAGGAAAAGCAACAGAAACACTTGCAAAAACACTGTGCAAAAATGCATTGAAAGTCTATGGGAGTGCATTGTGTTTAACATTAGCTGTAACTTTTTGAAAAGTTGTCAGGGCTGCAAATCCAATATGTCATTAGAATTAGCTTCCAACACTACACCTTCAACAAGTTTTGCATCAAGGAAAAGCAACAGCAACACTTACAAAAGCAGTCTGCCAAAATGCATTTTAAGTCTATGGGAGTGCATTGTGTTTAACATTAGCTGTAACTTTTTGAAAAGTTGTCAGGGCTGCAAATCCAATATGTCATTAGAATTAG